>OZ022317.1:7412067-7813078 GCA_963989215.1 Hedychridium roseum | reverse complement strand
TAACCCACTCTAACCCACTCTAACCCACTCTAACCACTATAACCACTCTAACCCAACTCTAAACCTCACTCTAAACCCACTCTAACCCACTCTAACCCACTCTAACCCACACAACCCACACAACCCACACACCCCCACACACTCTAAACCTACTCTAACCCTCTCTAACACACACACTAACCCACACTAACCCACTCACACCCAACCCTACACCCCCCCCCACACCCCCCACAAACCCCAACACCCCCCCAACCCCCCCCCCACACCCCCCAAACCCCACCCACACACCCCACCAACCCCACCCCACACCCCCACACCCCCAACCCACCAACCCCACACAACCCACACAACCCCACCAACCCACCAACCCACACAACCCCCACCCACCCCCAACCCCACACCCAACCCCACACAACCCCACCCAACCCCACTCCAACCCACCCAACCCCACAACCCCACACTAACCCACACACCCCACACAACCCCCCACAACCCACACAACCCCACACACCCACCAACCCACCAACCCCACTCCAACCCACCAACCCACACAACCCACTCTACCCACCTAACCCACACACCCACACCCAACCCACACACCCCACCAACCCACTCAAACCCCACAACCCCCACACACCCACCAACCCACACCACCCACACCAACCCCCCCAACCCACCAACCCACCAACCACACCAACCCACCAACCCCACACCACCCACACAACCCCACCACACCCCACCACCCCACCTACCCACACTACCCCACACAAACCCACCAACCCCCACACAACCCCACCAACCCACTCAACCCACCACCACCACCCCACACCCACACAACCCCACACAACCCACACAACCCACCAACCCCCACAACCCCACACAACCCCACAACCCACACAACCCCACAACCCCCACAACCCACACCAACCCACACTAACCCCCACACACCCACACTAACCCCACACAACCCCACCACACCCCACACAACCCACACAACCCACACAACCCACACAACCCACTCAAACCCACACAACCCCACACAACCCACTCACCCACCAACCCCACCCAACCCCACACAACCCACACACACCCACACAACCCACACTAACCCACACACCCACCAACCACCCAAACCCACACTAACCCACTCAACCCACCTAACCCACTCAACCCACACAACCCCACCAACCCACACTACCCACACAACCCACTCTAACCCCCACCACACCCACCAACCCACTCAACCCACTCTACCACTCAACCCACCTAACCCACTCAACCCCACTCTAACCCACCTAACCCCACACTAACCCCACTAACCCACACTAACCCACTCTAACCCACTCTAACCCACTCTAACCCACTCTAACCCACTCTAACCCACTCTAACCCACTCTAACCCACTCTAACCCACTCTAACCCACTCTAACCCACTCTAACCCACTCTAACCCACTCTAACCCACTCTAACCCACTCTAACCCACTCTAACCCACTCTAACCCACTCTAACCCACTCTAACCCACTCTAACCCACTCTAACCCACTCTAACCCACTCTAACCCACTCTAACCCACTCTAACCCACTCTAACCCACTCTAACCCACTCTAACCCACTCTAACCCACTCTAACCCACTCTAACCCACTCTAACCCACTCTAACCCACTCTAACCCACTCTAACCCACTCTAACCCACTCTAACCCACTCTAACCCACTCTAACCCACTCTAACCCACTCTAACCCACTCTAACCCACTCTAACCCACTCTAACCCACTCTAACCCACTCTAACCCACTCTAACCCACTCTAACCCACTCTAACCCACTCTAACCCACTCTAACCCACTCTAACCCACTCTAACCCACTCTAACCCACTCTAACCCACTCTAACCCACTCTAACCCACTCTAACCCACTCTAACCCACTCTAACCCACTCTAACCCACTCTAACCCACTCTAACCCACTCTAACCCACTCTAACCCACTCTAACCCACTCTAACCCACTCTAACCCACTCTAACCCACTCTAACCCACTCTAACCCACTCTAACCCACTCTAACCCACTCTAACCCACTCTAACCCACTCTAACCCACTCTAACCCACTCTAACCCACTCTAACCCACTCTAACCCACTCTAACCCACTCTAACCCACTCTAACCCACTCTAACCCACTCTAACCCACTCTAACCCACTCTAACCCACTCTAACCCACTCTAACCCACTCTAACCCACTCTAACCCACTCTAACCCACTCTAACCCACTCTAACCCACTCTAACCCACTCTAACCCACTCTAACCCACTCTAACCCACTCTAACCCACTCTAACCCACTCTAACCCACTCTAACCCACTCTAACCCACTCTAACCCACTCTAACCCACTCTAACCCACTCTAACCCACTCTAACCCACTCTAACCCACTCTAACCCACTCTAACCCACTCTAACCCACTCTAACCCACTCTAACCCACTCTAACCCACTCTAACCCACTCTAACCCACTCTAACCCACTCTAACCCACTCTAACCCACTCTGAACCGGCTCTAACCGCCCGTCGAAACGCCACTCTGAACCGGCTCTAACCGCCCGTCGAAACGCCACTCTGAACCGGCTCTAACCGCCCGTCGAAACGCCACTCTGAACCGGCTCTAACCGCCCGTCGAAACGCCACTCTGAACCGGCTCTAACCGCCCGTCGAAACGCCACTCTGAACCGGCTCTAACCGCCCGTCGAAACGCCACTCTGAACCGGCTCTAACCGCCCGTCGAAACGCCACTCTGAACCGGCTCTAACCGCCCGTCGAAACGCCACTCTGAACCGGCTCTAACCGCCCGTCGAAACGCCACTCTGAACCGGCTCTAACCGCCCGTCGAAACGCCACTCTGAACCGGCTCTAACCGCCCGTCGAAACGCCACTCTGAACCGGCTCTAACCGCCCGTCGAAACGCCACTCTGAACCGGCTCTAACCGCCCGTCGAAACGCCACTCTGAACCGGCTCTAACCGCCCGTCGAAACGCCACTCTGAACCGGCTCTAACCGCCCGTCGAAACGCCACTCTGAACCGGCTCTAACCGCCCGTCGAAACGCCACTCTGAACCGGCTCTAACCGCCCGTCGAAACGCCACTCTGAACCGGCTCTAACCGCCCGTCGAAACGCCACTCTGAACCGGCTCTAACCGCCCGTCGAAACGCCACTCTGAACCGGCTCTAACCGCCCGTCGAAACGCCACTCTGAACCGGCTCTAACCGCCCGTCGAAACGCCACTCTGAACCGGCTCTAACCGCCCGTCGAAACGCCACTCTGAACCGGCTCTAACCGCCCGTCGAAACGCCACTCTGAACCGGCTCTAACCGCCCGTCGAAACGCCACTCTGAACCGGCTCTAACCGCCCGTCGAAACGCCACTCTGAACCGGCTCTAACCGCCCGTCGAAACGCCACTCTGAACCGGCTCTAACCGCCCGTCGAAACGCCACTCTGAACCGGCTCTAACCGCCCGTCGAAACGCCACTCTGAACCGGCTCTAACCGCCCGTCGAAACGCCACTCTGAACCGGCTCTAACCGCCCGTCGAAACGCCACTCTGAACCGGCTCTAACCGCCCGTCGAAACGCCACTCTGAACCGGCTCTAACCGCCCGTCGAAACGCCACTCTGAACCGGCTCTAACCGCCCGTCGAAACGCCACTCTGAACCGGCTCTAACCGCCCGTCGAAACGCCACTCTGAACCGGCTCTAACCGCCCGTCGAAACGCCACTCTGAACCGGCTCTAACCGCCCGTCGAAACGCCACTCTGAACCGGCTCTAACCGCCCGTCGAAACGCCACTCTGAACCGGCTCTAACCGCCCGTCGAAACGCCACTCTGAACCGGCTCTAACCGCCCGTCGAAACGCCACTCTGAACCGGCTCTAACCGCCCGTCGAAACGCCACTCTGAACCGGCTCTAACCGCCCGTCGAAACGCCACTCTGAACCGGCTCTAACCGCCCGTCGAAACGCCACTCTGAACCGGCTCTAACCGCCCGTCGAAACGCCACTCTGAACCGGCTCTAACCGCCCGTCGAAACGCCACTCTGAACCGGCTCTAACCGCCCGTCGAAACGCCACTCTGAACCGGCTCTAACCGCCCGTCGAAACGCCACTCTGAACCGGCTCTAACCGCCCGTCGAAACGCCACTCTGAACCGGCTCTAACCGCCCGTCGAAACGCCACTCAGAATCCGGATCTTACCTGCCCGTCTGACAACGGCGCTAAACCCCCCGGAGGCCCCGAGGAGAACCCTCCGGGGGGTTTAGGTCGTCGCCGGATCGATTGCCACTATCTAGAAATGCGAAAAAAATCGACTTCTAATTGTGCGAAAACGATTTACGCGTGGCCTTCATTACCCCGGCGACGTCCGACGTGTGGCGTGAGTCATGGCGGCCACGCTGGACGGGCGAACCGACCAGCGAGCGTCGTGCTTTCGCATGGACATCGGCGAAAATCCGTAGAAAATTCGGCATGTAGTGAATCGCGGAAATCACGTTCTACCTGGCTCAATAAGCGCCAGGTAGTACTGTGTTACGTGCATTAACGATCGAGATGATCGACGAAAACAATAGATGCGTGTGGAACGTGATTCGAGTGATGTTACGTCGAACGCGCATTGACGTTTCCCCTCGGATGCTCGCCAGAGTACGCAGACAGTTTGCCGACAATATTGTTTCTGTTCACATTTGCGAATCACAACCGCAAGAACCGCAAGAAAATACATTTTCTATGGACGGTCTAAGTAATCTTTCATTAATTGCTCACAGTTCCAGCTACATGTTCCACTGAGCGAAAGAAAACGGTGCGTATGTCTTGGGGATAAATACAAGCATTTTTCCGTAACTTTCGTCTTGGCAAAATCGTGACAATAAACTTCTTAATCCGTCCGTCGTTGAGATTCGAGTTCCAAGCGAGTGAAATAAGGATCTTTTCCCTATCGTCGGAAATTTTCGCCGTACATTCTCCAATCGCGAAAAACTTGTATACTAAAAGTCCCTTGAGATTCACGATGTTAAAGATGCGAAAAATTGAATGTTCAATCTGCGGTCGCGGTTTTTATATCTTCGACAAATACTGCACCCCTGACAACGATTTTATGCGCTAATTAATCGAACGATCTTTCGTACTTGGATATAGGATAAAGCGCCAAACACAGTCTGAGATTCGGCTCTAAGACTCGCTCTTATAACCGCCTAAAACCCCCGGAGGCCCTGGAATACCCTCCGGGGGTTTTAGCCGGTTGATGGATCGATTGGTGCTGTCTAGAAATGCGAAAAAAAACAGCATCTATTAGTGCGAAAAAATTTTGCGCGTGACCCTGATTACCCCGGCGGCGTCAGACGTGCGAAGTGAGTCACAGTGGCGACGCTGAGCGGGCGAACCGACGAGCGAGCGCAGTGTTTTGCCATTCCTGATTATCCGGTGAAAAGAGGACGGTGCGAAGTGTTAATAACAAACGTCGAATTGTAGGAGTGATCTACGTTATACCTTGTGCTACTCCACCTTTGGCCTAAGAAGACCGAATTACTAATAAATGGCATGAAAAGAATGATGATAACACGTGTGGGCATTGTCTGTATTACTCCGTCCATTGCTGTTGTGTAAGGTTAAGTTACGTGAAACGCATGAACGACGAAAAATTGTAAATGAACGCGAACAAAAGATCGTTTGGTAGGTACCTGATGTTGCGTTAGGTTGGATGAACCGTTCGAATTTATGAAGAAAAATGTTTCGTGCGAGCAACGGTGTATTATAATTTGTATTCTCCTTAGGACTGATGCAGTCGCATTATTTTCGTGTTACTGTGCAGTCTTCTTTCAAAACATCAGGTACGAAGTACTGAGGATTTTGTTTTTCGAGCGAACATTCGATCGGTACTATTTAATAACCTATAGTAGCTTTAACATCTTGGACACTGAGTTAACCTGCGTAACGTGATGTTCCTTCCGTTGCAGGTTGTGCACGCGCGTACGTACGCTGATTCCGCAAAAGATTTTGTCTTTGTAATAGACGGAGTTGGTTTAGCGCGAAGTGATTCAACGATTGATCGACGTCATGGCGTTTCGTCGAGGAAAGAGAAATTTAAAGCTGCTGGTCTCTGACGAAGCACCGGCCCCAGTGTATGTAATTTTCCTTGATCTGCCCAAGGCGTTAGATCCAATTGTAGTTTGCTTAATGTCGCTCCATTTTGAGCCCTGTCCCAATATTGTCGCCTTTCTTTGTTGTACGCTTCTTGCGCAAGAAATTGTGAATACCAGCGGTCGTATATTGTCCATCTTTTTCATACGCGTGTCGCAGGACTCCACCACGAAATTTGGATAAAAGGACTACCATTACCATAGGTGAAAAGACCTTCGTAGTTGAGGCGGATGACCTGGAGAGCCTCTGTATCCTTGGCAGAGGGGCGTACGGAGTTGTTGATAAGGTACGACACAAGCAAAGCGGCACCATTATGGCTGTCAAGGTGTGTATCTGGGTTAACGTGCGATGATTGGTATCCTCTCTCGTCCTGGGCATCTAACAAAGGCGGTTGGTTTGCACAGAGAATAACCGCAACGGTAAATACCCAAGAACAGAAACGTCTGCTGATGGATTTGGACATTTCTATGCGCAGTTCGGCATGCCCTTACACGGTGCAATTTTACGGAGCCCTTTTCAGAGAAGGAGACGTCTGGATATGCATGGAAGTAATGGACACTAGCCTTGACAAGTTTTACGTGAAAGCTTACAAGCACGGGCGCGCTATTCCGGAAGATATTCTGGGAAAAATAGCGTTTGCGGTGAGCATTTACGAATCGCTGGAACGAAGAAGTGTCCATTGGTTGTAAAACTATTTTCACGTTTTCAGGTGGTAAGCGCCCTGCACTATCTTTACTCACAGTTACGAGTGATACACAGAGACGTAAAGCCTAGTAATATATTGATTAACCGAAAGGGGGAAGTGAAAATGTGCGACTTCGGTATATCCGGCTATCTCGTTGACTCCGTCGCCAAAACGATCGATGCCGGGTGTAAACCGTACATGGCTGTACGTATTATTCAGCTGTCGTTATTACGGACCGCTGTTGTGCTTGCGATACATTGTTCCCCGTTGACGCGTTGTTTCAGCCAGAAAGGATAGACCCATCGGGCAATCCTTCGAACTATGACATTAGATCGGACGTTTGGTCCTTAGGAATTTCGCTCGTGGAATTAGCGACTGGAAAATTTCCTTACGAATCCTGGGGTACGCCCTTCGAACAGCTCAAGCAAGTCGTCAAGGACGACGCGCCCAAATTGCCAGTTGAAACATTTTCCTCGAGTTTCGAGGAATTCATTGACAAGTGGTAAGCGGTTGATCATATACATCGAACGTATCCAGTAAGCGAAAGTTCACGTTTCGTAACATGATTCCTCAGCTTAATGAAAGACTATACCGCCCGCCCGAACTACGATCAATTGTTGGACCTCGCTTTTATTACGGAACACGCCAGAAGAGACACCGATGTAGCGACGTACGTGGAGGAAATTCTGGATCTACCAGAGATCGAACAACCCGCGTAGCCGAACTGGAACGGCGCGACGTAGCCATCTTGTGCACGAATTGTCGTCGAATGCAGGCTGCACAATCGCACAGGCATCGTACGAGCGGAACGATACGAAGGTCAAAATTACCAAATTCCATCGTGGAAATGCGCGACTCGTGATAAACACCGTATATCCACCCGCGGCAAATTACCAGTTTCAAGAGTCATCGGTGCCGAATGAAATACGTAACTTTTCGCTGTATCGAGATAAACGTTAATTTCTTAATTTTGTCTTTGGTCCACGATGAACCGCGATGACGTATGTTAAGGATGCATGTTGGATCAGAGGTCAGCGGATAGTTGAAGCTGACCCTTTGACGATTCGGTTTATGAATAACGCGCCACACCCTGTAATTCGTATCTGTAAGCTTCGAGAACATGAAGGAAACGAGAGCACTTTTTGTATCGCGTCGCGAGGTGTAATCAACATTGATGGAAACGAGAAGTATCTTGAAAATCCATTAGTCACGAAATAGCCCTGATTGCTGAAGGAAGGAGACACGGAGGAATGACTCTTAAATTTTTGCGTTAAACAGCGAATTCTGTAGGTGTAAACTGCCACTGTATTGTTTATTCCCCGAAAGCCCAAGGGCATTTTTCATTTTTCCAAGTTTCACTGTTACACGGGAAAAGTGTTTGTGATGTTTAGTGAGTTGTACCAAATGCGACATCATCGTGCCGTCACTCTGAAGATCACTCTCGTCCTCCTTTAAAATATTTGCGGAAAGTCGCATTCCCTTCGAAACATACAGTAAAGTTCTTGCATAAAACGGTATCGAACGATTCGTTGATTATTTCTGTAAGGTTTGTTTAAGAAACAACATTCTCTGCAATGACTTGTGAGGCACAAGTAACCATTGTGCGTACATATATAAAACAGTAGTTATAAAAATTTACGTCCATTATATATGCCAGCATACAAATGAGACATTTTCATTGTGGAATGTGTCGTACGAAAAATACCAGGCATGATAATGAATCTTGCGGACATGTCGCGTACGAAAGCATGTGCGTCGTATCGTTCTACGATACTGACGCTTGAAATTCTCTAAAATGTTTCGCTCGGATGAGTTACCAGATGTAACGCGGTTCTCAATGTGCGTGTAACGTATCGAGTTAACGAAAATACCCCCCGCGCGATCAACCGATTAATTACGATCTGCTGCCGTCGGGTAAAATCCAAACCTGGCCCTCAATTGCTCCAGAAAAACGAAAGTAAGAATGGTCTGCGGTGCGAGACGGACAAAAGCCGGAACGTATCCCTGAAACACGAATGGCTCGTAATGAATCCGCTCCGAAGCATCCACTACCGTTAGGAGAACGTAGATTTATCCACAATTTCGCCGCGTTACCAGTACTTACTTTGAAGAAAGCCAAAGGTCCGAGTTTTGCAGTATGGACAAACAGTTGCGTCAAGTCCTGTAAAATTATTGCGACGTTTCAAAGACTACGGAATCTGATCTGACGAGTCCGCGATCCTCGGAGACGCTTACCTTAAATTCCCCGGGTTTAGCGTTCATCGCGCGCGTCTTGAGTACGTCCAGGGGTTGCGTCAGTGTGGTAGCTATAGCACCCTGATGCGACGGTGAAAACATAAGTCAGTACGACCAGTTCCAAGTAGAAAATCAAACTGAGGTGATTGACTCCTATTCTACGGCGGGAGGCTTACCGCGCAGATGCTCGACAAGAAATGGGTTGTCGGATTATCCTCGAAATAGCCGCTTTGAAGCAAAGTAATCTTAATTTGATCGTAAAAGCTCAGTTGGCCGATAGTCATCAGAATGGCTCTCATGGTGGCGGTACTGCAACCATTGAAGAGCTGGCGCACACCTTCCTCCCGCATTACTCGTAAGACACCGTCCAGGGCGTGCTTGTAACTGCATTAAGGGAAAACTTGATTGTCAAAGAGATCATGCGCCGTTCTAACATCGGCGGAACTTACTTCCTTCGTAATTCCGCTGCTAATTTAACATCGTTCTGCATTCGTACGTTGATTAAATCACCCGGCGTGCCAACGACGCCGCCTACTGCGCCGGATAAACCGGCCAACAGTAATTTCTTGTGGAAAGGTAATGGATTTCCCGGTGTCTCAAAGGTCTGCTTCCCGATCTATGCATGTCAGAAATTCGTAAGTCTGCAATGTCACGACGTGCAATCGTTATCATTACGATCTGCCTCATGCTCTGATATATCGAACTGATTCACGGCAATTTCGAAGGATGGATGATCCTTCGTGCTTCGCGCGATCCCATTTGGAATGGAAAGATTTATAAATGCTCTCCGGTGTACCTCGTAAGCCCCGAATCTCGTTGTCGAGTACGTCAGTTGTCGAAGCAGGGAGGCGCTCAATCCGTTGTATAAAGCGGCAAACCCTTGCTTTCGAATTATCCCGATCGTAGATCGTGCAATGGACAACTTACCCTCCTGTTGCGTTTGTAGGTGTACCTGGGCATTCGATTGATCGCGTCACGTGTAAATAATGTTAAAGTGATCGACGTACATCGATTGTATGGTAAATGTGTAATAGTAAGTACTTACCTTCAGTAAATCTAACGGATGTGTAACGCAGGCTGCCCCCGCGGACGCCAGGCCGCCAAAGTACCAGCGGGACAATTTTTCCCTTCTTACTGGCATTGCCGTTTCCTTTTCCTTGGAACGTACTAGTGCGCGTGAACGAACATATCTGTCCTCTCGATCTGAAACGTTTGGGGCGAATACGACAGTTTGTGTTATACTTGCGACGATATCCCACGGTGGATGAGACAAAATAGAGTAAGCGAACTGCCCAAGTTTTAATTGTTTGAAAACAGGAAGGGGAGCGTTGCAAGGAAGATAGGGAGAGTTAGAAAGAGAAAACACGAGGGAGAAGGGTCAGTGACCAAGTTGGGAATCGATGATATTGAACGAAAGTAAAATTCTGTAACGTGCTCGCAATTACCTGGAATGTTGCAGCGGTTAATACTTTGTACACTTTTTAAAATGCACTCGCGACATGTCTACGCGCGGGCCCCGTTTACTTGGGTAAACGAAAATATATGCGCATAAAGTGTGCCAATAGCGAGGTACAAAGATCAAGTTATAATTAAGATTGTACAGAATACGGTGCTCCAAAAGAAGAAACGACTGAAAGCAATTTGTTCAAAAATTGTAATTGTTACAAATGGATTTAGCTGATAAATACGCGAGCGGACATCTACGAATTTCGAAATGCTACCGCGCTCGATATCTTGCACGAACCATTTGATGATGGGTGAATCGCGAGCGGAAGTGCTATTCCTCGGTGAACACGAATAATCAAATGTTAAATGAACGATAGACAGGAATTTCACAGTTCGTAGTGGAATTGTGTGAGTAGACTTACCACGGACTGGCGAGGCGTGTTAAGAGAAAACGAATGGCCACGAAGCAACGTTCCTGGAAAAGGTCTGGAACCCGACTGAACCGACAGGCGAACGGGCGATTGACGCAATTCGAAGCAAGCGCACGCACGTCAGCTGACTGCCACGTGCACGTCTCGCTGTATTTCGATTAGAGTAACATCGTTAATCGCCAAAAAAATACCGACTTTTTCGCATAAAATGACAAATTTATCGTTTATTGGTGTTTTTATGCTTAATGTTCAACGCTCAAGGTTAATGCGAGCGATTGCAAAATGTACGATCCTGGACGATAGATGAATGTACTCTTACGTCCGACCTATTATCCTTATCAGTTTGCCTAGTAATAGGAGCAAACTTAAAACGTAGTTGCGCGAAGGAGAACTAACACTGTGATACATTTAAGTATGACAATGCAACATAAACTGATCGTTATTATTCATGTGAGGCTTACACGATCGCTCGTGCATGTAGCTGGCGGGTATTCACGTGAATACGTGAAAATTTTTCAATTACGACCTTCGTACGAACGTTCGGATATGTCTCATATTTTATACACAAATATACGTGCGCGCGCGTGTGTGTGTGATGTTTCCTTACGGGGCACCGGTAAATAGTATATTAGATCTGTACTATCAGCTGGCAAAATTCAGTGTGTTACCATGTACTTGAAATAGCTGCTTGCTTGGAATAAATGACACAAGTGTATAGTGTCCGAATAGTGTAGGGGATTTTACTGTAATATATTTGGCGGTACGGTACTTGGTCAATGTAAACTAGTGAGGCAACAAGATCATTTCGCGACGGAGCGTATTGCCAAATATGATAGTCGCAATTCCCTACATCCTTCGGTTGGCCACAAGCCCATTGGCATTGTGCGGAGAAACTTTGACGAGTAATAACTGCTAACCGATGATTATTTGTACTTTTTATTGTTTTGGTCGTATCATGGGATTCTCGAACGTACATATGTCGAATGATTACCGGGAACATAGTTGGATCGTCATCAAGATATTATAAATTCTCGATAGCGATTTACACGTATCTGCCCTTTGATGCGTGGATATGCGCGACTGAAAGAGATTCACCTGATTCAAAAATATCAATAGAGATCAAATAAATCGTTACAGCCTGATTCGTCACAAGTCGAAAACTCACCCACTTTCTTCCGTCTAACGCGTGATTCAGTCTTTTTCATCTTGCCGAATCGTCAAAAAAATTCACACGGTAGTTCTATGCGTGTTCTGTCAGGGCTCCAATAAGTTCCAATGCATTTTCTAATGACTTAACTCTATTATTTCGATATACAAATACAATTATCTTTGGCAGCACTAGAGATAGAAAAATAATTTCTGACGATCTCGCCCGAATTCTGGCACGCTGACGCGATAATCATTGACCAGTTTCACATTGGATAATCCCCCTGTATTATGCAACGTTCGGTCGACATATTGCCGCAATGCATAAATAGGGGATTCGCAGTTGACTACGCTCATGAAGATGTGATTTATCATTTCGTAACGCTACATGCTGCTTGCGACGACTTCCCTGTATTACATGATGGTTCTTGCGGAGATTTGGCAATTAGACATGTCATACGTTACCTTGCAGCATACTTACGTGGGACGTAGTGTAGGACACCATTACGAATAATCAATAACCGTGCCTAAAAATGTCGTGGATAAGAAATGAAAATTGTTCGAAATAAAGCTACGTCCAAATCGGCTATTTTTCATTTCTTCTTCGTCAATTTTTCTTCGTTGCGTGGGCACATTTTCTTAAGACATGCGGCAACGTTAGCCAATCATGTGTCAAAAATTGTTTCAGGTACTACATTAAAACGGTTGACGATTCGACGCGAACTGACGTTCTGTCGCTTTGCCGTCGGAGAAATGAAAACTCCGAAAAGGGTCCCCATTATTCAAGATTTTCTTATCTAAGACGTATATGTACTCGCTCGTGAAGTCAAAGTTCAGAGTGAGTTTGGAGATTCGCGCGAGATTCGAGGACGTCGTGAAGCGGTGACAATCCCGATGAGCCAGGGTCGTGAATCCCATTCGTTGCTGGAAAGACATGATGGAGTATTGCGTAATAATGAAATCCGGCCGCAGTTGCCACGAAGAGATGCCAGATAGCATGGGCACAAGGTATCCTACCATCCGATTTAAAGAATATCAATCCAAGAACGTAAATTGCACCGCCAGTCTTCAATTCTTCGATGTCGTAATAGTTGTTCTACGAACATTTGGAAAACAGAGAAATACTTGGGCTCCGATAGGTACACCACGTTCACCGGTCAGGTTCGTACGACTTTATTGGCGCATACTCACGATTCGAATGATCGCGAGGCTAGGTCCGATTCCCATAACTAAATAACAGATTGTCTCGAGCAGCTTGTAACGTTCGTGAAAGATTTGTTGATAAAGGATTCCCAGTATCGCCATTATCCAAATGGCATAACGCATTGTCAGAAGTATGCTGTCATGTGGAAAATGCTCCACGTTTAACCAGGGAAAATAGCTAGCAGCAATAAAAATGTAGATCATGGCCCGGTCGCAACGGTGGAGCGCGTCTTTCAGCTGCCTGTAAATTTGTCCATTTGTCAATCTGTTTTTCCCCGTTCTGCTGCCTTGCGATGTGTCATAATCCGCGCTACTTACTTATTGTTGTTGCAATAGTGTACGCTGTGGAAGAATGTCGAAACGGCGAATACGAGAGTCAACGATGTACCATACACGCATGCTGACACCAGTTGGGTCCAGGTCTTGGACCGTCGTATGAGTTCTAAACTGGCAAGAACTGACGGTAAGACCCACACACCGTGAGTAGCTACGTTAGCTACATGCTCAATTGAGGTAGGAACGTAAGCTTCGTTGGTGGAAGCACGCGGGTTCATCCATCTCACCCTGAAACAGATTGATGCAAACTTATGTATTTTACATACGTACATCCTGCTTACGTGAACATTGTTTATCGTTGATTATATATACATGTATCTAACTTCATCTCGAACATTCTTTACGGCGGTTTAATAAGATTTCCATCTTACGTCACGTTGCTGAGCATGGCTGGAGGACGATTATGTAAGGTGACACGAATATTATGTTACGTTAAAAAAGAGACATACAAGGTACATTACTGGCAGCGGCGGCCGTGCAGATAACGACGGCATTGGATTAACGATAGATGCTCCGTGCTGCTTCATTGGACACAAATGCGCTAAATTGTTCTACCGGGAATAAACTCGACATATCCTTGACGAACAATCAAGCGACGATCCCGGGATCACATTGGTCATTCCCGTTGGCTATCGAGAATAATAATCTTGGATCGTTAATAACGGCACTACAGTGAGTAAGCCACTAAGATCGTGTAAATATATCGACCAATTAACCATGCAAATAATAATACATATGATGGGCTACAATTTTGCAAGGGGGAATCGTGTATATCGTAAGCATGTAACTGGCTGCTTTCGTGAGGAAATAACTTTGCCTTACGGTCCCGCTTTACCCACCAATTAATAGGATCATTAGTAAGAATAATAAGAGAAAGCGTACCGAAACGTGCAGGCAGTATCGACGACCTTGTGACATCGCTTCGTAACGCCATGGCTACTGACCCTTTTATAAACATTTCCGACCTGCGTATCATGGAAAAAAAATTCGTTGCGCATAAATAACCAATTTATCGTACGTACTTGTCAACCGACTGGCATGGACGAGAATCGGTGAAACAGATGCGACATACCGTGCAGATCGTGCGATCCACTCGACTATGCGTTACGCGGTCTCCCCAGCTGTCGACGACTTCGGTAAATTCCTCGGTCAACTTTTTGTCCCGCTACAAGCGCGGACCGAAGCATTCCATTCAAATATGCAATTTACTACACGTAATGACCCATGCATGCATACTTGTCTGCGCTAAGAATACCAGTTAAATGACATTAAACGGGAGGATTTAATTATCGGCTGGGACAAGGGCAGCGAAGGGGTACAAAATAAGAGGTCGCTATATTTGGTGCATAAAAGTGCAATGTCTTCTGTGATAAATGGAGTTACAAGAGGGGCAGAACTATATAATGCGGAACTAACCGTTGCATGTGAATACGGAACAATAACGTCCAATATCTTATGAGTCACGATTGATTCCCTTCCATAAATGCAGTCTTCTTACGGGAAAATCTCACTGTTTGTAATGTTCTTACTGTTGCCGCCCACTCTTTGATGTCACATATGTGACTCACTTAATTGGTACCTCGGTCCTTAACGCGTGCAACGGACCGTACAGACTATAGACTTTCGGTAATCATTTTTTTTGTTTCACGTGACAATTGCCGACAGGAGTCTACGAAACAATGACTTCTGCAGAGTACATACCGGCAACTCTTGCTTTTACAATCCTTGATTACTTAATAAAGCCGTATTCAAATTACAAGGCTAAACGGGAAAAGAATTTTTCGTGCAACCATGATTAATAATTAACGATAATCTAGACAGGGGAATGTACGGATATATTGCCATCCGTTAAAAACGTATCGATGTGAAGATGCACGTGCAACGTTAACGCGTGGAATGTACATTGGCAACTTACTCCTTAATTCGTTGTAAGCGGAGAATGTTTTTGACAGGAGCACCGATAATTTGATGAAAGTACGATCCATCCATCACTGGGACCGTTATTTAACCAGAGCTAACAACGGATCGTCGAAAGAAAGCGTTGATTAAAGTCACTCTGGTCAACGTTTCCTGTGGTTACATATTTCTATCTCTCAAACTCAGTGTACCTCCATACTGGACGAAGCAACTACACACGTCTCACTTCGAGCGCTGTTGAGTGACTGACAGTTACTGATGGTTACTGAACTTTGTATATCGAATGGTGGAAGCAGAAGATAATTGGACGAGCGAGTGGGAGACTGTGACGTGACCCCACTTTTTACAGACTTGCGCAGAAATCGAGGCCATTAACCGCGGGCGCAATGATTATACCTAAGATTATGGGTTCATTGTTTTACATATCGTACGTACGTTACAACTGGCATAACGAATATATATAGTCGAATACTCGTGACGAGAGAACTCGCAAATATTTACCGTGTCATTCTATGTGCACACTGCTATTGTACGATACAGCGGATTCGCGCATACCGACCCTAACGGTCCTTCCTCGTTAACCCGTCACTAATTCGACGCGCACCAAATTTCACGAATACATGCACATGTCATATGCAGCCACAGTCTTCTATATAACACATAGAAGTCTGTGTATGCAGCACATGTAGTTGAAGAGGGCAGATCGCATATATACTAATACTTCTAGAAATGACGTATTCGAATGATTATTCGTGGCTACTAAAGTGATTTGATAACGAACTAATTGGCTAGTAAAGTGACTGGACAAAGTAGTAATTGGCCAATGAAACGATTGCACAATGTGCTTTGGAAGCAATGCTATGTTGCCATTGACGGACATTATCGAATGCAACGGTAAAAATTCCCCATACTCTTGGAGTTCCGTTTATGCCCAACAGGGCACGTATTTACGTGCCCACGTTCGTACGCATCCTTGTGAATCTTACGGACGCTTGCACGCTTGTAAATTCGGTCGGCTTGGGCGTGCTTTGATCAAAGTGTACGAAGTGAGCTGGAGGCGGTAGTGTTGTCACGTAATTTTCAAGAGTTTAGCTGAAATTTCGTATAATGGCTGATGTTTTGGACATTGACAACGCGGAGGAATTTGAGGTCGATGACGAAGGCGATCGTAAGTTTTGCTTTTGTATAGTTCACTTGATACTAGGTACGCGGATTTAATTCATATTATGGCATTAATAACCTGTTCGCTTCCTGAACAACCTCAAGTATAGTACGTTATGATTCTGTAAGACCGGGACCTGTAAACATATTTTTCGACTTTAGAGGGTATCGCTCGCCTGAAGGAAAAAGCCAAGCGACGTAAAGGTAGAGGTCATGGTGCAGAAATGATATCTACCCGTGACGATGTCGGGCACTACGAGTCTATGAATACCGTTGAAGAGGACGACGACGAGCCGGGCCCTCAACGTTGTAAGCGCCATTTACATGTTGACTTTAGAAATTTTTAATCGCCAGTAATATTGTTGTAACGCTATCTATTTGGTACATGTGTGTATGGTTTGTCGCAGCCGTTGAAGGATGGATACTTTTCATTAACTCTGTCCATGAAGAGGCGCAAGAAGATGATATCCAGGATAAATTTTCAGAGTTTGGTCAAATAAAAAATTTACACCTAAACCTGGACAGGAGAACAGGTTTCTTAAAAGGTTACGCGTTGGTGGAATATGAAACTTTCAAAGAAGCACAGGCAGCAAAGGAAGCGTTAAATGGTACAGAAATTTTAGGACAGCCAATTTCTGTGGACTGGTGTTTTGTAAAGGGCCCTAAAAAGTATGTTGTTTAAAAGTTCATCGTTACGCCTAGTTTTCCGACTGTTTCAATTTTACGTACTTTCATTTCCTCGTTTGTTGTTTCAGACTTAGGAAGAGGAGTCACAGGAGACGATGAAAAAATTGAATCACGTGCGACTACAATGTTCATTTCTGTTTACAATTTTCGACTGCTTCATTGACAAGATTCCTTATTGGCTTTAATGTGCTGTTGTAGAGAGTAATGGAACGTATCGGGGGTAAACATACATTATTTTGAACGGAATGTTACGGATAATTCGTTCAATCCCGTTCTGTGTGAATGTTGCTTTGCTAGATCTGAGCGTCATTGCAACAGACGTAATCTATTCATAAATGGATAGATCGATTGGCTACGTTAATCCCGTCCATACTTTTTCATTTAATGTTCGCTGTGTTGATACATTTATCATATGGATAATAAAATTCCGCCTTCTCTATTTGTAATACAAAACAACTTAATAAATACAGGCAATATAACAACAACTAAGCATAGTAATTCAGATTCGCTTTCTTTTTGGCCTGAACTTCATTAATTGCTTCCATCAGATCCTCGTGCGTTACGGCTGTCGCGTTGCGTCTCAATGCAATCATGCCCTGGAAAAAAATATTAAAGATGTGACGTACGAGACGATGATGAATAAGACGATGATGATGGGTACGTACTGCTTCGACACAGACAGCTTTACACTGTGCACCATTGAAATCATCGGTGGATCTCGACAATTCCTCGAAGTTAACATCGGGTGACATGTTCATCTTTCTAGAATGAATTTGCATGATACGAGCTCTAGCTTCTTCGTTCGGATGCGGAAATTCTATTTTTCTGTCCAAACGGCCGGATCGTAGCAGAGCCGGGTCTAGGATATCGACCCTGTTTGTCGCGGCTATGACTTTTATATCGGCCGTTGAACTGAATCCATCCAGCTGATTCAGTAATTCCAACATGGTGCGTTGCACTTCCCTATCGCCCGCCTTTTCAGAATCAAACCTTTTCGTGCCAATAGCGTCCAATTCGTCGATGAAGATTATAGCCGGAGCTTTTTCTTTCGCCAAGGAAAATGCATCTCTCACTAATTTCGCGCCATCGCCGATGAACATCTGAACAAGCTGCGGTCCCGCTAATTTCAGAAAGGTTGACTTTGTTTGAGCGGCACAGGCTCGGGCCAACAGTGTTTTCCCAGTTCCAGGTGGCCCATACAGGAGCACGCCTTTGGGGGGTTGTATGCCCAAATTTTCGAATTTCTCCTTGTGCGTCATCGGCAGGACAACTGCTTCGATCAATTCCTGAATTTGTTTATCCAAACCTCCAATATCAGAATACTGCTCTGTCGGTCGCTCATCCACTTCCATCGCCTTAACTCTCGCGTCGTATTCAGCGGGCAATGTCTCGAGAACGAGATAACTGTCTTTGTTAACTCCTACCAGATCACCAGGCTTCAAAGATTCAGCATCGACCAAGCCTATTACAGGTAGAAAGTAGGTCTGACGAGTCGACGTCTTGATTACAGCACATTTGCCTTTTCTCTGGGCATCAAGGTCAACAACAGCACCATCCTCTTCTCCCATGTCTTGTGGATCAACATCTAGCAATTCAATGACATTGGACACTAAATATGGTAATGTTTTGTTCACTTTAATTTTCTCTGTGTTTTCCTTGATCTTGTCATTCTGCGCCTGCAGCTCATGCGATATACGCATCACTTCGCTTTTCATTATTTTTATTTCATTATCTAATAATCGCGTGCGTGATACAATTTCGTCCGTAGACATTCGTAGAACATCTTCTCCCAAAGACTCCTGCGATATTGTAAAATGACAATGTCTTTTATACAGTTAGAAGGAAGGAAAGAAGATTAGAAATTCATACACCGCCAGAAAAAAGATTGATTAACATTAGTTCAGTTGTGCTCGGTATTTGCTCAGTACGGGACAAATTACGTTATGCTTGTCATCCGGTATTCCCCTAACCTGAAACATAGTATGACAAATATTCCTGTCGTACCTCTCCGTCCTCCCAGATAGCTTTGTCCTCGAGCGTCGCCATTTATTTCCAAATAATGTTTCTGCAGGGTTTTGACGTTAAGCCACCACAAAGGATATCTCTGCTGAGCGTCCGGTCGATGATTTGCAATCTTACGCTTTAATTTACCTGTGCCGAGTTTACAATTTTCGTCGTGGGCTTTGACTTTCCGTCGCGTGGTAACCTAGAGCGATTGGCTAGCAAAATTGTCATGTGAACAATGAGATGTCTCCAATGGAGTAAATGGACAAGAAACTGCTTGACCAATGACACGTGGTCAGAGAGGTAATTGGAGATTGATGTTACTGACCAAGGAGGCATAGCCAATGACAGAAGCATCATCACGTTGCACGGGTAACTCCTTCCTTTATGTACATCTCTTGCTATATGAACGCTTGGGTGTGTACACGGTGTGTATGAATGCGTGGGAAAAGGATTCGTTATATTGTTCACGGTGGTAATATTAGTTTCTGCTTAAAGCTAAGTTGTCATGTTGAAACCAAAAGCCCTGACACAAGTGCTAAGCCAAGCAAATACGGGTGGTGTCGAGAATACTTTGTGAGCCAATTTCAAAAATTATAACTTTATGTAAATGAAACGAATCGTTTTGTTAGGAATTGGCATTATGAGAAGAATCATATAGTCCGCCAATCGGTTCGCTCAATGTTGTAACATATTTGAACGATTATCGTTACAACTACGATCATGCAGATCGAAAAAATGTCAACATAGTGATACATATTACAGATTGCTCAACAGAGACGGTGGTTTACTAGCGTACAGTGGTTACGGAGATAAGGATGCGCGGGTGACGGCCGCAATAACAAGCAACATTTGGTCAGCTTACGAAAAAAATGGGAGAAATGCATTCAAAGAAGACGAATTACAGTTTGTTTTAATGGACTGTGTGGTATATTACAATGATTTTACTATCTGACATCCAATGGCCCTATGATTGTACTCTTAGCATTGTTGACGAGAAAAATTTTTGTAGGATGGCAAGGTAGTAATTACAGAAGTAGCAAATCTATTACTGTGCTTGTATGCCAAGGAGAATGTTGGATTTGGGCTGTTGCGTGAAAAAGCACAAGCCTTAGCAAAGTACCTTGAACAACCTTTAAAAACTATAGCCAGTATGCCATGAATAATGCCATGCCATACAATTTAAGAGCCAGTTGCTCTTGCTCTTGGTAATTCTTTATTTGTTCCCCAGTTCGTAATGTTCTTTCATCCGCCTTTGTTTAATTGTACATAAAAGTACCACCAATAAACAGTGGTTTCAAAAGCGGCACAGCCATGTGTTGTATATACATTATGAAACAAAGCTCAAGTAATGTACACAAAATATGAGATGAATGTAATTACACAAGAATGATTTTATTAATATGAATTACCGACCGTACAAAGAATAATAAATTTCGCTTCCTAATTGTGACCAAATGGTTGCCAAAGAATGGAATGTCCAACTGTAAATAAAAATTGTTGTGGGGGGAGTAAACCCCACTTTTTCGTCTACACATTATGAATCGGGACTTGATGTCCCATGCTGCGAAAATAATGCAAGTTTTCTTCCAATCGCGTATATTGCTAACGGCTTCTGCCTTCCAGTGTTTTAATTGTATTTTTTTAATATTGCATACGCTGTTGATCTGACATGATTAGACTTAATGCATAAGAGTACTATGCTGATGCTTAACAATGAACAGTAAGTAGTTTAGAGATTTAGAAATTTATCTATGAAAATACAAATATGCTTCGCAATGCGAAAAATATATCACCGTATTCTAAAAGTGGCGATAATGAGCCACGACATTCACTATAAAAAATTAGCAGTGTTGTAAACTGATTTACACGACGTCTTACAAATGCAAAATGCATTTTGTCACATTGGTCCTAAAGTTCATGAATTTTAACAAATACGGCTGATTCTCAACCGACATGCATTTCAATTTTAATCAAAATTATGTTGTATACATCCTGCTGCGGACAATTTTTTGTTTAATTCTTTTAAACCAGTTCCATACAACAATCCTTCGTTACGTACAAAGGTAATATAAAATATCTAATTAAACCTTAATATAGATACAATTTTCCCGTGTTTACACCGACATTAGTTCGAGCTTACAACGGACCGATATTATATTCACAAAATATCTCTGAAACTTTCAAATAAACTTCAAGATAAATGTATACACGTATGTGCATATGTGTTTTCGCTACGACGCTCTCTTATAGGCCGTCGACCATTTGTGAGTTATGTTTGCGAGAAACAAAACATTATCGATGTAGCTGTCAGAACTTACGCCACAAGTGTGTAACGACTTTGTTGATCCGCTATGTATGACTTTTTTCGTACGGCAACGTAAAGGTAAGTAAGATAATTTCATGACGTCTCGCGTTATTACGGAATTGTAACAACGGTACGCGTGTCCGTAAGGGAACGCTCTGACAGAGTTTAACGGAGCTGAGCGATGCATTCATTTCACTTATGTATACGATACGATAGTACATACTAAGTTTTACCGAATAGAAGGGTAATGCCTATCTTTTTCTTCAGAGGCAATCCTTTTTCGGTGACGATTCGCGATGCAAGCTACCGTCATACAGTCTAGAATGGATTGTGTATGCGCCGAATGGTGAAACTCTCTTGCTAAATATCGAAGTATTATGTTTTCGTACCGGCAGTGCAAAGGTAATTTCGACGAGTCCTTACCATAAAGAGGCAAACAGGAAAGAAGAAGCTTTAGTACGGTACGGTACAAAAGGGACAACTATTTATTATGACAGTGAATGTAGGAAATTATCGTACAAGTTTTTATATGAAAGAGATTGCCCCCATAAATGCTATTGTCGATTAAACTATTTAATAAAGGCAAACTTCAACTTCAGCTACTAATTTCAGAGCTTAATAACGAACAGCTCACGATTTGACACTCATTGTATATATATATATATATATATATATATATATATATATATATATATATATATATATATATATATATGTATATATATACGTCGCTTTTAAGTAATCTTTCGGATTCCTCCTGGGATAGTGAAAACTATTAAAAAAGGTCTTCGAAATGAAACACCTGCGGTATGCACAATCTTTCTCCTGCTTGATATGTGCTTGCAATAGAGAAACAGAGAAAGAGAGAGACCAGATACGTACAATAATGCAAATTAGTTTGTTTATCCCGTTCATACAGCTTTTATACAGCTGTGGTTTGCATCAGATAGTGAGTAAGGAAATTCTATAGTCTGTATTATGGCGCAATGAGGAAAAACATTGATGACTAATTTGTGACAAACGAACACATACCGGTTCGCGTCTGTGCGCTACACAGAAATAACGAGGGTCGCCAGTGAAAAATATTGTGGTTGTGTATTAAGTTTTCAAATGAGCAGTGAACGTAGTCATCGTCTTGTGTCGTGTTGACGATCAGGAACAAGAAAAGGCTGGGATGAACCTAAAGAAATTACATGCGTGAACCCTTCTGCTGCAAAACCTAGAATACAACCCAATGATGTAATTACATCACACTCGCCCCAATGTTCGTGTTTGCATAAACCCGACATTAAATGATGAATGTAAAATTTAATGCGAGCTTCAGCGAGCGTTCTTTTGCTTTTCGCACGGTCCCCCGTGCCATCAAACTGCGGGAGCAGTTCTGCCTCTGTTATATTACAGCTGTATGAACATGTACTTTATTATATAAGTATAACCGCGACATGTACGGCCATATCCGGAGGCACATTCCCGATGAAACATCTACATTGTTATGTGTCATCCACGTCAATGACAGGATTTTGAGACTCGTTAAATAATCACTAACAGAATACGGCACGAGACCTACGCGACAATGGGGTAAACGACTGTAAATGTTCTCTTGCCGTACGAGTTTAACCGTAATCTCCGGAATCCCCATAATCTCCCGTTTGCCACACGTGTGAATTCATTAGATCTGAGGACTGTTAGCGATGAAAGAAAACAAGAGGCAAAAAACGAAAACTTATTCATTAGGAAATACCTCCGACATGCATAATTTTATCGTGCAGGACGCAGGGTAGAAAGTAACCAAACCAATGAAAGAAAAATTTCTTTATTTAACGAAGAGCGCATGCGATACAATAATAATAATGTGTGATACATACAACAAAACATTTCAGAGGCAGAACATGCTCATGCTAGTATCGAATGTCTCTGATAACTCCTCATTGGCTCGCCCTTAGCGCTATTAAAGAGCGATTCAACTGCTGCGATACGCAATAAGTATTGATATTTTTTCAATCAGTTTTTCGACACGTACAAGCGTGGCGGGAGTCAACGTAAGCGCGTCATAGTGTGGAAATTGTACAATTTATCTATTGCAATGTGTCAACAGAAATCGGCGAAGTTATCATCACGGCTTAATGTACGTTTTTAAATTTTGCATAAGGGATTGAAAATACGGAAATGCAGTTTATGCTATAAATTAGAGTGATAATATCGGGTTTGAAACAGAAAAATTGTCCAGTTTGCTACCGCATACGCACGGCGTGTAAAGTAACTTTTCAGCCCCCTTAAAAAAATTCAACCAAGCGCAATGGTAAAATGCGGCAATGAAGGGGAAGACTTCGAATTTAACGCTACGTTTATGAAACTAATTCTATTTAACGAGGAGCGGTTCATTGTAATAATACGAACGTTTTGTGTTTCATTTTACATTTCTAGCGACATTCGTGTGACGCAGTGTTATTTGGTTTAATGAAACTATAAATTATTATCCAACTTAAAAATAATCCCATAAATGAATACAGTCAGGAATATTTGTCCACGAAAGTTGGCTGTTAAAGCCATTGTGCCCCGATATGAATAAATAACTCGGGAGATAAGAGCGACAGGAAAGATAATCTTGGGTATAAAATTGGGAAAGTTTTAATCTACTATTCTTGACTACTTTGTCTGGCATATAAGTGTGAAAGATTTGAATGGGAAAATGGTACCTTGACACGTTCGGTAGACTCCTGCTCCTTGCTGCTGAGCTGACTGGGTCCATACTCCCGACTTACCACACATAGAAACTCTGCGTGATCGTCATTCCCGTAATTATACTGAGATCCAATGTTGATTAGCTGAAGACACAAAGAGACATAATGCCTACTGTGTATCGTGATAAATGTTACATTGTCTGCATATTGAGAAAGAAAAATGTACACTTCTTTACAGAAATGTGCAGAATACTGTAGGAAAAAATTGTTTAAATTTGTAACCGTCATAATGTTGTACATGAACCTTTGATAGATGTTCAGTGGCATAACGCACCTGCTCAAACTTCCAACCATCGGACATTGTTGACACCATTTGTGTCAATTCATCCTCATGACACTGTAGGACTCTGTAAACGTGTTTTTTTGAATCTCTTAGCGGCCTAGTGTCTCTTAGAATTATTCTTTCTTTGACTAGTCTGATGAGCTCGGTTATGTTATAGAATTCTGCTTCCTCCAGTACACCCTCTTCCATTAAATCTTTATTTATTACCAGTTTACCATGGCGTAAGTAATTTAAAATAGGGCTGAAGTACGTCGGATCCCTGTCTATCAGATATGCTCCCGTTTCGTCCTATAGTCGCCAAAACAAGTACGATTAATGATAACTTTGAGCGAGCCAGCGTTGCGTTACGAATAGAGGTTGATGGAGGACGTATCATTAAATTTCTGGAATGCTTCTCGCACAGACGGGACACATCGAATCAACGTCCCAATCAGAAATTTGAACTTCGCGGTAATCCAAAAATGTGAACTAACCCTGTCCGAGATAAGGTCAGAGTCTTCCTGGCACAGCCGATAGAGAAATGAATTCGGATCCCTGGCTAGTGTGGTTTTCGCAGTCAAAAAGTACGTTCCGCCAACATTCAGACGGACCCATTGATTCTTGCACCGCTTTTGCACATGATTTTCTGTCATTTCGCGTGATATCGTATCGCTATAATCCGCCATGTTCGCTTTCACTTTCGATGTCTCCAATCAACTTCCGGTTTCCAGTTACGCGTACCGCCCTAATCAGTGCAACTACTTCTGCGAAAATAACAGAAATCGTTCGACCGATGCAAAGTCAGATGAGGCTTATTTTAGGCGTAACAAAAAACCATATACAAATCATGATTGTAGTCAACATGTTTCATAATGTTTTGGAAATGACACCAGCCAGCACGCGTAACAGTCGAATAATAAAGGGATTTACCTTATTTCGCGATGACTTCATTGGCACATGAGCTGTACCCAATAAGGCAATTATAATACGCGATGGCCAGCCAATGACTGGAAGAGTAGTACCGCATCGCCAAATATGACACGAGAAATTCCCTAAATTACTCGCGTACATTTGTTGCCAATCGATGTATATGTACATACACATCGCGTGCATACGGACTTTTTACATTTTGAGAACGGTGTTTCTCATCGTCACAATGCCCCTACAAGAGTGGTACGGGCTAATTCGGTTGCAATTTTGTAAACATCGGTCATTGTATAGCGCCGGAAAATTTCGACGCGCGCCACTCGCATGTGCATTGACGTAATCCACAGGCGGGGTACACGTATACCGACGTCACTGCAACGTTAGGAACGAACAAAGTTTGGCAATGACGTTCGGGTAGAATGCACGTCGCGAATCATCCTGCCGTTAATGGGGGTTTGAGTTGACAGAAAGATATTTGAAAAACTACTTGTGTGACATCGCCTTCTCGACGATATGTGAAAAGGGTCATTACGGCTGTGGTTCGTTCGGCCGTGCCTGGGTTCGAGGCTTCGTATAAATACAGCTATATCACTGAAATTACCGGCAGTCATTGCGAAAGTCTTGTGATGAAGGGTGCTCCGTACGGCGCCAGCCAAGATTAGAAGAGCGTCGGGGCCGAGAATGCCGGTGAAAGTTGACGTAGTACCACCGCCACCCGCGAACTCAAAGCAGCCGGGTGTCACAAAATCTTTGCTCTACAATGGTTCGCGATTTCAAGGTTCGCAGAAGTCCAAAGGCAATAGTTACGATGTCGAAGTCGTTTTACAGGTTAGTCGTCCGACCAGATCTATAAATTACGTCTCAAGTCGAAAAATCACCGTATAATTCGGACATGTCTCTTTCGATGCCACGATCATTCAATATTTCTTATTTATTCGTTATTCACATCACCAATGTCTGGACTAACGCGTAATGTAAGCTTGACGATTTCCTACGAAGAACTGTTACAAGGTTGACGTGCCGTAAACAGTCGTAATAAAGGGCCAACGGTACAACAGTCGGAAGTAATGATAATGCGAGATGAAAACTTCTTTTTAAATTACGAACGAAATAAAATTAACTGTTTTGAGACTGTACATGGAATTGAGCGTTGTTGTTTCAGCATGTAGATGAGGAAAATAGCTATCTGTGCGGATACCTGAAAATCAAAGGCCTCACCGAAGAGTTCCCTACTCTGACTACATTTTTTGACGGGGAGATAATCTCTAAGAAATATCCCTTTTTAACGCGTAAATGGGACGCCGATGAAGATGTTGACAAGAAACATTGGGTTTGTTTCCTGTTGTTCATTGATTGTCATAATTTCCATGTGGATCTCTGTGACTGACCACTCGATTGTAAATTACAGAGTAAATTTGAATCATTTTGTCAATACTCAAAAACCTTCAACTCTGACACATTTGACTATGAGGCTCTGAAAGGTACAGATTTTGTCTTCATGCGGTGGAAAGAACACTTCTTGGTTCCTGATCACACCATTAAGGACATAAATGGTGCATCTTTTGCGGGCTTCTATTATATTTGCTTCCAAAAGTCAGCAGCTTCGATAGAGGGATATTATTACCATCGCAGCTCTGAATGGTAAATTATACTGATCCATAAGCAGGAATTAAATTTCTGTAAGATATTACGTGTAGCGCTTTAAGGCTTATCAAGAATTTTATGTTTCCTCGCAATGAAATTCAATATTATACACATGCGGTATGTTTGCGGTTTCAGATTTACATAACTGATCTTTTATTTGTAGCTTCGGTACGTTTTGATACCTAAAAAATTTTTTTGTTTCAGGTACCAGTCATTAAATTTAAGGCATGTTCCCGAACACAGTATACAGATCTATGAGTTCAGGTGAAACTATTGCCTCGATCGACCGGGACTGTCCTTTGATGGTGATATTTTCTCCTTTCTCTGGCACACAGATCTCATAAAAATCCCCTTCTCCGACCCCTTTATTCGGTTTAGATATATTTTCTAATTCTCATGGTACGATTTACGTACCTGTTGGGGGAATAAAACATTTTTACTAATCCCATAGCTCTTTTTATATGCATTGATGTACAAAATTGAGCGTACATCGTTCTGTTTGGCTCTTATGAGACTACATACAAAAGGCATTAAGCACAGAGTAGTTGGAAAGGTGCGAGAGTTAGAGTGCCTCTGTGAGTGATACGCTTGCTTATAAAGATATTAGTTATAGCTATATTCATTGTAAGATGTTTTATTGAAATAAATTAATTCATGTTTTTCGACACATAAGAAACTTGTTCATTCTTTGGCATTTGCCATCACGATTAAAGCGGATGTTGCATTCTGCGTCTCCGCTGCATTTGTGCCGCCGAATACAAATCTTTCACAGGCGAGGGTTTCGTATCGGAATCACTGAAGGAATAGTGTAACGCAATGTCCATGTACTATTTTGCATACGGTATGGCTCGGGAAACAAGTAGAAATTGTGTTGTGTATCGAAAGCTAGCCAATTTGGGTAAATCGCATCGATCAATCACTATTTTAAGTACACACTCGTTCATTCTCATCGTAAGACACTCATTCGACCGGTAGATGCTTTATCTATCGTCATAATTCGACCGATCTTAAATATACTCTTGTGGAATTTAGAAATGTGATGGTCGCTGTTCATGGATAATTATGAGATCTGTATGCATTCCGAAAGGCCGTAAATGTATGCCAAAACTCATTCATTGAAATTCAAAAAAACTTATTGCATCGAACTGAGGGTGCCACAAAATTTAGATTCTTGCTCTCGAGAATCTCCCCTTTCGTAACGAAATAACTGAAATCAAATCGGTGTCATTCTCGATGTATAATATGTATCAGAAAATGTTACATAATTATTTTACCCAAAATGTTAAATTATTATAGGTTTATGCATTGATAATACTGATACGAATAGCGATAGAAATTTTACTTTTGTAAATACAGTCCTGTTGATATCGTTAATGTACATTGTAATAAGGTTCGCTTCTGTTCTTGAGTGCTCACGATTAATCGTTCTACGTCATGGTCTTTCAAATATGGATATACCACTAGGTACTTTCGTATACTTTTACCGAACGTAAAACAGTTATGCTGATCCATGTATATGTAAGGAACAAACGTTACGATTACACCGGCGTGTCAAAATTACTTTTCGAACTGTCTACTATGTTTACGTAGGCGCAACGATGATCAAAATGAAATGTGTTTCCTGTGTAAGATAGGAGGGCGTCTTCTTATGTGTTAATTCATTTCTTCCTGCCGATCACTATAACGATAGGACTTCAAGAAAACGTATGATCGGTGCATCAACAACAAATTTTTTAAAGGGACAAGAAATGCTTATAGCTCTCTACTTTGCGATTGTACAGTTGCTTATCGTATCCATGCACAAACGTGCCGGCGTTGTATCGAATTTTGTTGCATGCTGATAACACGCAGAGAGCACAGGGGAAAAAAGGGCAATTGTGATTTATCTGTACAAACCAAAAACTGGACTAAGTGCTTGTAATTACGGAGTAAGGGTACAAAATAACTTGTATCGGTACGTTATTACGCAGACTCGTACAATGAAATTAAATAAATGTTTAGTATTACAAAACGGCACGTCCGCAACGATACAGCTGTTCGCAACAACCTCTTATGAAACATACAACTCGTTGCGTGTTGACTACTTTCACGTACATTTAACGGTAATTTGCACGTTTGAATAGAAATAATCGCAGAAAGTAACGATAACTTCGTATCTTTACTCTCGATCGTATGTAAGTTGCCAGGTTCGGCGAGGATGTTGATATTTCCGTTTTTAGCTAAACTTGTCATATTGCCTTCGTTAATGCGTTTATTACCGACTGTTTTGGCTGTAATCCTCTTCTAAATTTTAGCGAAAATATTTGTATGCGCACATATTTGCGTATAAACTCATATGTTTCTACAAGAGCACTGGTTAATTTTCATTTAAGGGCGGTAATTTTTAACATTTCTCAGAGGTATCGAACGATTGATCACCGACTTGTTCGATGAGAGGTGGCTGGCTTTTTCCCCTACGTCCGGTTAAGGTCCTTGCAGATCTGGTTAAGCGTTTATATTTTGTTCTCTTAACAGTTGTTCTTTTTTTTGTCGTAACATTACGTTTGTCATGCTGGCCCGCCAGTACTGTTCCCTGTTCGTGCAAATCATGGCATGATCATCACCTTCGTACAGGATTGTACAACAAAACGTTAAGTAACACACGCTGATTCCTGTCGTTCCATTGCTCCCTTGCAATTCTTAATTAAAGTTTACTTGAGATAAATGTATATTAAGTGACAGAAGCTGATAGTGCTTACCACCACGTCGGAACAAATTTGACAAAGGCAAGGTGGCTTAAAATTCGTAGCGTTAGAAGTTTCGTGAAGGACCGACTCGAACCCTAAGAATTTCGCATCGAAATTGACTTTTGCTTTAATGAGGCCCGTGAATGAATTCCGGATTGTTGACAAAAATTTGTCAGCAAAATGTTTACTATCTGTAGGATTCATTAAGCATTGATCTTCCATGCGCGACGAATGACCTGGTTCAAGGATCGAATTTCTAACAGTTTCGTCGATTAACGACTCATCAGAATGATCTTGCTGACAACTTTCCGTAACTGCAGTTGCGGGTATTACGCCCTGTAAGAGCCCTAAAGCGGATAAACATTATTTTAGTAAATGGTACATAAATGAATCGGCGAACCAAGTGGGAATTGGAGTTTATAATAAACTTCTTGTGGATTACATCTTGCTTTTCTCACCGATAAAGTTTTTTAAATGATCCTCGAAAGCTTTGTTGTACGATAATAAAGTTTGAAAGGCATCGTCTAGCACTTTCTCTGTAAAATGTTTTCGGGCTAGTACGGTATCTTTCCAAGACTTTCGTAACAAAGTGTTGGAATCGAAAGCTTTCCACTGCATCTGTGATACATTAGCTTGCCATTCTACGGAGCACTCTTCTAATCCGCTACTAATGGATTGTAACAAGTCAGCAGCTTCGCGTAACTGTCGTGGTACAGGATCCAAATTATCTTGGCTGGTGGTCTGCCATACCTGTCTTCTTTCATTAGTCGTAGAATCATGTTTATTCTGCGACATATTTGGACGATCGTATTAATGTATCTGCATGTGCTCCCGTTGTCAATCGTAATGCATCGACCAACGTTAATTCTTAGAAATTCATATTAATGAAGGAAAGTTTGCAATAAGTTTAATTGAAAGAACAGTACAATGTTCAAGTATTGCATCATGTTTGCTGAATGCATTTTAATGTTGGATTGCTTTTTGTTTATTTTAAACATCGGAACGACGGGACACTACGGGTATTTCGCGACGGTGGTTATGTACAGAACGGTACAAAATAGTAATTTGGGCTTTTGCAAACTTTCGACTTTATTCGCTTCGCGTACAGTGCAATTGGGTCGAGGGACCAACGCAACGCAGGTATTAAGAATAAATAAAACTCCCGACGATTTTTCGTATTCCCTGGACACTGGTAGCCGCGTAAAGAATTCCGGGGTGTGTGATGCCACGAGTAGAGTGGCGAGACAAAACTGAATTTTATATTTGACTTTTGCATATATGATCAAACGGCATGCGGCATAAAACAGCGTATGCTTGGAGATACTTTGCAATTGTAGCGATGAATTTGCTTCGTGTGAACTCTGAAATTTGCGGTCTTCTAACTGTCTTAAGATCTTATGCCCTAACACGTGTGCAACTTGGTTGCCAGTATGCCGTCGGTATGTTAACACATTCAAGTTAAATTCATCATACGAAACATCCTAACAATTATCATTTTATGTACACATATAATTTACTTAAATTCTATGTAATATAAATACATCTTATGTGCTGTTCTGGCAAAAAGTGTTTTTTGAAAGACAAACTTTTCGTACAAACATTCGTAGAAGGAAGGCGCGGATTCCGTTCCAATCCTCGTCAACCGTTCTTTCTTTGTACAATATAAACGTATTTCTTGTACAACCTATGTATATCGTACAAAAATACGCTCCCTTGCGTCAGAAAAGGAAAGCATAGGAAAGTATCGATCGTTAACAACTTCAATTGTACGGACGCAGAAAAATATAATGCCATCATTGTTACGTACGAAAGGATCCACCACATGTTCCGTGAAAAGGTTCATACATACATATATACACAACGAGAAGCTTATGAGAGTGAGGAATCTTAAAACGATGTCCCGACAGACGTGCGACACCGACAACGTAACCATCGTGTCACCATTGTGCGTTGTCACAATCACTGTCGCTGTATATTGCTTTAGCCATTCAAGCTCATTTTTACGCCTCAACAGAATTCCTCGCGAGTCTGTGTCTAATGATCGCGAAAAATGACATTGCGCGTAAGGACCGTCAGCTTTCTTACCATCCCGCATTCTGAGACTCATAGTTGTTTCGTGACAGAGAATGGATGTCGACAGTTGTTTTCGTTAAGCATCACGTTACTAGTGTAACATTTCCAAAGACCTAAAAATTCGAGGATACATAGTGTACGAGATCACTAGACGGAATCCAATGTCGAGACGGGTGAGCCCGCTCAAGTATATTCATCAGTTACTGACTTACGTTTCTTCTTTCGTATCGTAAGGGTAGTGCAACACTGTTGTTAGCTAAAAATTCGACCCCGTAAACGTTTCGTACCAAACCGAGGGTGGAAGAACGCTGACATCACCTTGCAAAATTGTAGCTATCTGTAGAGTCGGCCTTAATCTCAAGACACTGTGCAGGAATTACGGCTAACACAGCTCGCGCGGGAATCGTTCACGCTGCCGGGGGAGCCGCCCGGGGTGGACAGTCCATTGTGTCCCACCCTAACGAACCTGAGTTTTCGATGATGAGACCCTAGACTCTTACTGGAGATCAACGATCGATTGCCATTGTATCGAAGTTGTGATGTTGTTGTCATTGCATAAGATTTCAGATGGGATTTTATGCACTTCGGCAATGGTAGCTGATCAATGCCGTAAACCGTCGTTCTTGCGACAATTGCGCGACACGCAAGCTCTTGAAGGCTCAACACTGAAATACGAAGGTTAATATTGATGCAATCGAAACAACTTTGCCGGGTTGTCATTAAATCTACCTTTGTTAGATCTCCACAATCTTTCCATGCCGTTACGATGCAGGGCCATACGAGAAAGTTCGGAGAAACTTTCACGGATATTGAAATCGCACAATGGCGAAACTTCGAAAAATGCCATGCGATTCTTGGCTGCATATGCCTCTGCATCGCGTTCTGCTACTTGCCGTTTGAATGCTAAATGAAGACGGTTACCGACTAGTACCTTCGGCACACCTGGCGCGTGCTACAATGATCAAAGGGCAATGACAAATAGAGGTGAAAATAGTTGATACGAAACTAAAAAGTACGCCATAGCAATATTTAATCCCCTCTCTAAAGAAGCGGATGTCAACAGACCTCTTCGACTTCCTTGAGCCACCTGTCGATACCATCGAAGGACCATTTATTTGTAATATCATAGACGAGAAGTATACCTTGCGCACCTCTCGAGTACGATCTAATGATTGTACAGAACCTGCCCTGACCTGAGGTGTCCCATAACTGTAATTTAACCCTCTTTCCATCCAATAGGATCGTCGTTGTCTTGTATGCTGGAAAAGAAGTACCTTTGTGTGATAAATCCTATCCTCAATAATTTTAAGGCAAAATGTGATTACTAAAGGAAAACGTCCGAAGGTGGAGGTTATAGGCCCGACATTATCAATAATAACTATTTCATATCCTGCTACGATATATTACCGCTGCCACTGCAGAACGGTGACTCGGCAGCACCGTCCTCAAAGCCGCTGAGTATCTCTTGTTTCCCAACGTCGCTGTCACCCACCAGAAGAAACTTCAGCAAGTAGTCGTACTGCTTTTCCTGCCGAGGCTTAGTGGTACTTGTCTCACCCGCAGCCATGCTATCCCCGTACCGTGCACCCTAAGCATGCTGCACCAAACGTACGAGAGCTTCTCAACGGTTTGCTCGTTTTTCTACCTTCCCCACGTCTTCCCGTTACGTTGCACGTCCACGCGATCTTTCAAGATCGTGTAAATGTACGTCAGGGCGCTCACACTACCGAAGGTAAAAGTAAAAGACTCCGGGCTATTGCTCAGTGGTGCACGAGTCCACACGAGTCTCAATCACCTTGATTCAGCCAACGCTAGGTTGTTGTTCTCCGCTGTCCACTGTTGTCCCATGAATTGTCTTCCTTTGCGTGATGACGAGATGACGACGCGTGAGAACAGAAAAACACGATTGCTCGTAAATACGCGGTGATGAGCCATGTACAGGGTTCCTTACGATTGCGTGCTTATAAATTCAGTGATAGTTGCCTACTGTTTGCCAGTTCCTAATATCACACCCTACTTGGCTTACTAAAAGAATTTCGCCAAGGTCGAGTTCGTTCGTAAGTACATCGACAACGGAGCAACGCAGCACCCGACGCACTGGCCGTTCCCACCGTGCGGTTCGCCTCTGAATTTATGTATTTGCTTATTTTTGCGACGTGCACACATTCATAGGACAGACACACCTACGCATACTTATTTTCACTGCGCGACTTAACATCCAACCTTACCTAACCTACTCCGGAAGAGACAGGCCAAAGTTACTGATGATCCGATGAAGGGCGATTTTACTATTTTGACAGCTCGTTACTGGGGAAGAAATCGGAAGGAAAATGGAGAACAACGCGAGTAAGGTATGGTATTTTGCCAATGAATGGTTACGCGGTATCGCGGATGTCGTTTTTCCATTTCTTGCAAACAGGTTTGATGGATCGGTAATTTTATTTTTCAGGAGGAGAAGAACAACCAGGACGACTCGGATTCTGAGATAGATGAGGTAGAACCACGACTTAAGTACGTGAGGATGCGCAACGATTTGGAGCACATTTTGCAAAACGATGCTGCTAGCTGTATTGCCGTGCATCCTAAGGTGTGACAAATGCTTTGATAATATTTGAACAAAATTTGTCAGTGGCCTCGACTTATCGAGGTTAGGGCATTTTACTTCGGAATATAATGTCACTGAACCCGAACGTTACGTACGGTTATGTTCATTTTGCGCATTTACGCCGAGAAGATAGAAATTTCACGTAATTGACCGTGCAAACAATTTTCTCTATTCAGTTTCTGTGCTTGGGCACACACTGGGGCATGATCCATCTTCTGGACCATCAAGGAAATAATATAAGATCGAAGACACTCCAGGCACATACGGTTGCTGTCAATCAAATTTCCATTGATCACAATGGTGATTTCATTGCGTCTTGCAGCGATGATGGCAAAGTATTTATATATGGATTGTACAGTGCTGAGAACAATCACAACATGAGTATGGGGCGACTAGTCAAAAGTATTGCCATCGACCCAATTTATTTCAAAAGTGGCAGTGGCAGGAAATTCATTACAGGTCTATTTTGAAGAAGAATTTTTTAAACACCTGTATGTCCAGCTCTGTCCTAGAACATTGTCATCTATAGCTGTTATATCCCTATAGGAGACGACAAGCTGGTTCTCTATGAGAAGACATTTTTATCCAGAATAAAATCGACTGTTCTGTGCGAAGCTGAAGGTGGTGTACGATCGGTAGTATGGTCAGGACAGTTTGTAGCATGGGCATCTGATACAGGTGTTAGAGTATATGATTTAAACTCTAGATGTTCCTTAGGACTCATTAAGTGGAATAGAACAGCAGAGTAAGTGACAAACCGTAACGTGTCTTAGACGGTCGGCTCGCTATATTACGGCTTACTCACGACTATTCGTTTAGGGCTTTACCCGAGCATTATCGGTGTAACCTTCGATGGTCGAATACCAGAACATTGTTAATAGGCTGGGTGGACATCGTACGCGTTTGTCAAATAAGGAAAAGGTCCATGCAGGAGATGGTGAACAGGGATTTACCGGAATACGTTGTAGATCCTGGTACTAACCTGTTGATGTACTTGCTAAGAGTAATAACTTTGTTAATGTCGACATCGTCCCTATCGTTTCAGTATCGACATTTCAAACGGATTTTTACATATCCGGCATCGCACCGTTGGATAATCAGTTGGTCCTACTGGGTTGTTTAAAGGAATTCGATGAGGATGGTAAAAGCCAACGGCCGACTTTACATGTGGTTGAACCCAAACATCAGGATTTTTCTATAATTTGCGAGAATTCCCTTACGCTTCGCGGTTACAAAGAGTACAGTTGTAATGATTATCATTTGGACTGTCTGAAGGACGAAAATCGGTATACCATTATTATGCGATCACTCTGTGAGAACTACGGGTTATTTTACTTTGCCTACTTAAGTGCCTTATTGCAGATTCTTTATTGTTAGTCCGAAAGACATAGTTGTAGCGAGTTTATACGATGCCGACGACAGGATAGAATGGCTTTTAAGTCACAGTAAATTTGAACAAGCACTAGAGGCAGTAACAATAAATAATGGTAAGGATTGCAAGAAGCACACTTTGGTGAATGTTGGCCGCGTGTATCTGGATCATTTATTAGCTTGTGGCAAATATGACGAGGCGGGAAAACTTTGTCTCAAAGTTCTAGGGAGAAATAAGAAATTGTGGGAAGAGGAAGTAAGTGAAAGCACTTACTTTTCGCCACCATAATCAACGTTGCTACTGATTTCATCAACGTGTTATTTTATCCAACAGGTATACAAATTTGCTAGAGTTCATCAACTACGATCGATATCTTCTTATTTACCGAGGGGTGATGTCACCTTAGATCCATTGATATATGAAATGGTCCTCTATGAATATTTGAAAATCGATCCAGATGGTTTTTTGCAACTGGTGAAGGAGTGGTCGCCAAAATTATATACCGTGGCTGCTGTGGTTAACGGAGTCTTGGAACATCTGCTGGTACACAACCAACGGCAGAGTGTCCTTCTGGAGGCCCTTGCAATATTGTATATACACGATGGAAAATACGATAAGGCCCTTGCGATGTATCTCAAACTTAAACATAAAGATGTGTTTCAACTGATTCAAAAATATCAACTGTACACTTCGATTTATGACATGATTGAGGGTTTGATGGACTTGGACGCGGAGCGAGCTACCCAATTCTTTCTAGAAAAAGATAGAGTGCCATGTGACATTGTTGTGGAAAAATTGCAACACAATCATCGTTATCTGTATTTGGTAAGTCTTGTAACATGCGTGTGCGTTGCGAAATATGCAAACGCGATATCGATGGAAAAACGTAAATGACATCTTCATCCATTTGCAGTACTTGGATGCTTTGGACAAGAAGGATACGAAAGATTCGAAAGGCAAATATCATGGACTGTTAGTTAGGCTGTATGCTGATTACTCCAGGGATAAATTGTTGCCGCTGTTACGTCGTTCCGATAACTATCCTATACAACAGGCATTAGACATATGCAGCCAGCGACGGTTCTACCCGGAGATGGTCTATCTGCTCGGACGAATTGGAAATACTTCGGAAGCTCTTGCACTTATGACGAGGGAACTTAATGATATGGAGAGCGCGATTGCCTTTTGCCAAGAACACGATGACGAGGAATTATGGAATGATTTAATCAATTATTCTTTGGATAAACCTAGTGAGGACATACTTAGTGAACGGACAATCGTCATCCAGAATTCATAGTGCTACACATATATTGTCTACATGTAACTATAAAGTGCAATAAAAAAATCTTTTCTTTTTCAGCAGCCATCACGTTTCTTCTTCAAAAGATAGGTACATACGTGGATCCCAGGCTTATGGTCCAAAGGATAGAACCATCATTAGAAATACCGGGCTTAAAAAAAGCTCTGGTCAAGATGATGTGCGACTACAATCTTCAAGTATCCGTACAGGAAGGTTGTAAGAAGATTTTAGCTAGCGATTACTTTAACCTTCATGAAAGATTAGTTCGATGTCATCAAAGGGGAATATGCATCGATGGTATGATAAAACTGCACAAAATAAGACATTTATTCGAACGAAAATCATGCAAGTCTGCATTTTTCAGATGATTACATGTGCGGTGCTTGCCATAGAAAAATAATTGTGAGAGGTAAGTAAAAAATGTTGTCCATGTTAGTACCTAACGTTTTTCACCAAATTTGTTACTATCGTTATTATTATTATATATACGCTAATGTTGTTGTTACTGTTATTATTATCATCGTTGGCATCGTTGTCATCAAGGCCTTCCTTATGTCGATCATTTCAGAACCAAGGAATCTAGTCGTATTTTATTGCAAACATTCGTTTCACGAGGACTGTTTGCCGAACTTTCAGATACTGGTAAGTCTAGTTGTTTTATGATGAAGATCATACGATTTCCGTGAATATTACTTCACATTCCTTTCTTGCTGAGTTTCAGGACAATTGCGTAATATGTAACTCGCAAAAAGAGGCACTACCGAGCAGAAAGTGATAGAGGTAAACCTTTGGTTTTTTTTGCTTCAAGAAATTCCCTTTTATCCTACTTTCGGTGTTGTGCGTTAGCTCATCGGGTCCGTGTCTCAATGATCTTAGAAGAAACTACATTGGTATTGTCAACCGCTGTTCGCCATCTAGTCAGAATTGTATTACTCGACATTTTTAAAGCTGTAGAATGTGAAGTTTCAATTAGGCCAGAATGTTTTCTTCGGATAATCTGAGGGAAAGAAAACTTACGTGTTATACGAACATTTGACTTGCATGGACGAGTTTTCAGTATAGGTATACGAGTGTACCGACGAACAGGATAGCTTGAACGTTTTACAATCTAGCGCAGCCACTGGGGTTGTTACGTACTCCTTTGTATTTCCCGTGGTCGGCATGTAAAGAGACATTCAATAGTCCGGTCAATGAACGGACATCCGTTTCTGCATGTCTGGCAAATACTTTAAAATATTGTATCGAGAAATCCAGTACACTGAGGGGTTTCACTGTTAGAACCGAATCCATGGGTGATATGTCGGCAAATGCTCTCTTCATAAACTCATGCGATTAGTAGGTATTACCGATTAAAAGATCTTGCACGTAATCAGCGAGAAGTTGTTTGACATCGAAATGATTGCCCAAGTACTCAATTTGGCGTGTTCTTTCGCGGCTCTATACACGGTATTCGTTTCAGGAAACTGACATTAAAATCCACAGACATTTCGAGCACATCTTTTTTCTTTACCATTCTGTCGAAATGTTTGGACAGCATTTCGGTATCTTCGTAACGTCGTTGTTTAAGCGGTGCAAACGTAACGTCGAAGCCTCCCTCGATTTCGGTGATTGCCGAATTTCTTATTAACGGATTAATCAGAAGCGAGAATGACGTTTCTAACCATTCGTGTCTCAGTATCCGCCCTCGCGATGTGAAGTACGTTTTTCCCTTTTGTACGAGATCTTCATCCTTGTATGTTCTGTGTTCTACAGTATATATTTCAGCGTGCCAATCATTTAATTTTATCCACTTGGCAGCATTGCATCTCTGTAAGAGAAATCGGTTGTACTAGATAGATCATAGCTTCCATCCGATATTCATATGAAATCTTCGTCTTACGTATTTACAGGTTGTGACTTCACCGTCAACGGTGACACTTTTAAACGAGAATTTTCCGTCAAAGTTGACTATTGCTAAGTATCGCATGAACAAGACATTCGCACCCTTGCTCATTAACATTTCGTCGGAACAAAGGGGCAGTACTTTACTTTCCGTAACTCTGCCGCACGGACTTTCGCGCGTTACTTGAAAGCGGTACGAATCGTCCTCGATACCCATGAACAACGTTTTTTCGTGCGGGCCATCCTCCCTATAATCAAATCTAACAAAAAGAAGGCATTTATGATTTTTTTCTCACATGCTTAGTTGTTGTACGCTTTTTTCGTAGACCTTCGGACAATTTACAAACTCGGTATTTCTTTCTTCCAGGCAACAAAATCTTCCGGTAACTGTGCTAATCACGTTGGACCCACGGAAATAATTTTCGGCCTTCAACGGGGACTGCACGAGGATCAGAAATTCTTGTCTTTGTTGGCCAATTGCCTCTATCGAGATGTAACAGTCACCGACGGATTTTGTGTCAGAAGTACAGTCATTTTCGGAACGAAATATCAAAATTTCTTTGAAGCATAAGGCCTTCCTTGTCGTAGCATCTGTAGAAGGTATAGAGGAACGAAATGACTCGAAGAACCTCCGATAAGATGGAAAATAGATATTCGGGGATTGGGCACATCGGACAAAACAAGTAGCGAGCCTCGGAACCCAGAAGTTGATCAGCACATCGATACATGCGCGTAATCTTCGGGCCCTATGCGAGTACGAAAGGATAGAGTACCCTGTCGTGAACGGAACAGTCATCCGGACGAATATGCACGTGCGCGCAACTGAAAAACACTACATTCCGCCTGCGAAAGATAAAACAAGTGTTCTGTGATTTTCATACATACATAATGCATTGACTCCATATGTGTGGCAAGTCACTACGCTTTGTGGTTTTTATTACATCTTTAATATTTTTATTCTTGTCGAACGACCGTAATCCAGCGTGAGTCTTAATATACGTGTAATTTCATATAAAAGCGTCGAATGCGTACCAGGGAAATAGCTAATATACACACGCATTTTTGGCCCAATTGTGCGATATCTCTCAAAGGCCTGATAATGTTCCTTTCTTATGCAATTAAAATTACATTTTGTACCGATAATGAAAAACTACTTCATGGATAGGATTAGCTTAGCATCGTTATCGGAAGAGGCATGGAAAAATGTTTACCTATTTTCAAATTGGAAATCCATTGACGAGTATTGCGCCACTCACAAGCAGCTTTGCTTGCCATGATTATCCGAGAAATTTGTTGTAAATATGTCGGTTCTTTAATTGGGCGTCGATGTTTTCCTCATCGGCAAATTCGGGAGTACGTTACGGGTAACGCCTGGTAACGCCTCACAGCGACTCTTTCAGCAATTTTTATTGTGTTTCGATCGTGTGTTGTTATGTACATACGTGTGTATGTACGCATATATGCAGGGACCAGCCAGGGCGTTCGTTAACAAATTTTTTGACCATGTCAGCTATGACTTCAAGTTCAGAAACTGAAAGGAGAATACTGAAACTTCATCCTTGCGAGCTGCCGAAAACTTCCGATAGCCATTTACCGAAGTTACCGCCTAACGCTAGATTCTACGCACGTTGGCGGCGATCCTTTCAGAAGTTGCTACTGGTGTCCGTGACACACCCGTCGACTCGTTTGTACCTTCGCAGTCGAGCCTCCATCGCTTTCGAAAAGAGACGGCATGGTCGTTCGCACTACTGGTGGCTCATTCATCCATACAGTAACATACGGTATGCAATGTACCACGAACGAGAACTACATGATCTTATACATCAATTTTCTCATCATTCACATGTTCTATCGATGTAATTCCAGATACGGATGGGATTTCGTAATGACTTTCGTTTTTCTCTACATGTTTGTCGTAATGCCCCATGTAGCAGCATTCTACAGGATAAGTATGAGCGCTAGCTCCGAGTACTTAAAGATCGTATATCCGGCCTATGTTGTGTGTGTAATGGATATAGCTTTAAATTTCGTCACTGGTTTCGTTTCGGCCGATGGCCACGAAGTTTTTCTCGATCCGGTCCTCGTATTACGGTAGAAATACGGTATTGTCGTGTCAAGAAAAATGCGATACCGGAAACGCGATAACGCCTCACATTGCAGACGGTACTTACGGGGTTACTTTTTTGTGGACCTTGTCTCTTCGATACCGTACACGTGGTTCTGCAGAGACATAAGCATCGATCAGCCTGGGCCACATGCGAATTCCGTCTTTCTCATCGTTGAATTATTGCCCGTCTTAAAAGTACTGCGCTTGCCGACTCTACGGCGATACGTGAGACAGATAAACAGGGTGCGTTCGATGACGTGGCGACGACCGACATGCACTAAACGAAAGGATTGCTTAAATTTACTCACCTTTGTCCAACAGTCATGGGGCGTCTCACACGCTCCCGAGATGATGATCTGGCTGATTCTTCTAACGATGTTAATATTTCATTGGAGTGCTTGTGCCACTTACGCATTTCCTTACGTTTTTATGCACGTACTCAGACGCACTGCAGAGGTACCTTTGTACTTGATGCATTCGTTACCGTACATCGTATCGGACAACTGCTATTCACCCGCGCAAACCTTCATTTAGGAATCTGAAGTTTATGTGATTAATACGAAGCTGTACCAGAAACCCGCCTGGAAGATTTATTTGACTTCCCTGCATAATGGTGTGTGCCATTTGGTCGGTTCAAGCTCCGAAGAATTAAAGTACACAGGTACCATTGATAAGACGATACGCTGTATACTTTTGTTCTTCGGCAAAGGATACAAGATTTACCTCATAGGTAAGGGGCACTCCCTGAATATGTGTACGATGTATAGAGAAAAATCTTTTGTTGGTTCAAATTGAACGATTTTATTTTACGCGCTGCACATTATCCTCCACTTCGATGGATAGTCCGGCAAATGGCGAGTGCACATGATTTTCATGGAATAAATCGGCAATGCTTTCGTATGATTTTTCGCAGTGATAGTCTTACAACTGGTAAAATCGTCGGCGGAGCCGGAACTCAAGTATCACGATATGATGCACCAAGTAAAGGAGTACATGTTCAAGAAAAAACTGCCTGCATATCTCAAGGACAAACTCATTGCTTTTTATGAGTATAGATATCAGGGCAGTTATTTTAAAGAAAACGCGATATCTAGCACTCTCTCAAGTTAGCCAATAATTTTTTTGCCATTTCATTATTCCGCAACGCCCTACGCAATTTGTGCGCCATTGCAAGGGTACTACTTGGCTTACGAAAGATATTTTGGTAATTACACAGGTCACCTGAGGCAGGAGATTATACTTCACGGTAGCCATGGATTGATAGAAACCTCAACGATTTTTCATAAGCTGGCGCACTCTACCCTCGGCCATTTAATGTGTTAGTTCAGCGATCTATTCTGGTTTAATGATACGATGATTTGTGCTATTGGTGTGAAACACAAAAAATTTCATTTACCCTTAGCTGTTCTGAAACCCCTGGTTTACCTGCGGGACGATGTCATTTACAAGGCAGAGACGGAGAGTGATGCCATGTATTTTATTGCCAGTGGCACTGTTGCCTTAATCACTTTCTCGGGAGTAGAAGTGAGAATGATTCCCGTAGGCAAAGCGCTCTTGAACGATTCTAACGTTTTCGATCGATCAGGTGTGTCATGCGAAAGACGGTGAGCATTTTGGTGAAACCGGATTAATTTATGCGGATCGGAAGAGGCCCGAGTCAGTGATAGCCCTGGAAGTATGTGAACTTCTTCGCTTTGATCGTCGTGATTTCAAGCGTCTTGTCCCCGTGGACTCCGGATTTTACGAAAAGTTAGAGAAAGTCGCGCTGGAGAGGTACACGAAAATCCAGGAACTCAGTGAATCGCTGAATGAACAACTGCATGGAAGAAAATCATCAGCGATCGGAGAAAAAAAGGCGCACAACAATCACACGATTTTATCAAAAGACGTAAATTTTTAAGGTGACCTTCGCGATTTTTACGTAGTACACACTTGGCACACTACACGAGGTAAGTAGTGCTTGAGCTAAAGGATTGTCAGATGACCGCTGTGCACATTGAAGCAGCAGCCATACCGCACTAATATGCGCTCCACTCCTAAATGCGTGGGGATGGTGGGGATCGTGGTGATGTAGCCGGTACGTTTGACGGTTTCTCGCGTACATCGCGTTCTCTTTTTGTACCTTTCATCATTTGATACAACACACAGAAGAGGAGGAAGAGTGTTCGTTTTTTCATTAATAAAATATAATTGCGTGGACTTTCCAAATAACCTATGTCGTAGTGATTGTTGCATTGGGTTTCCTTTCGATGCGAACCGAATCAAATGACACGTTTCATCCAGACAGCTGGAGTTGTGAGGTTACATGCGGCAATATTTGTTCACCTTGCATCAGAGTGGTTCAAGAAATTATTTAAAATCTATTTATGATGACCGTGTTAATTCGATGCTAATGAATGGTCGTAAATCACACACGTAACGAAAACTTTGTCTTGATCACGAAGGCATTTACAGGATAATTGAAGTAGAAGAACACGTGGTCGTAGCATGAGCACAATATAGATTTTTCGGTCCTGTGTTTTTTCGTGCAAATATGAATAACTTTCAGCATGTATCAATTGCGATATAACGGCTTTTCGCCTTCGTATTCCCAATCAGGATGTACAAAACACTTGACGCAACTATTTTTGTACTTAAGAAATATAGTTCTTTGAAAATGTGGACGATTATTTGCTTTTCAGTGCTTACATGGAAAAGACCATGGGGGAACTGTCATGGAACAAAAAATATCAGTTGATCACCAGGAATTTGGCTGAGTGGCTTGGTGATGATAAACTCAAGACAATCCTAAAGGAACGAAATATCAAACTGTATTGGGGTACTGCCACAACTGGCAAGCCCCACATTGGTTATTTCACACCAGTATCCAAGATAGCAGACTTTTTGAGGGCTGGTTCGGAAGTAACCATATTATTTGCTGATTTACACGCTTATCTGGACAACATGAAAGCCCCATGGGAGCTTTTGGAATTGCGTACTCAATATTACGAAGCAGTGATTAAGGCAATGCTCAAATCCATTGATGTACCATTGGAAAAACTAATATTTATCAAGGGCACTGACTTTCAATTATCAAAGTAAATGCGTGCTTCAATTATCCGACAGCCTACCTGTTAGGTGTGTAAGATTCGACAAAACTGTTTTTATTTTGTTTTAAGGGAATATACGCTCGACATGTATCGCCTCAGTTCACTTGTCACTGAACACGATGCGAAAAAGGCTGGTGCCGAAGTTGTGAAGCAAGTGACTAATCCATTACTCTCTGGGCTGCTATACCCGGGTTTGCAAGCATTGGACGAAGAATATTTGAAAGTCGATGCCCAATTCGGCGGAGTGGACCAGAGGAAAATCTTTACTTTCGCGGAAAAATATTTGCCGATGCTTGGATATCAAAAACGTGTACACCTGATGAATCCGATGGGTACGTATGTATGTTAATTATTGTGCTGGCAAATATGTTAATATTCAGTATACAACGTGTATTGCGCAGATTAATTGGGGATACATTATTTTTATACACGCAGTTCCCGGCTTGACCGGCTCGAAAATGTCCTCGTCCGAAGAAGATTCGAAAATTGATCTTCTTGATAATACGGTGTCCGTTAAGAAGAAACTTAAGAAAGCCTTTTGCGAACCTGGAAACATTACCGACAATGGGATACTCTCGTTTTCCAAGCACGTCATTTTTCCGCTATTGAAGGAGGGTGAATCTTACAATGTACCGAGAAGCATGGAATTCGGTATACACCACGTCCTTCGTGATACTTTTTTCATCAATGTTACACCCCAATTTATACATACGATACCGGAGATAAGAATTTCTTGATGCAAGGAGCACGCAACTAACTTTACAGGTGGTGATGTGTCTTTCGTCACGTACGAGGACCTGGAAAACGCATTTGCCAAAGAAGAAATCCATCCGGGCGATTTGAAAAATGCTGCTGAATTCTATATTAATAGACTCTTGGATCCAATTAGAAAGGAATTCGATGCAGACGTGAAGTTAAAGTTGCTTGCGAACAAGGCATATCCGCCGGCACAAAAACAAAGTAATCGATTATGCGTACAAACTGTTGCGCTATTACTGAAATTTTTTATAATACCTTCCTATGACCCATGTATATATACACACGCAAACATCCTACAGAGGCAGCGGCGGCGGCAATCGATCAAATTATACCGTCACGACTGGACATCAGAGTTGGGAAGATAGTCGAAGTGGAGAAGCATCCCGATGCAGACGCGTTATACATTGAAAAGATCGACTTGGGGGAGTCAACTGGGCCACGAACAATAGTTAGTGGTCTCGTCAACTTTGTGCCGATTGAAGAAATGTGTGATCGAATGGTTGTTGTTCTTGCGAACCTGAAGGCGGCTAATCTCAGAGGCGTACAGTCTCATGGAATGGTTCTCTGCGCCTCTACGTAAGTTATACGAAGAAATCGAAAGTGCAGCCAATAATGAAAATACAAGTACGAGACTTTATTAATCGTCATTCACCTACTGTGCGTTATGCATGAATTTTTTGCTCAGAGATGAACCGACCAAGCAGGTCGAACCATTAAGACCTCCTCCGGATAGTAAACCTGGCGATCAAGTCATCGTGGAAGGCTACGAGAGTGGCGTACCACATGATGTACTGAATCCGAAAAAAAAGGTCTGGGAGAAACTGCAGGTACTGTTTCGTATCAACGTCATTATTTCTTTGATTTTATTCGCATTAATTATTTCATTTCATATTTCGCTCTATTTTCAAAGGTTGATTTTGTTGTAAACGGAAGCGGGCAAGCATCTTGGAGCGGTAACCTTTTGCTTACAGCCAGCGGCGGTAAAATCACGACAAACATACTTAAAAACGTTCCAATCAGATAATTCGCCACGATGAATCTCAGGTGCACATTCACGTTTTACTTTTCCACGGTTCGGTTGTTATCCTCTTAACGCAATTGATTACGAATGTTTATCCTTTAACGTATTAATTAAGCGTATGTATTAGATCGTTTGATTTTAGGTTTGCAGCAGCGATTTTGGAGGAAATGCTTGCCACCTCGTCGTTCTTGCCATGTTGTTGGACTCTAATGCAAGGAGAGCGAGGCTTTAAGCAATGAAATCGTTGGGATTTCAATTGAGGAACGTCACAGGATTTCGACTTTGAAATTTTCCTCCTGCAAAAGAACCAAGACGTAGCAGAGCACTGTGCGAGTTCTTTTCTCAGCAAGCTACTGCTACAGCCGTACAGCACAGGATTTATCGCGGCATTGACTAATACCAGATATCTGCTAATATACCTAAAACAATGAATGATTGTTTCGATAATATATTCGATTAAATGACGCTGTACAATTCTATTATTATAATAAAAATGTACAGAAGGCATTTTCAATAGAAGGAACGCACCGATCAAATACTTACCAAAGAAGGTACATTGCCTCTGCTTTACCGGATCTATGTTGTTGAAGCAACTGAGCACGTTGTATTATTAGCGCAGTAAAAGGCAGGCGACAAAGGATTAATGCTAATACTATGAGAGCTAGTATTCGTGTCACTCTACCTTTGTAATGTACACCGATGGAATGTTTACCCCTTAAAGCTTGCGTTTCGTATCTGTCCAGCTGGAAGAAGTAAGAGTAGCAGTGACACGGACGACTGATTTGTTTACCGTGTTGGTACCTTGATGAGAATCGCAGAGTAACACACTGCCATGATAATTAACGGCGCCCATACGCTTAATCCAGCGAAAATATGCCAATACGGATATACTAATACGGAATCTTCCGTACAGTATGTTTCCAAAAAATTTTTCCACTGCCTCTCATGATAATTTCGGAAGAAAGCCAAAGGCGTGGCGAGCAACACACCAAAAATCCATGTGGCGTATAATATGACATACGTTGCCCTTGCCAAATAGGAGAAATCGCAAAAATTATTTGAGACGCGAGATTCATGTGGATATGGGCTAGAGGTAGAATGAAATGATACGGATCGAGTTCGAATCATGCTACTTTCCTTTGTTTCCTGCCTTTTGGTGGTCTTACCTTTCTGTTAATTTACCAGAAGAATTCAGAACAATAGCCGATACGCGATCGTAGCTGATGGCGCTCAAATTGAAGACCGCGACTAATGTGAGAGCATGGACAGAAAGACCATCGAGTCGGCAACCAGCAGCTCCCAGAATGTAATTTTGAAACAAGTCTGTGCAAAGGAACATCCATGGACATACGAGGCACGTTCCCAGGTCCGCTACGGCCATGTTCACAATAAGAAGATTTGTCGTTGTTTGCAAGGTCTTCGTCCTCATGATCACGTGAATCAGACTAGCGTTCGCCAAAGTACCCATCACGAATATCGGAAGAATGCCGATGACTTTTAACACCGCCTCCCATAATGGCCTCATTATCCATACTTCCGAGGGAAAATCATATTTTGCAGTGTCCAATTCTTCCCACTGAGATAATAAAGTTAAAACAATACATGCATGCATACACAGAGCTTGCTGAACGGACAACCCGAGGTATTCCGTTTATGACATTGCCAAAATGTCCGATGCAAAGATGATGAGAAGTGTGTCAAATGTTGCGTTTGTTCAATGTAAAATCATTAGAAATTAGAAGGATTAATAATTACACAAGCTTCCATCAGCTTCGACCGGGCACAACTTGCAACGAGTAACGAACTGTTTGTCTTATTCACCTCGTTATTGCCGACGTTCATATTTTGATCAATGTCATTAGCGTACTGACTTTCGTGCTCGTCCGTAGTGTGATACGTAAAATTCGATAAATCTGACAGGTAAATTTTTGAACGTTATCGGGCAGAATAACAAGCACCTATACGACAGATGGTGCATTAGTTCACGCAAGGGACGTACTTGTCGTTCCCTTTTAAGATACCGAGAAAAGGAAGAACCGCGATAAAGTTCCATTACATGTTCGGATTACTTCACGAACAGGCGGATAATGCCAATGGCGCACGATGAATTGTCGCTCCGATGGAAGTTCGTTGCAGTACTTAATGACGAGAGCTATTTATCATTTTATTTTGTTGCCAAAACTTTTATTTGCACATCGGTCCATGGATGAAGGTCTCGGCGCGGAACTTCACAATGAAAGTATCATGATACAGTAGTAACGCTTTGTAGTTTCATCTCTTCCTTACGACCAAAGTCCGAATGTAGGAGCCATTATTCGAGGAACATGTTTCAGTATTTCGGAAAATACTCTGGTTCAACGATCGCAACTAACCAGATCGTCATCTTTTGTACTATTAAGTGTTAATTTCTAATCAGTCAGGCCCATCACTAAATTGGGCAAATTCAAATCGATCTTATAAAGTACATCGTCGTATGTGTAACGTGTAGAGACGATGTGTTGATCGGGCACGGGCCAAATGGTGCGACTTGTCGAGGACAATTACTGAATATTTCCCGACTAATAGTGAAATCTGAATTGTACCGGTGGGATGAATTTTGTCTTTAAAAAAAATAGTACGCCGAAATAAGGGGCTAGAAACGATTTAAAGAAACGAACAGCGGACAAACACAAAGTATAGAATAAACAGTACGAAATTACAAATATTGGAGAAACAAAAGGGTACGAATTACGTCTTTGAACACACGGTAAGTCTATGGTTGTTGTACCTGCCCTCTCTTACCGCCTTACATTGCATCCCATGGCTTTCATCGTATTCGTAATAATTGGTCAGACTTTTCGGAACTCGTACGCCGAGTCATTAGCGTTGCACGAGCATTCTGGCAATGCGCTATATACATGTAATCGAACAATTGAATTCACGCCTTTTGCAGCGTATGAAAAATTGCACTAGTTCGTCATTGAACACAACGCGGTATTTAATACCGATCGGGGAAAGCGATTCTCGAGTTCGTTACAAATCATTTTGAAGAGCTAATAAAGTCGTATTTGCAGGTGAATCGCACCAGTGTCTCTGGGTTCGAGCTAAGACAATGTTCCTTGCAAAGGACGTGTTTCACAAAGCAGGCGTACCTAATTAAAACTTAGTGACTGCATTTGCGTCAATAAAAAAGAAATTTGCTGACTAGTTTGAATCGTAATCTCAATCAGATTCCTCCGCTTCTGACGAGTGTCCTACCGGCAGAGGTGATGGTGATGGTATGACGAGTTTAACTTCCTCTACCCCTTCCTCAGAAAGAACAAAGTCATCTCCTTCGTGCACCTCCTCTTCTCGGGCTGGTTCAGGCGCTGCAAGTACGTCCTGGCCATGCTGTTTCAAATGGTCTTTTAATGCGAAGGCTCGACCATAAGAAGCGCCACAGATGTAACAGCTGAACTTGAGATTATTGTCCTTCTTGTGTGTCTGTATGTGCGCACGTGCTGCATACAACGAGGCAAATGGTCGGGAACACTCGGTACATCGGAATGGTTTGGTGTGGCTGTTTTTATGACCGGCGAGCTGAACTCGCGTCTTGAAGGTCTTCGGACAGTAGGGGCAGGTATACGCCCGTTCTTCGCCGTGCGTCAGCAAATGATGATTGTAGACCGAGGAGGCTTTGAACCGCTTGCCACAATGCTGACATCCGTAGGGTCGTACTCCGGTATGCGTTCTCATGTGAAGAGTCAGACAATACGAAACTCGGAAGGTTTTGCCGCACACCTCACAAGCATGTGGTTTCTCCCCGGTGTGTATCCGTTCGTGTTTCACCTTTTCGTGCGGTCTGGTAAACCTACGTCCGCAATGTTGGCACTGATACGGCTTTTGCTGATTAACAGCTGACTGGCCGTCGCTAGGTGGTTCGCTTAATGTCTCCGTGACCGGCGGAGTCGGAGAATGAGGCTGACTTAGCTCGGCGTGCACAGCGGCGTGCATAGCCAAGCTATCGGCGGAGTCGAATTTTCTATTGCAAACGGTACATGTCACGGAGTCACCGGAGTGCAATGCCATATGTGCCTCTTTGTAAGACACAGATAAAATCTTTCCGCACTCGGGACATGTAAAGGTTCCACTGGGTGTGCCCTCAGGGGCGTCGACATGTCGCGCTCTGACTGGTGCGTGCATTCGGGAATGCAATCGCAAGCTCTTGTGAGAGCAGAACTCCGTGCCACAGATCGTACAGACAAATGTCCTCGGTGTGTGATCTCTCTCGCCGTCATGCACCTTTGCATGTAATTGCAGCGCTCTGGCCGTCGCGAACGTCTGATCACAGTTGTCACACCGGTTATTCCCATTAAGGCACGCATGAACACGATAATTTCCTAATTTGGAAAACTGCTGCAGACATTGATTGCATCTGTACATTCGGACCGGTGCCACCGTCAATTTTTTTTCGCGCACTTTGACCCCCTCAACATTTGAGAAAAACTTTTCGATCATCGGTGCTTTGGATGATTGAACAGTAGCGGGATTTCTGTCCCAAAATCTCTCGATCTGTACCACTTTCCTAGTGTACAGACGTCCCTCGCTGTCGACGCACTCCTCTGTCCGCAAAGTGTTCATCGTTTGACGCTGCCGTAGATTCACCGACGGTTCTGACTCGTCCGGCGAAGCAGAAGCGACCGGCATTAAGTCGTCCACTTGATGGTCTACCATCTCCAATACTACTTCCTGGCCGTCGTGAAATCGCTTAATATGTTCTAATACAGAGTTGAAGCTCATATCGCAGCTGCTACAGCTATACAGAACTTCCGATCCCAGCTGAAACGCGAATCAACCATTAGCTATATACTGCGGACATAATAAACAGGTAAAGGCGCCAATTAAGCGCGAGCAGGTGACCTCGCTAACAAATAACATCCGTCTTCACCTCGCAGAGTTCCCGTTTAACTTGCAGTAGCCGCGACTCATCTAGATCTACATCGTTTATATAATCCATGTTGATCAGAGCACCTTCACCTTCTTCTAACATCGCCGTTTCGTTCGGTAAAATGGTAATCACATTCTTGTTTTCTGATTTCTCGTTGGGTACCATAGGAGAAACACTTGTTAGTGTAGTGGACCTCGACAAAGTCGTTTCTTCTGTCACTTTTCTGTCGACAACACAAGACTGACTTTCAGGCACCAGTCCATTCAGCCCGTCCAGTCCATCGTCATTATTAGCCTGTGTCTCTCCGCTTTCCACATTATTCACGATTTTGATCTCTCCTGACATTTACATTACATAAAGATACAATATTGTTAATATGGACAAAATATAAGAATTTATGCATACCATTTTCATCTACTTCTATGGTCTGTGGTGCACCGACGATCATAATACCATTGTCATTTACAGTTGCCAAAAAACTCTGATCAATCTGTCCCACATTAGTGTCCTGTAAGTAGGATAGGACCTATTTTATTCACCTGTGTAATGATCTGTGCGAAGGTTTATCGTACTATTCTTGTTATCTCTGCTTTGTAAGGTGTGGCAAGAATAGTGGGCAAAAATGTATACTGTGTTAATCCATGATAATGAGTTTGCCAGCAAAGGTATAATTATAAATTTTTGCAGTACCATTAGAATCTCTGAGTCTGTGTCGTCTTCTGCTTCGGGATCTTGAATGGCAGGTCCTTCTATTTTCAATGGTTCCTCACAGTCAGTGCCCTGCCCACACCGATCCAAATGCTGTATCAGAGCCGTTACCGAATCTGAACGCTGTGAACACCCAGGGCAATACAGGTTGTCCGTCATACTGAGTAAGTGATACTTCAACGATTGCGGGTTGTTGAATGTTTCACCGCAGCACATTGGACAGACGAGGCTCAATGACCCCATTTTCGACTGATTTAACGTGAACCCTCAATGAGGATCCTTCTTAAACCCTAACCTGTTCCCGTTTCTTGCCTCAATTTTATATGGGTTTTGCTCTCCGGAATTCAAGAAGCGCGCCGAGTTCTCTATGCAAAACCTAACCTGACGATGAGCCGCGAAAAATTAACGTCTGAAACGTGCAAGTATGTTCTAGCGCCGGGCAATGTCATCTCGCCTAGACCAGGGTGTTAACTTGTTCGCGGAAAGATGTTTCATGAGGTAAAATCGTTTCGTTTCAAATGGATATTTAACTTTCACTTTCGTTGCTGATCATTGATGACGATTATATGGGGATAACAAAATACCCATTAGCGACGAACTTCAGCGTAAACAAATGGCACACAGCAGCAACACTCATGAAGTTAGGGAAATGATAGGCGAAAAGTGCGTTGCGAAGTCGGCCATTGTATTACCTTCTAGACCAATACTAACAGAATCAAGTTCAAGTTCATCGACAGAAATATGGAAACGTAATGTAAATAACCTAAAGCCCATTCTCGCATATAAAAGGTTTGCAATGATGTTCTTCAAATAAAAATTTCGTTAAAGATATGTTATTTTGACGCAACAAATCGATATTTGGTTAGTCGCTTGATCACTGGTGCGCATGGGTAGCTGTCTCATTAATACCTACCGGTATGATACGGTTGCTACATTTATATACATTTTTTTACTCATTAAACAAACAGCTCATGTTCTGCCGTAACTGTAATCTTTTTTATAACTGAGGATGTCTATGTGCATGGTTGTACTAATAAATTAGTCGCAAGTCACATAGGACACCCATCATAATTTTCTAATGACAAACTGATTTTTTACAAAAAAAAAATTGTCGAGAATTAAAATCGTATCGATTTATAGGGGGTATAATTAAAACGAACAATATATTTTCACGTGACGCATTAGTCGGCATGTTCATGGTGAGCATTACTTTCTCGCCAAGTATTTTGTACAAGTTCGACAAATTGTTGCCACCATGTGCTTTTTGAGGTGAAATACAATATACAGGTAGCTATAAAGACCCAAGACAGTACCAGACAATAATCAGTTTCATTCGAAGGAGTGCTTGATACGGGACCGCTGAAATTGTCAGATGTTACATATAGTGCTGCATTGGGCTGCAAGTTGGTTAAGCGCATTATAAACTTAGCAAAAGATTCCAATGTGTAAACAGTATCATTGAATTTTGCCACTGGTTTTCCATTGTGAACCAGCATTAATGTTGGTACACCAACTATTCCATACTGAGCATTGAACCTAAAAAAATGCATAATGCAATGATCAAACTTGTAACACCAGCTGTGCAAGGTAATATAAATGAGGAATACTTTTGATGTCGAATGGCATCTATAGCGACAGCTTTAATATGCGGGAATGATCTCGGTAATGCATTGAAATGTGGTGCAGCCTGACTGCTGAAGATGCACCATCTCGCATAAAACAATACCAGTACACATGTCCCTGGCACTTGTTTACCATCTTTCTCGTTTCTAGTTCTGTTTGATGGGCCAGGTTCCAAGATCAACAGTTCCATGAGTCGTGTGGCATTTACAATCTGTATTCATATTAATGTAAGTGTATGCATAGTTTCTTTGCAATACCAGCTAGTAAAGACCAAAGTACGCAATAATAAAAGTGCAGTTACTTCAACAGGGCCATGAACTTTTTCCATCAAACAATTGACTTTGGTGACATTGCGCACAGTGTTGTTAGCCGGTAATGTATTTTCTGTTGATAGGGGAATTTCTTTGGTGTCTTCCTGAACATTTCCTTCCGTACAAATCTCGTCAATCTCCTTATCGTTTGTAACATCTTCTAACCTTAATCCCCTTGAAGACTGCTCGGCTCTTACGAGAATGCTCGACATTTGTACTACGGCATAAACGTATATATAAAGTAGACATATTATTCGAACAACGATGTAACTTATCCAGATTTCCTACCTAAAACAAATACGAACAAACTTATTCGAATATTGGGTAATTGCATTTTTAAGACATTCTTCTGAGTCGTCCAAAGTTTCAAAAAATTGATGTTATTGTCAGCTGTCATTGAGAAATATAATCAGGTACTCAATCTATTTGTGCGTTGCACACTTGCTGTTCCTCATGTTGGGAAAAATCCAACACACTTTTATTGTGGCATTACCCGTTTTACGGTTAATTAACTTGGCTAAGACTGGTCTAATTCTGTAAAGTTCAATGGATGCGCCGCCATTTCTATAAATTCGACTAATCGAAAGAACAGAAATCGATTGTGTTACAAATAATAAGATTGTCAACACAAACATATATGTAGTACGTTGCACCTTCACTTACATATATGCTTTATTATTAAAAATGTCCTACACAGCAGGACGACGATGTGTTTCGCAATCAAATAATTATGCTTTCCGCAGAGTATCGTATTGTAGGTTAATGTCGGACGAACGATACTACAGCCGACTAGACATAAAAGGATGGGTGTGCTGCCGCTGAAGCATGTCCCGTGTTTTACGCAAAACTTTGAAATTCACGTTCACTTTATGCAGCACCAGTAGGTGAAAAAGGAAACGAAGCGTGACACCGGAGAGTCTGTTCTATCCTACATACCGCAATGCCCCAGATTTCGTTTCTAACATTCACTCTCTTTCTCGCACCTCTGTGTTGTTTCCTGCGTGTCTCTCAGTTTGAGTAGTTCCTAAGAAAGCAAGGATGAATGAATGAGAGGAAGAAAGCAAGGAGTTAGGGATGCCGTTTCCGTTGGGAAATGTATTTGGGTAGAATAGTTGTGGAGAGTAACGTCGTCTCCAAGCACTTTCATTGTTGTACGATCTGTCTGGATTGGAAGGTGTAAGTGCGAAGGTGAAGCGTTGTCTCCGCGATTATTAAATTATTCGGAAGTGCAGATGAAGAGGTAGTTCGGTATTTCGGGTACGGAGATTGAGTAGGATAATCGTTAGGGAGGCAGGTACGCAAGATACGCATGGCGTGAGCAAAATTTAATTGTGAAGCAGCATCGTTGCTTTTTTAAAGCTGCAAGATACATTTATATGTAGCGCAGTAAGCACAAGTTCGAAAAAAATATTGTAATCGTAATTTCTAGGTACCATTTGACAATTCTTCCTTGGTTGATTCGTCGACGTCGAGTCACAGTAGGACCAAAGGCGCGGGGTAAGCAAGAAAACCGTCGGTGATACCGTTTTCACTGGCAAACTGTCAACGAGGCAGAGACGGAAAACGAAGACAGACGTATTTATGCTCTGTTTCAGCGGCTCGAATTCACCGAGTTTCTCCAGGATACGATACGGACGCGAGTCGCGCGATATTTTAATTGTGCACCGGCCCACTGTTGTGTATTTCCTCCGCGCTGCTCCTGGTTGTAGCGAAAAAATTGATAATGAAAATAATAAAGAAACAAGAGAGAGAGGCCGCGTGAAATCTACGTATGATTGTGGGCCGGGTAGGAAAAATTTCTTTAATCGCGCTAGTTATACTAACCGTTGGCCAACGTACGATATGTTGTCCGCACAGACGGCAGTGATGCTATTGGTGGTAGGAACAATCTCGGTGGTTGGTCTTGTTGCTACAGAATACGATCGTCCAGAGATCAGTATCGGCTGCAGCGGACGACTGGAACGAGCGCTAGACGCTCTTCAGAGGGAGAATATCAAGAGGGTAAGACACGATGAGGAGGACGCCGGCTTGCCATACCAGCAAGAACTTCGTTCAGCTCCTTTAGAGATGGTCGTTTCACGCATCAACGTCAAGGTAAACAATAAACTTTTGTAAGCTCTGATAGATACGTGCTGACGTCGGGCTCGTGTACGTTCGCAGTTGCCGCAAGAGACCAGTGGCGTTAGCCAAGGTGGCAGTCCATGGGCTCGAGTGGAGAGATGCGTGTTCGAGCCCAGCAACGATTCTCTTCGGACTCGTGTTACCTTCAAGGAGATGTCAGTTTCTGGTATTGTCTCATTACATCCGCGCAATCGTGGCTACCGCGGTCTCGCCGAATCCTGCAAGATGACCCTTCGGCTAAGACGAGCGGGCATAGACTTTCTCACAATTCCGATATCTCGAGGACGTGGTCAGATGCGTATTCGCACAGAGTCGAGCTTTATGGAACCGAGGTTCGCCTCGATATACGCCTACGGGTGTCGTCCGACGCGCGTCGAGAAGCAGATTAAAAGGCAGGACAAGTGGCCCTCGCGTTATACTTCTTCGGCCAACGAGGTAATATGAATTATTTGCAAATCCGACTCACCGGAGCAGTATTTAGCAATACGTAACCGACCATTTGCGATGCAATGTTGTAGGGAATACCGACGATAGCCACAAATCCGGTCGAGGAGTATGAAGCTGCTGAACCACGTCTATCTTACAGCAACATGGCAAACCAGCACCTGCCAACGGCCGCCACGATAACAAATGAGAGTCGACAGTCACGAGGTTTACTCGAACCGATGCACCTGAATGCAGACCTTTGGCGGAAAAACGTCTGGATTACGAGATCATCCGAGAGAAAACGCAGATGGACAAACATAGACGCGCATCAGCTATCTCATCGCAGAAGCCATCTTATTGTGTCGCCGCCCCGTGCCGTCGTCCGTGGCACAAGCAGCAAGGGTTTGGTAGAAATAGGATTTCATCTGAATCCGAGATCACGGCGAACTGTTCAAGTAATAACGCCGGAGGATTTTGCGAAAGTACTTATGGCCGAAAAAACCTCGAACCCTGTAGCCTCACCGAAAAAAAATATCACGATAAACGGCAAATCGACGTCGGTTCACGGTGGCGACTGCGAACCCAAGTTTAATTCCAAGAGGGAAAATCATCAAGAAATTCCCCGCGAAAATCGGGAGCTCTTTTTCAACGACAAATCCGAAGATGGAACAGTATCTCCAATCTTCCATGACGACAGTGCTAAAAGCTGGGAATCGAAAGAACGCGTTGCCAGGGAAATGGAGGATGTATTCTTACGTGGCGCTAGCCAAGTGCTGACCAGATACATCGAGAGACAGCTTCACCCGGCGATTAAGGAAACACTTATGCTCTCCATGGGTTACACTATCAGCTACGGTTGAAATGCCGCCCATTGTGGATTTTGTAATTGTCTATTAATGTCAGTTATACAATATTAGTTCGATTAATAACGTTGACAACTTCCTCACATACGCATACCCCACAATAATTAATTGCAACTTGTTATACCGAGAGAAATACTGTCATATTTAGGAAGACAAATTTCGTTGGAAGTGTAACAATGTTTATTCCTCTTGAATAATAATAGCATGCATACGAATCTCCTGTACCTGTACGTGCAACATGTGAATGTACACGCGATTTATACGACGCACGCACACTCGCGAAATTGTCCCGGTGCTAGGCGCATGTCAAACAAACTTGTACGCCGATTATTCCCGTTACAGCATAACAGTTCTTAAACCAAGGCGAATATTAATACGAAGGGGAGGAAAATTTTCATTGGGAAAGCTATCCGTATATTCTTCAACGTTTTATAATTGCACCGCGTACGCAAAACTCGACATTTTTACGTAGGAATGGCGAAGAACGTTGTCGCGGAAGAGTCGGCTTTTAATTATCCAGCATGCTCCGAAACAACCAGCTACTTCCACTGGTGGAAAATGAGCCAACGCCGAGATGGCGAAACGCGAAGAAAAACTAGTTATATGGAAAATAAGCAAAGCTGCAAAACGCAACAAGCCAGTGATGTATTGTGTAGTTCACAAGTGAGCTTTTCGATATTAATTTTTCCTTCATTTCCTTGTCTGCCGTACTATGAGTACGTATAAATGTATGGTTGATAAGAAAGCTTCTGCATCCGTACGATTTGTCAAGCAGCAAAATATATCCTCTGATAGCTGGTAGATCGAGCAGTCATGGAGGCAAAGGAGATGGCGAAGAAACAGAAAATTCCGGAAAAAATAAACGTAATAACGGACGTGGACTCTGGTTATTTCATGAAAGTGGCCGGTAGAGCCGTAAAAGAAAAATTTTCTCTCTATCGTTACGTGAAGGACGCGCGTGAGATCTTTCAAACTCGATTACTCGCTGATCAAGAACGGGACGAATACATTCGCATGCAGCAGGGATTTGTAGAAGAACAAGAAAGACTCGAACAAACGAAGGTAAGCTGAACCGTGTTGGTTTAGTAATTTCCTTTCACGAATAAGCTATGTCATCGGAATATTTTGATTTAGCATCGTTACCGGCTGTCCGTTAATGATTTTGAGCGATTCTTGTCCAAAGATCATGAGGCAAGTATGGCTATTATGAATGAAGCGAGCGAAGGAACTGTATCGACCGATGACCTGACGCTCAGGAAGAAGTGGTTGTCGAAGGAATTCGGCCGAGTAAGATTAGAGGTTCTTGCCTGGGAGGAGAGTTGGAAAATGGCCAAAATGTGTCAGAAATTTCTTTACCAAATATCGCCGACGTCGTGGCGTGTTGAGCACGGCGTGTCGATGCGTCGTTCGGAACCAGAAGGGGCTGTTGTTTTGACAAACACCGACGATCATTTTGATCGTGCAAAACAAGTGCCGGAAAAACTATCTTCCTTGGAATCGTTGATAGGTGAGTTATCACACAAACAGCCGTACGGTAAAGCCGGCATAATGGAATGATAACGACGGTATAGGGCTGTTCGAACAAGACGTTGCCGCTGCTGGGCCGTCTAGCATGTACTTCGAGGATCCAACAGATCTCATACGTGTATTTCGAGCTATGGAGACGCAAAATTTGAATGCGATGATTCACCTGGAATCGCTGGCCGGATCGATAACTGACGCGATGGCAACTATTGCTACAGCTGAAACACGGATAAAACGCGAAATTCAAGGAATTCGCGAAGCTATTACGGATCTTGAGGTATTTGTCGAACGGGAAGATAAAAGTGAAAATTCTGAACGTGGAATGATTCTAGGATTCGATTCGCGTGGCCGAAGAGAGGATTATCATGCTCGAAGAATATGCCGACAATCTTCTCGAGAATGTCTTTCGCCAACTGGTTTGCTCGCGCTCGGTCCTCCAGTTGCGAATTTTTGTCGAGGACACGTACGAGAGTTGCGTCGGCGCGAATGACGCGAACTTAGAAAGTTTTTCGATGATGCACTCCATCGAGAAAACGTACGAAACGGTGAATCTTGAGTTGGACAGTCTTCCACGGGGAATTGTCCAAACATGTGAGCGCAAGGGCTTTATGGCAGAGGCAAAGGCCATGAAAGAAGCCGAATACGCTGCTAAAAAGGTTCTTCTATATTTTTCCCTTGGTGTCTTAACGATTACCTTTCATTTCCATTCGTGTCTTACAGTTCGAGTTGATGCACCGATTGATGGCATCGTTGAAGCGCATAATGCAACCGGCGAAAACGAGAGGTCGACGGTCGATGTACCGTTCAACTCCAGTCAAACGTAAAAAATCGTTGAAATCGCTGCCAACGTATCCCACCGGCCGACAGTTGTTTTACATGAGGTTCTTCATGGATTACTGCCCTATCAATGATATTGCCAACTTCCACGAATACTTCCGGGACAGACATGCCCCGGATGATTTAAAGTTCGGCTTAGGGACGACGACAGTGGAAGAAATCGACCAATTGGAATCTCTACGTTTGTCCTCGTGTAAAAACTTCTGTACCTAGCAGAAAGCACGACGCAGAATAGAATAGAATAGAGGGAGGGTTTGTTTTTGTCTCGATTTAGAATCGATTATTGCAGGAAGGAATACGAGCCACGCTTCTTCCAACATCCTCGGTCCTAGCAGTTCTTACTTTAGGTATTACAATAAACGACCACTGGTAGCTACTTGTTGCCCCGATCCCAAGTTCTCGGCTGTCTGTCACTACTCTCATTCTACATATACAATTCGCCTGCCTTTGTGGCAGTAAAGGAGGTAAAGTAAGTAACTAGTTGTGGTCACTTTCGAAAACGTAACGAAATCGTCAAATTTATTTAGAAACTGCTACACACGGGTCAGTCTGCCGCTTCGCTATAACTACGTCACACGATCGTCCGATTTTCCGATCGTTAACAGTAGCATTGGCGATAAAGGCAGTTTATGTTCCCCTCGATGTCTCCTTCGTAACGCTGATGCTTCGTTTACCACTCTATCTGCCTATTTACTGTAGGCTCTATTTCTTTCGTTATCGCTACATAACAATGGCTAAGCACATAAGACATAGGTAGGTGAGGTATAAAATATCGAAAGACAGTAAACACAACAATCCAGCATTTCTCAGTAAACCAGGGACAAGCCGCAAGTAATGGTACACAGTAAAAATCTTGTTGCCGGTCACAGTACGAAAGCAACAACCACACAGATAATCGTAAGAAGCATTGCAACGAATCGCGCTGATACGAATCGACTTTCCCGGGATAAAACTTATCTCTATATCTCTCAAAGCATCACAAAGCATTATCGTAGAAAGATTTTTATGTAATCAAACCAGAACACAATCGTTTGAAATTCTTTCCTCTGGTTTTAATAACAAAAGTGCCATTTTTTCAACTGCTTTGCAGTGTTGCTTTGTATCCGACCGAACGAGTTATTTGAGAATAAGCATAACGAAAACAACAACAATGACGACGACGACGACGACGACGACGACGACGACGACACCAACAACAACAACAACAGCAATAACAATAACGATAACAGCGGAGGAAATAGTTGTAGTAGCATACAACTAACAACTATACTCAGGAAGACGATAGAAAATAACAGAGGAGAATGAGCAGCCAAAGCAAATATATCTACTTATTCGGCAACATCCGACCGAATCGTATCAGCGCATTTTGCTCCGTTCATTCAACGGCCTCCTTAGTTAATTAAGCATTATTCACACGCTTATTTGTAGAAACTTTGCTAATATATATGTACTCGGGAGATGCATTCTAGCGCTACCAAAGCGTCTCTCGGATCGACTAGCATCGTCATTCATTCGAGTCCACGGTATTGGCCTAAGGCTAAGACTAAACTTCGCATTATGCACGATTTCCTTGATAACCCAAAAACACATTTGAATCGTCAAATGTCACTTTATCGTCGAAGTATAACGATTCAGTTGCCGAGACACTTCGTCGGGGTTTTAACTAGTGTGTAGAGTGGCTTCGATCAGTAGGGGATCTGTTGAGACTCGGCATTCATCTTCGACTCTTATTTTTCAGTCCACTACGTCTATGATCTAATGTGCAATTCCTGATAAGTAATTATTTACAATTAGTCGTCACTTTTCGTTTGTAACATTGTCCATAAAGGTTAGTTACACGTATGCATTGTTAATATTATTATCATTGTTATTCGCGAATCTAGAGTCTCCTTTCGGTGTCGTTTATGAGATATGTAAAATATGTCACGCTCATCACAATCTCGCGCTAAGGAGAATGTATACATAGAAAATATACGCAAACTGTTGTTAGGCGTACATCATAAATAGTTCTTTTTTTTTGTTATACTTGCTAGACTCGAATATGTCCACGTGGTAACGCAGGTGTGCACGCATATGTACGTTTACTTTCGTTGGGACATATAGACAGATAGAGGGCGAGGGACAGAATGAAAAATGGGCAGGCATAGACGCGCAAATACTTTCACACATTTGCACAAGTTAATCGGCGCGTGCAGGTTAATAGTCTTCTTTCTGTCTATAATGTATAAACATGCAAAAGAATTGTAGAGGCACATTTACCGCCGACGTGGATTATTATCGCTTCTCGCAACTGAAAATCTGTTGCGAACAAAGTATTCCCTGCCACGATAATATAAATGTTGTAAGAATGTTTCCTTAGATAAGCTAGGCCATTAGTTCGGCATTAGTCTTTATGAAAAGTAAATCTTGCGTTTACGGCATCAGCATTGCTCGTGACACTCGTCAAATGTAATAAATTCCTTCTATCGATAGTGCCGACCCCTGTTCTTTGTTACTTTCTCACTCTTCCCCCTCCCAATGTTTGACGTTTTTCTTGGTACAAAATCCGGTGATCACCGTTGTTCGCTTTGTTTGTATACTGTGCTTCATCGAAAATCGTATCGAGCTGATAACTTAACAGTCTGCACAATGCCAAAGAGATTGTCCGAGGCTACCATATGTTTCAACGTTGTGAACTTCAGCGGGTTCTGTACATAGGTGTGAAGGATTCGAAGCAATGGCAACTGAAAGTTTATCCCTTGGGCGCCGTCTGTTCCATCGATACGATAATCTTGTTGAATTGTCGATTATTTCATCCACAGATACCGGTGATAAGGTGGCTGTGCAACTGGTTACAGCAGACGTACAATATCAGAAGACGCAGGTGCAGTCTTCCGAGGCCCTGGCCTACCTGGCTCGCTTGCGATTCAGCTTTGCGAGCTTGCGTCGCTTGAGGATCAGCTGGTAGAGAGTGTCGAGACCCTCGTGAAGGCCTTCCCCGGTAATCGCGCATGCCGGCTGAACCCTTATGCACGCGCTGCCCGGCATCCCTGCTAATTCGAGAACCCCCAGCTGCTTTTCCAGCTCTCCTACCTCCTTGGCACCTGTTATACAAAAGAAGTCACCTAACGTTAATGTTTTGCTTGTGTCACGTTACGTCGGCTGTATGCATCCTACCTGGTAGATCTTGCTTATTAGCCAAAATCAGTATGGGAACACCGGCGTTGTCCGGGCTTCTGGCCGTTCTTGTCAGCTCCATTTTCGCTTCTTCAAGTCTCTCGGCGTCGCAGGAGTCGACGACAAATATAATGCCATCGGTGCATCTTGTGTAGGACTTCCAAAGTGGACGAAGCTTCTCCTGTCCACCCACGTCCCAAACGAGAAAGTTAACACCTGCGACAGACGTGGAGGCAACCGATTGCTCGAATTGATCGCGCGATAGAACTTCCCCGAAGCAAATACCTTTTGCCTTTCCGATGCCACCACGGATTCTCTCGCAGTTGAAACCAATGGTAGGTACTGTATTGAGATACTGATCGAACTTAAGCCGATACAAAGCAGTGGTCTTGCCGGCGCTGTCGAGACCGAGCATCGCGACATGAAGCGGTGTTCCCGTTGGAAGGGCTTCCAGTAAACCGCCGCCGCCGCCGCTGCTGCCGCCGCCACTCGTCCCGCTTCTGCCCATACCAGCACCCATTCCCAGCCCTTCTCCAGGCGCTCTTTATCTGCCTTTATCACGCATTTAACCGGCTGTCTATCTTTTCGTTTCCTTCTACCTTCCCTATTTTGATCCTCACCTACGTCGTAGTCATCTGATCGCTAGCTAGATCGTCTGCAAAACCAAATGACGGCCGGTGCTCATGTATCACGCACGATTTTTCTAACGGTCATCTAGAAATTAGTCTGATCAGTATCTACTACAGGAAGTAGCTACAGGTATAAAGGAAGATTAATTAAACTGAAACCACTCGACTCGCAATCAGGCGACGTGGCGACACCCAGAGAAATCTGTTTATGTAGGTCATCGTCATCCTTGGGCGGGCACCGTTAAGCCAAATTAACAGACAAATTGCTGGGACAGAATTAACGATGCACCAAGAACACGCAGGATTTCGCACGAGTTTCAACGTGCTTGCCAAAGATAATTTCGTACGGTGTCAAGGCAAATATAAGTATTGCACGTATTAATAGAAAATGGACAAGGAGAACGAATAAAACCATTTGCTTTCATTTGGCAAGTCCAAAAACACCCATGAGAATCATTCGCGCAATTGTTACGCTTGATCCTTCTTGAACGTATGATTACCTTCGTATCTTTTTTTTTCTACCCGATTGAAAGAAGACACTGTATTAAGGAGGAGGGAGAGGTTGAGATAGGCAGAGGCTTTCACTTTATAATCACGCATTGCAGATAGGAAGGATGTCGCGACCCGCTTCACTGTCGACGAAGTTATATGCACGTGTGTGCGCGCCCGCGCGCGCGCCTGTATGTGTGTATCTGTATGAATTGCATTATCGTCCAATTACAAATTATTAATATATTACTAATGAGTAATGTAATTGGGCGAGAGTGCATAACCGTTCGTTTGCTCTCCAATGCATATTTTACTTCGCAGAATTTGGAAGTTTAAAGATTCGAACGATTCTTTGTGAATATTCTGTGGGAGAAAAACCTTTATTACGACATACCGGGTAAAAACTAATATGTCGAGTAATTTGAATTAACACCCACTGTTGCATTATCGTTAAACGGTTAAATAGGGCTTGACTTTCTCCCTTCCTTTTCTGACATTCTGCACTCTCCTCGTATTTCTTCTTGGTTTATATTTTGCTGATCGCCGTGCACGACGAATCGTCCCAAAATAATCACACCAGAAGAATTACCGGAATAGGAGACTTCACCTCTCATTCGCACACTATTAAAAACGGTGAAACATGAAAAAATGAGACTGAAAGAGATTTTTCGAATGTCACCGGGCATCTGTTTGCATTCAACTAATTCACCGGTACTACAATAGGGCCTACTATCTCATGGATAACAGAAGCAGGAAAGGATGGAAGGAAAAAAAAATTGAATTAAGTATTGACATCTTGTTCCGCGTTTTCGATAGCAGCACGATCGTACATCTTAGACTACTTCTAATTTCTTATCATTGTCTTTTGTATTTTATCATATATTCGGCGTTTTTTTTCAGCGCATTTTGTACTTTATCTTGTATCTTGTATTTTATTATATATTCGGTTAGGTATCAAAACAGCCTAGTGCTGAACCTCGCCGTTTGTACACACCACACTATGTCTCCGTTTTCTATTTTCTACATGTACTTTGTATCTCTTGAGTGTCTCTATGAACATGTGTACAATAAAGACGTTTATTATTATTATTATTATTATTATTATTATTATTATTGGATGAGCTTGGTGAGTAGCCTCTAGTCGATTTTTTTTAACAGCATCTGTTATGTAGTCGGTGCGATGTGAAATGTGCGGCTCAACAGTCTCTGCACCCTAGCGACAGACAGTACTTGCAATGTTGCAGTACTGGAACCAGGATGGAAGAAGAGACATTGAGCCAAGCCGAACCGAATTATTGACTTGGAAAGGGACGCATGCGCCTTACAGCTTCTTCTTGTTCTCGAAACCGAGTACAAAAGACTCACGATCGCACTTTGCGCTTTTTCGGCTTATCATTTCCCAAAATATACAAAAGTACCTTTTTCTAAATTCCAATGAATCCGATGAAACTTAAATTTCCCCATCTGTAGGTTCATCGAAACCAAACAACCAAACGTAACGCGGTTAATGCAGAGATATAAACAGCTATCCATCTGTACTAATATCGGATTTTGACAACAAACGTTTATTAAGAATCGCTACTTAATTTCACAGATGGATCACTGAAAAAATCTAAATTGTGACTGAACAAATAATCTGATCGAACGCAAAGGAATTGACGATCATGAAATTCGTGGAGTTAACGCGTTGGGAAATACAGCTTCTCCGCCTTCGTCCATCGTTGTAAACATACTGCGGTTACACGGTTTATTTGTATATCCGTACAACTTGCATTTCTGTGAGTTACGAACGAAACTCACCTCCCGCATGATCCCGGAAGTAGGAAGTTTCATTGCTGTGATACTCTCCCTTGTCGTGAATTTGTTGTGACAAGGCTCCGAATGCCGACGATCAACGCGAGTATTCTTATTTCCGTTTCGTTAAGTGTATTTTCAGTGTATCCGTTGGGATTGAACATAGAAACCGGGTGCATTGGATAGACGCGAATGAGGTCGCACGCAAAGTCTCGATCCAACGTTTCTGATCTATGGTGTATGATACAGTATAAAGGCAACCAGAGTGAAGAGGCGAAAGATCTCAATATCCTCGAACTATCAAGTGGATACCTTAGACGATCGGTACATTGGCGAAGGACATTGATTTTAGGGCAACGTTCTTTGTCATGGAGAAAACAGGAATAAAACAAGGATGAACTATCCAATTTCGCCAACGTGTGGTAGAAAAAGTGAGGAACGAAAACGTCCAACGTGCCGTTCTGTTATTCAACGGGCGATACATTAACGACATGGTAAATGTATTCTATTTTTGGCTTTGATCTGTCGTGGTAACTGTGACAAAGGAGATATTTACAGTTTTAACAATTGCCAAGCACTCTTACTTATTTCCGTCAATATTATAACTGCATACTAACAAGTTAAACACATAGGATATTTACCATATTTAACAGTGAAATTCTTTGAGAAATTGCCGGGGTACTTGCGAATTGGTTCTGGAAAGCACACTAATTGTAAGCCACGTTACATAGGGCTTTGACACACTTATCACGGTAATACGCGAGTTTATCGTTCGAGGGAATGGTCTGCCCCGTAGAAGGATTCAACGGATTTCACCTTAACGTAACGAACCCCTTCCTTCTGGCCGAGGCCAATGCATCTAAATTCGGGAAATCGCTGTTGAATGTACGTAATAGCAGGATTGATCGTGACCAAACTGTATCGCGACGCAGTGATACACGATAAACACGGACAGAACACAAGATAGCTCGATCACTGGAGCTTCCGAGGTCAACTGATTTTCATCACTGAGTTCATTTATGCAGGTCCAACAATTTATGCAGTTTCGATCTCACTCGCTTGGTGGCAGCACTGTCCGATGAGCTTATGGCATAAATCTATCTGAAATCTCAAACGCGTACTCCACCAATCCGTGTACCTACTAATTACTGGAAAATTTGTAAAATCAATTGTTGTCGAAGAATCTATTAGTGCAAAACACGGAAAAAGAGAACTGCAGCGTTATGTTTATATGACTTTCACAAATTGGAAACAGGCACTGCTTTCACCTTGAACTTTAGAGTACGGATAGAAACAAGACGCCGGGCAAGTCTTTGTGCTTTTGCGTTTAATATTTATCCAAGATGAAAACGAGTATCTTAAGTGGGCAAGAATAAGTCATTGTGGTTATGCCCGTTTATTTGTAGGGTTAAATCGGTCGAAACTTTTTTGTCACCCGAATCCAGTCCGACATATCGCGGGTTCTTGGGGACCAAAGTACAATACTGTTGCGCTCACGAAGAACGATGATGTTAGACATTCTGTAGCGTCCTATAAAACTTTCGTACGGAGTAAAAGTCAGAAGAATATAGAACGATCAGTGGAATTGAATTTCTGTTGCACTGAACACATAGACAATGACCTTTTACCTTGAAATCTGTGGACCTTGATGTGGATGAAAATGGAGCCGCTGATCAGCGCCACTTAGCTGTCGCAGTTGGTCGAACTGGGAAGTCGGTTAGTCAGTCAAAGTGTTAACCTGATGTACGCCTTTTCGTGGTAATAATTGGTTTTAACGTATAAGGGCTGCGGACCAGTGGGAAAACGGATTGTCGTATTCGTCCTACTAAGTAGCTAAAATCAGCAACGAAGAAAAATGCCGCGCGGTAAGTCGAATAAAGGTTTGCCATGATCCAAGGTGCTATGACGAAAAGTTCAAGGTACCCACGTTTCCGTTTACCGCTGCTAAACGTTAGAGAGTAATTACCGTGTAATCTAATGGTCAATAGTCAGCCGTATTAAAGATTCCAACTTGGTCTTTCTTGGTCTTTGGATTCAGGGAAATTTGTCAATCATAAAGGACGGAACCGTCATTTTACAAATCCGGAAGAGCTGGAGGAGCAGCGCCGCCAAGAAGAGAAGAAGCTTCAGTGGAGAGTCAGTATATATTTAGGTTATCCGTCAACACGATTCTGCACATACTATTATTTAAATATATAAGGTCAGTTTGTCCTTTTATGCTCCTGGATATTCAATATTCTTTTGTGGAATGATATGTCTCTGCGGTTCGTAAGAAAACCTCGAACTGTCTGCTTATATCGCCAACAATGGTAATTCTGTGTTGTGCAAAGTAAGAACAACGGAATATGAAAATGTTTATACAGTATGTAACAATATATTCAAGTTCCGTTGAAGCTCAGGATGTACACAATTGTCAAAGTCGTTGTTCTAAAAATTGTGCATGCAGATGTAACATTAAGACTGTTTTTCAGAAAAATAAGGGCCATGATACAGAAAGTGATGACGACGAGGAAGATGAATCCAAGGCACGGGGCAGTGGGGACAGGTCCAAAAATTTGAGCGACTCAGGATCGGATAACTCAAGTGAATCAGAATCAGAATCAGAATCTGAAACAGAGGTACTGTGGATGGAAATGATTTAGAATGTAATCAAGATTTGGGTTTGCAATCATGTAAGATAAATTATTGTGTTGTTCATGACTGTGACCATAGGGCAAAGCAAAAGGAGTAGAAAATTTAATACAGGTGGAAAATCCAAATAGGATACAAAAGAAAACTAAAAAATTGTCACAGCTGAATCAGTCATTAGAGTCTGCAAAACCTGAATTATCGAGACGAGAGCGGTGCGTATATTTGAGGACGCTTGTGCGACGAATTCGATTTACCATCTATTGCATTTTTCTTTTTTTTCTCTTTTTAGGGAACAATTAGAGAAACAAAGAGCTTACGCAAACTATCAAAAGTTACATGCGGCGGGCAAAACGGACGAGGCCCGAGCAGATTTAGCGAGACTAGCAATAATTAAACAACAGCGCGAAGAGGCCGCGAAGAGACGGGAAGACGAGAAGAGGCAGAAGGAATTAGCACACCAAAAGAAGGCAGAACTTACACAGAAAGCGCTGGGTAAAAAGTCCTAGGACGCGCCAGACGTTAATCATGAATTATTTTGCATCACCGATAGCCACTGTACTAATGTTTTCTGGTGGCATTAACTTTACTTTCCGTTTCAATGCATGTAAATCTTATACCGATGATTAATTGTGCGTGTTGTATGGACGCGCCGATATTTGTATAAATACAGTTATTGAATTAACGTTTATCAGTGATTACTGCTTGTGTAAAAGTCTAACTAACCTCCTACAAAACGATATACTGTGTATGAATATCCATTCTAATGAAGGAACACACGGAAAAATGGTGTACCGCGGTATGTACGATAGAAGTGACTATACGGTTTCCGCTGTGCCAGGAGACCTGGTACGATGGAGAACGTACTGTCCGATGTTGAAAAATCAACGGTTAAAAGTATTAATGCTAAAAGACGTGAACGTATGGACGTTGTAATGAAAAAGAAGTAAATTGACCGCCGGTGCACAGCGTTCTATCCCTTCTCTTATGCAATGACAACCGTTATGATCGGAGATAGCATTTGATTGATTTGTCAAGTCTCACGTGTACAGCGCTTGTGCGTGTCCTATGTCAATGCTGTGCCAACGGACTGCAGTCGTGCTGCGGTGCAGTATAGTGCATGCAGTGCGCAAGACGTGGTGGCTGCAGTCTCGGTTAGTGACGAGTCTGGAGGGTTAGACGACGCGATGCTGCAGGATGATATCATTTATAGTGCGCTGTTGTTGCTCTCAGTGGCGTTCGGACATTATTATCGTAATATAGGAAAAGCTGTAGAAAAGCAATGGATCAGTACGGCCTTTGGTTTGCTAATAGTGACCGTAGTCTCTGGAGGCCACGTCATTCACCCGATCATCTCCACGCTCATCAACGGCGTCATCGTCACCAGGCTCTCCCCAAAGTACGGAATCTTTTATTATGTATTTTCATCTTTGAACCTTTCATATACGTCCACACATATGTCTTTTATATAGTTGAGGTTAATTTTTACGTGTCTCTTATATTTCCTGTGCTCTCGCGCATTCAAGGATCCATGGAAAGAACGTGTAAATCAAATTATTAGTGGAGGAGGTCGAAAACTCATTATTCATTGATCCTCAATTAGAATAGCTTGATTATGACATTTTTTATTGTAAAAGTTTTGCATCAGTATAAGACACAAGGGCAACATCCACATCGTGAGGGTAGAGCTTCGATGCGTAATTACTGATAACCTATAATTCTTAGACTTTAACGTATCTTTAAAAGTCATAGCCCGAGTTATTTTGCCATTGTACTCTGGCTTTCTAGGCGAATCCTGTATCTCTTTAGTGGAACCCGCTATTCTTCGTTCACAGAATATGCCATCTTGTCAGCCTGTATTTCACATTTTTCTACCTACTCGTCATCTTTCGACTGGCAGAATGGTTCGGTCTGCCAGAACCACCGTCCCATACCAATCTTATACAGATGATAATGACGTTAAAACTGGCCGGAATAGCGTTTGAAGTAAACGCAGCAGCTACTGCACCACCTGACGATCCACAAGGGGATAATAATGAGGCTATGAAGAACGTCACTGTAACCGACGTTTTCCATTATGCTTTCAGCTATATGGGCATTCTCACAGGTCATTTTCCCACCGATGAATATTTATTTGTTTCTGGAAGGGTTCCAAGCCTATTGTTTCATTACTGTTGCTTTCTTTCAGGCCCATATTATCGTTATAGGACATACTGGGACTCCTTGCATAGACCGTATGCGAATTACATAGACTCTTGGCCAACGACGTCGCGAAAACTCAAGCAAGTCACCGGTTTTGTCATTATCTTCTTCATTACTAATCATTACTTCCCTGCCAAGGTATAATTACTGTCCGATAATAGTTATTCTATTCGATTCCGTAGTAAATGGTTTATTTGGATTTCAGTATGCTATGACCGAAGAATTCGCCCGGAGATCCTTCTTTTACAGATATTTTTTCATTTATCCAACTTTTGTTACATTTCGAATGAGAATGTTTGCCGGAATGATACTATCCGAATGTGTGTGCCAAGTGGCTGGCTTAGGAGCTTATCCGACGAATTGCGACGTTGCTCCGGGTCGAGGACCGCGAAATTACAGATCGGCTGAACAACTGTACGGCCTGTGCCAATTGTATTTTCAATGCAATATACGTTCGATTACTTGCCGTCCGCATTGACTAGTACACCTGTTACAGTACAAAGGACTTGGATCAATTGAAGAAAGAACCGATGAACTTTGAAGCCATACATAATATGTATATACCTGAAGTGGAGACCTGTATCTCGGTAAGAACAGCGATGAAAAGGTGGAACACATGCACTCAATATTGGATGGCTAACTGCGTGTATAGAAGGTTTCCACATAAGGGCCTGAGAACGATGGTTACTCTAATTGTTTCTGCATTGTGGCACGGTTACGCGCCAGGATACTATACCACATTCGCCCAAATCCCACTCTTCCTCCTCATGGAAGATATCTACGTGCAGGCACATAAACAATGCGGAGATAATACTCTTGTACGTACATATTAAGCATGACCAATCTTCGTGTCTCCTTCGGGTAGTATTACATGACGGCCTTTCATTATATGAACTTTCTTCGTTTACAGACCAAGCGAGGATTAACAATTTTTTTGTGGTACATGAAGATGTCTTGTATGGCATACTTGGGCATCGGTTTTCAGCTGTTACACACAACCGAGGCAATTGACTATTACAAGAGTGTGTACTTCGTAGGTCAAGTCACGGTAGCAGTGTTATATGTCGTCGGCATAATAGCAAAACCTTACGTTTTAAAACGCGAAAAAAATGTTAGTAAGGACAACTGACAAAACTATTAGTCTACCTATTACGAAGTAAATTTCATATGCACGACCTAGTTCAGTAACGTCGTTACTCTCAACCATCAATTCGACAAAATCGTTTAATTACGAAACTACATAACCGTAGTATGTGATATAGGGGAAAAAAGCAACGACACTTTCCAAACTTCCAGTTAGCGCGTGAACTTAAGCTGGCCAATGAAGGACCGTAAATAGTACGGCTGTTCGTTATTCCCTTGGTAATCTTCCGGGGAAGGGAAAAAGAAAGGCTATCGAAAACGAATCTTCAATTCTTTATCATAGCGTAACTGTTTGTACGTTTTACGGTTGGACAATAGGAATTTTTACCTTGTGGAAAATTGGCCAGTGACAGGTTCGGGCAAGTGAAGTAGTCGATCTGTATCTGTATCTTCGTAAGAATATTAGTAGCAGTTGCGTAACGCAATTTATATTAGACCGATATTGAACAAGACGAACAAATCGCACGTCGTGATATGATTTGTTTGTGTTAAAGGTTGCCTTAACACGAACTCTGCGAAGTCTCGTGAAGACCATCACTTGCCATTTAGATGTAGCCAAAGACGTAAAGCTTTTTGCATTTAAGCACTCGAACGACCTACGAATCGAAGGTTTTGAATAAGCTCTTTATGCTGATGCATTGTTGAGCGAACAAATGAGCAATAAAAAGTTCTATTTCTTTATCTCACGAACGTTTATTGACGGTATATCTTCCACATGTCTACAACGTATATTTCGTCTACTTTCGTCATCTTTCGCAGACACTGGTAGCTTGATAATTATTGATGTTTATCATCTGCTTTAATATGGGCATCTTATTACTAGATACTTACATCATTTTCACGGGAAGAACCTGAAAGAGGATGGTAAAAACAGGCTAAAGGAAATACACGCCCTGTTCCCATCCCACCCATGTACAATTACGAATGTAGTGGCAAGTGGGTACAAGCTAACGACAATTTGATTTACCAAAAACGATTAAATCCCCACTGATAATACGACGAAATTGATATGCACTCCAGAATATCATCATATGGCCGTGTATAGAGGTGTAAATCGTGATTCAGAACATTTTATTGTGTACTTACGTTGGACCAATAGTACGGGAAATTATCTGCGGTGAATGGACTTTGATAAAAATGAAAGGGACAAAGAAAAAAAAATTACTTAATGGATTCTGAAGAGAAATGCCGTGTTTTTGTAAAAATCGTCCTCTACGTTCTCGCTAATCCCGACAGACCTAACTAGAGATAGAGAGAAAGAAAGAAAGAAAGAGGGAGGGAGAGAGTGTATCGAAACTAACGAATAATTATTCTTGCGGGGAAAAGCACTAGCTGGTAAATAAGAATGAACTAATAGAATTTTAGCTTACGTGAAAAGGTTTGGCGATCCATAGTAGGATGTGTAGTAACCGTGTGCCGTTGGTTGCATACAATATCGATTTTGGACCTATAGTGGCAGTAAGGACGAAGAACATGTGTGTATCGTTGGTCATCATTATTCCCACAGAGAGGATCAAAATCAATAAACACATGCGACGACTGCTCATCAGCTGTCCCATACGGAGGGGGTTACTATCTGCGTGCCCGGATGGACCAATCGGTTATCGTCTTTACGTTTCTCTTTATGTCCAGCTCGAGACATTGCTCAGTTAATGATTTTGGCACTACTCCGACCCCCCAGACTGTAATGGAGAGAGAGAATGAAAGAGAGGTTGCTGCTCATTCCGATACTCTCTCTGTCTGTCTCTCTCTCTCTCTCTCTCTATTTCTTTCGTTCCCGCTCGCTCGCACCCGACACCTGCTCTCTCACCAGACCACCACGAACCGCTTGCTACTGCAAACTGCATACAGCCCTGCTACTCGGCTTACTGCTTACTCTCTCAGCTACCCCATCATCGGCTACACTCGCCACTCGCCACTCGCCACTCCTTTCCACCGCCTGTGGCACCATAAAATTACAACTTAGTTACAAGGAATAACCGTGTTGCATCCGTGTGTCGGGGGATGTTTAATATATTTCCTTTCTTACGAACTATTTTAGATTTCGACATACATCTGCGTATTTGCTAGAAAGACAGAAGTTCTCTTGCAGCCAGATATACACACTTGGGATTCATCATTGTTAGTAGGCGCAGTTCAATTATGAATAATTAGATTGAAAGTTGATGTTCCGATACTGATTTTAGTCGTACGAGCTAAAGAGTGTGATACATTTCATTCTTACAATTTGCTATATATGTTTTTATAATAAAATCACGGAGGCCTTATTGTTTGACATTTAAATGTCGTGCGAATCCCACCGATGCTAATGTGATATATACCGATGTTATATCATTTTCCAAGAACCTCGTAGAAACTTCTTTAATATTGCGTACAAAGTAACGCTGTAATTGTCAATGAAAAATATTTCAACTGCTTTTTCTAAAACTATGGATGTCTCTGACGTGTCGACTGTTTAACATTCGCATCGCTGTAATAGCTCTGCTTAGCGCATCATATTATCCTTTATTACAAATGGCAAAATTACACAGATAGCTCTGTAATGTTATTACAGAAACGCAGAGAAACTTAGAGCTAACTATTTCACGTAATATAATATTGAATCTCATTGTGCCTACTGAACAATACAAATTTTGGGAATCAAATGAATGGTGTTAAAGCATTCGTCAGAACTTGCGTGTAAGCTATGACAGTATTACCAAGATCGTTTTACATTACCTGCTAGTCATCGTTAATCACCAATACGCTCATGTATTTTCGGAATGAATTAATCCATTGTACACGGAACGAGCAATTTTGTATGTTCAACCGTCAGATTTTCAATGAGCACTTATCGAAAGACACGGTTCTCCTGTTCTTACTGAATACTTTTATTAATGTCGAGAATTGTCAGAACGCCAATTAAAACAGGCTTGCGACTGCGAAGCGGCTCGCTTAAAGAAGTTGCGCCCTTTATAAGAGTCGTAGCAAATAAAAGGACTCCTATGAATTATATGAAACGGTGATTAAATATATACCATTTGTTTCTACGGCAAACGATTGGCTGTCCTACTAAGTTATGATAAAGTCTGTAAGCTCATACATGAAAACTCCTTGATCGTAATACAGGCGCAGCCTCGTGTCCCGAGAAATTTACTGACGCCGACAAATGAGGTTTAATCGAGACTGTTATGGAATGAAGCTCATTTTCCCTTCAGATAGAATATAAGCGACGTAAGATGTGCGACAAAACTGCTGACACATTCCGTAGTTATCTGAATTTTCAATTTAAACGTGTCGCGAAGTTTTTGCGTAGTGTAGGGCTTAGATAGTTACACTAACATTTCGGTACTTTCTCGACATTCAAACAAAGCATAATGCGAATTATTGCGCGAGTTATACAAGATTGCGGACATGCTACAGTGTTGCTGTAGATATAGATGGGTAATAGAATACCTTTTTAATCTCAAGACAGATAATTCTGGTGTTCGGGCACGCACACGTGTTAACTTAGTACTCGCCGCAGTTACTTCAGTCCCTGTAAACAATAACGTATCACGTGCTAAACGTATACCGATTGCAATGGAATTGACTTTTTTGCCACTTTCGCTTTACCTTGATTTAGAGCGGCTGTCCTTTTGCCTATCCGGAGACTTACTGCGAGAACGTGACTTCCCGCGGGAGCTCTTACTGTCGGATCGTGAGCGACTGCGACTACGGCTGTAGGAACGTCGGCGATCGCGGTCCCGACTGCGAGACCGACTGCGAGATCGTGATCGCGAACGCCTTCGATCTCTGCTTCGACTGCGTGACCTGTAACCATTGCACAATATCCACTGAGTTCATGCTACACGTGAATGACGTGATAATTCTCAATGCTACACGATTCTACCGTCCGCGGCGACGACTCCCGCGACTGCGGTGCGGCGACGTTGGTCTGCCATAACGAGCCATCTGCACTCTTAGTTCCCTGCCGTCCAATAGTCTACCATCCATAGCATCAAGCGCATCTTCCGCATCACGCTTATCGTAGAATCTGAAACATCGGAAGTTTGATTACCATTGAACACAGTTGTACAGCGTTACGAAGAAAACACGTGTACACATTTGAATATTTTTAATGCAAGGTACTTCTGGTTAAAGTATTAATATGACGTCAGGGAATGGTCCTAAGTATGCTGTAAATGTGCGCTTGAACGTGACGTTTTGAGGCTTCGAAAAACCTGTAAAATTCCGACGGGCCATCTCGAGTGAGGCAGAGTTGTGCACTAACCTTACGAAAGCAAAGCCACGACTTTCGCGCGTGAAGCGGTCTCGAGGTATGTAAATATCGCCGACCTCGCCGCATCTTTCGAACACGCGTCTCAGATCATCGGGTGTCGTTCTGTAGGTAAGGTTGTCGACTTTGAGGGACACCATCCCGTCTATACGGGGCGGCGGCCTACCGTAACTCATTATCACGTATGAAACAACGTTCTGAACAAGAGAAAAAGTTGCAGTTAACACGAAAACTTGGTTTCAACGCGAGGTATGGTCCTGACGATCACGCACAACGATGACAAGATGGAGAGTGCCGGAAACATGAAAGCGGAAGCGGATACTTGGAACGGAGAGAAACTAATGAATGCGCAGCCTATGCCGCGCAGTGCGTCGTCACGCGCAACAAGCAGTACAACTACATTAATCAATTGACCGATACTCCTTACGTTAGGAACAATAATTGATCTGAAATAGTAGTTGCCTACTTAGTAACATCGAGGAGAGCACGAGAGAAACAAATAGGAAGCACTGTCACGAAGCATTTTGTTAGTAACATACATTCGGCGATGGATGAGATCATTAAACATGACTGTCGTAGTGCCCGGGCATCCTGTGTAGCTTGAAATTAGAAGATGATTCGGTGCGACTCGATGCGACATACAACGTGCCGATTCGATAAATAGTCCAATACTTACCTCGATATAAGGTCTGTGTAGTATTTACTACATACATAACTCAGCAGCGGTTTTTCAATTTTTACAAAATCGATATATGACGTAATTGGCTAATTTTGTGATATATGTATGAACAACCGCGCCAGTCACACGCATAGATTAACCTTTTTGCAAATATTTCTGTGTAACAATTCTAAGGTATATCAGTTTTCAACTTTTTAAATACTTCACCAGCAATATGGGATTGTCGGTGCGTGATATCGGTCTTATGTATGACGAACAATTCAACCAAAAGATGAAAATTGCCAAATTTCTTTTAAAACATTTACCAGACAAGAAAGGTCAGTAGATTGTTATACATCTTAGTTTCTCTCTGACGTATTTATCAACTATAGTGGAACATCTTGAATTTAGAGGTTCAGTTGGCTATGAAGTGGTTGATCCGTGTGAGTAGTATCAAGTCTCCCGTTCTAGAAGTGAAAAAAAATCGCAATGCATTCTTGTCGTACATGATAAAAGTATTGCGAGACGGTGTTCTCGAGGGATGCCTCGATTTTGAATCTAACACCGTATGTGATCCCCTCAATAGCCTGGCTTTCTTAGATGACCCGGTAACTGTCTACCTACTATAAACCATATATACATATCGGGCTAATTGCTCGAATAGCATGAGGGTAACGGACGTTGCAGGAGCAACTGTCAGACATGTCGATCGACGAAACCGATCTGAAAGAAGAGACTGTCACGAAACGACGAAAGCTCGAATTTCACTCGAAATGGTCGACTGACCATAAGACTTACATCGCGGTAAAATCGATGCCTGGCAGGGGTACGCTACTTTATATGGCCGTATCGAAAAGCTCCGGTCTTCAGAGTTGGCATTTACCAGTTGTCAAGAAATTCTCCCTGAATCAGCATTAAAAATTATATCTTTTTATCTATGACAAGGGAAAGGAAGTAAACCAAAGAACTACGCTATTAACGTACTTTTTATTTTTATTCAAGTTCAATGAAGCTGCATCCATGGTATCACAACAATGCCCTTGCATGAGATACCCCCAAGAAAACCTCTCAACATTGCTTAAAGACTTCAGACTCTTCGGTAGATTACAGTTTCGAGCGTTTTACACGTAGAAAAAGAAACGAGTGACACGGCAACCGAAGAGAGGGCAAATTAACGATATTTGCAGTACATTTGGTCCTTTGCTCGTCGATGCGATTGCCGTGCTCATTGCTACGTGTTTCCTCATTCGATCGGATCATCCGAGAGCGAGAGACGAGAAACGAGAAACGAGCAACGAACATGGTGTCGCATTACTCTTCGACTTAACTAGATAGCCAAGCTTCAAGTATAATGATGCCGTACATGAAAACGCTCATATACGATCGGTTTCCCATAAAGTACGCCGAAAAATATGATGTAACTAGTATGAACGCCGCTGGTAACGACCATTACGTAGCACACCAGCGAGCATACCATTTATGTGTTGCTTCTTTCGTGTATATCGACTTTAAAAGTTTTCTCAAAATAATTTCCAACAAATCACATAGCAGCCCAATAAATACCTTAAAAAGTCTAACAGCGTTATCGTCTATCATTACAAATACAAAAAGAAGAGAGACACAAGAACCGTGCCGCTGGGGGAACAGGAATGCGAAAGAGGGGGAGGGCAATTGGGGGGGACCGAAAGACGGGGCGTAAGGATACGAGGAGAATAGAAACGGAAAAGAGATACACGTTTGATTGATACTGCCAGAAAATAGAATTTGTCAATACGTTGAACTCCTAAGGATGGTTAATGTTAGGTGCATCTGTCATGGGAGATTTCGTAAACAATAAGTAGAGTATTCCTTGTCATGTGCCGTCGCGGGAGAAGAATATTACAGTATGACAGTACATCTATTTGTGTATATATATATTAATTAAAAAACACGGGCATAATGTTTCAGCAGATCAATTGGTATGGGGCAAATTTCAGTACGATGGGCAAAAAAGTCTGGCTTGAATAATCGAGACGGAGTTGCACGGCGCAACGTTTTCAAGCAATTTAGATATCTGACGATGGCCATTTACAACCTTCATTATTAATGAAGCTTATAAGTTCATGTTAACGGCCGAATACGAATAAAACACTTGTATACGGAAATTAAACCAACACCTGAATTCAAAGGCAACACGTTACGCCGGGCAAATCGTCACTTACAACTATTTACTATTCAACAATTTAAAATACTTATAATGATACACACAACCTTGAATAATCTCAACAGCTGCTGGCATTAGCCCAAGCTAACTTACATATCATAGATCGTGGATACAAAAGTAATTCTTTATTTTCTCGCGCTATTGCTACCTCGCGTATGTGTATATGAATATGTGTGCTTCGCTTTGTTGTTTCGAATGAAAAGTTAGGCGCTTTCGCTGCCAAATCATGCATTTCTGCATCGCCCTGTAATTTTCGCATTGTCGTTTATTCATATTTCTGTGTATAAAATACGTCAGGGCACTCGGAGCTATCAGTCACATTCAGAGACGGATCACGACCACTCCGTCTCGTCGACCCAGTTACCCCATATTTTCAATATTTCATTCATCATCTGTAATATTCCCTTTAAATTTTCGTCGATCGTATCAGGCTTACGTCGCGGAATTTCAATCGTTCTCCGTTACGTTATTATGTTCCATATAAAAATAATACTCAGTCGATTAGTACTCGAATTAATACTCGTGTATATTACGACGGGTAACGGACTTTGACGCATTCACGTGGGAATTTTAAGCGGCGACAGTTACATGGAGGGTAAAGAAAAGGGAAACAAAAAGAGACAGAGAGAAATTGATCGAATGAGTGCGGAAGGGAGCGAGGAAGGGAGAGAGGGCAAAGAGAAAGCACGTGTTTCGTGTATGCTATTCTGGAGCTGTACGATAATCCGGCTGATTGTTCAATTCGTTTCATACGTTCACATGTACTAACGTATATTTATCTCGTTTTCCAGCTTCACCCGTACCATATACGTACATATATCGTAACTTAAGATTTCTTCTGAGGAGACAAGAGAAAACGTCCCACGGTCACGTAGACGGACGGAACATAACTGCCAGCTAATCACGGCAATTTTAACACGATGAGATTACACCGAGCATTCCTGTTAAAACGAATCGTTTTGCAAAGACTCCTCCTTTGTTTCTTTTGCTTCGATTATGCTCTTTCTTCTTTCATTTCGGGACTATCGCATCACTCGCGATATTCCGCTCTCGTTAAACATGCATGTGTTGCACACTATACAAAACCTATACAAAGTGAGATAAACTGAATCTATAGGTGAAAGGTACCTAAAAAACATTGACCGTTCGCGTCGATCGGGAGAAGGCGAGAACAAGAAATATAAGGAGATAGAGAAGGAAAGTGGTCTCTTTGAGGAAAGACATGAAATTGATGACTGGAAAAAATACAATGAGAATGAGAATTCCTAGATATACTTGATAGTAGAAACGAATTATGAGAAAGAGTAATCGAAAGAAGTATGTATACGGTACAATGTGTAAGCAATAAATTAAACCCTTCCTTGCGAAACATCTCTTATGCAAACGACTATCGGAAAAAATACAGTGAATACAATAAGTTATCATTTAAATAATGTTTACGAGGAGGGGGGGGTGTGTAAAAATAGACGTACAAAAAACAAAGAAGGGCGGGAACAGGGAAGAACTAAATAAGTTAGTGATTAAGTAAGACAAATCACGTCGTCAAAGACTGTTTGCTCTCTTTAAGTAAATTGTTGTTTAAAATCTTAATAACTACAGTCAAACTCATGGAATACTGATACATGAAAAAAGAACTAATAAGAAGCCTCCAGCTTTTACCACCGTTAAAACAAACCGTTTGAACCCATGGCGATCTTGCAACTAATTCTTACACGTAAGAACACTATCATTAACGCGCTCCATTCGGTCGATTAATTAATATCAATAATAGCAATACTCAATTTATCAGTTACAATCATTATAAAAAATATCCTCTAGTCCAAGAATTAGTAGAGAGCTCAAACCTAAACTACTTACGAGCCTATACTGTGGAAATAATAATGATGATAATAATAGTAATAGTAATATTAATAATAATAATAATAATAATAATAATAATAATAATAATAATAATAATAATAACCAATAATAATCGATAGTAATATTAAAAAAGTAAAACGTTCACGGTTACGTGCTCCGCTTGTAGCTGAAAAATGCCTAACGAAGTAACTGTCCATTTTTCTAGCATAATAATTACGCATAAATAATTAATTCTCTTCAAGTGTGTATATGATACAGTTAAATTGGTATGCTAGAAATATCCTGCCGACAAACTGGCGATGATTCCGAGTCACATATCGTTGGCCTGTATATTCTACGATAACGATTGCTTTCGACCCGTTATTTCTTCAAGATGAGTGGGTTAGAGTGAGTCCATTTAACGTTCAATGATCTAAGTACAACGTAACCACCGCGACTTCTGTGTAATATTATGTTACTCGCGGATCTGGATAAACGGGTGGCAACTATGAAAACACGCGCCGAAAAATATTTTTTCTTCTCTTTTCAGGAGGCAGAAGAATTTCGTTACCTGTTACGCGTGCTGTCGGTATCGAGAAAATTATGAGCGGAAGAAACGTATTACTGGTATAATAAAAACGTTTGTCGTCATATTATACTAGTAACACCTGCCTAGCAGCACCATTCCAACTCTTCAATTGCTGTTGAATAATATTATGGAACGGTAGATAACATTTAACACAACTTCACTAATTCGATAAGCCAACCATCAATTTTCGTACCACTCCGAAGCAATTGTCTGTATATCACTGTATTACATAGCGCTCTATCGAAGGCTGGATGGTGCTGTTCCGTATTATCAGTATCGTTTTTGTTCATATTGTATGACAGAACAATACGTTTGCATATGTATGTGTATATATATATATATATATATATATATATACACACACACACACACACGCGCGCGCGCGCGCGTGCGTGATTCTCGGTGTATGTGTGTGTATCGCATATCCGTGAAAAATGTTACGGCAACAAGTTAATTATTTCAAGTGTCACTGCGGGAAATTCATGTTCTTTAAATGTTCTGCTACCGCGCGATATCTAAGAGTTATCACCGAAGCGAAAATACACCCGAGAGAGGGCAAGAGGTAGGGGCAATAAAAAGAGGGTGAGAATGAAAAGGAGGGCACAGGAGAAAGACGGAAGTGGAAAAACGAGGAGAAAAATACATAAATATTGCGCGACTCGATAAGATATTAATTTTTGTTTGATGCCCTTAACTATACTCTATGTTACACAGACTAAATCTATTTTTGGCAAAGTTGTTTAGGTATACGACGTTAGGTATAACGATACATGAGTAGATGCACTGGCCATAGTATTATGCACTATTTTAAGGACGCTTATAATCTGTTCATTAAAGCTTTATCTGTACAATCTTGGAAAAATGCGGTGGGTGATAACTCTTAGAGAAAAATGAAAGAGATGATTAGAAGACGAGCCTGATAGTAGAGTAGCGGTACAGTAATAAAACGCTCGTACAGAATTTCTAATACGGTTAGTAAATTTTTCGTTATATTTAAGGTAGCCAACCGATCTAGCTAATTACCGAATTCATTATTCCGTTCAGAGTCTTAAAGAAAGTAACGTAAAGTGCGGTCTACACTAAGTACAGGTGGTAAACATCCACCGATTGCGACACCTGAGAAGCCTTTCAGAAAGAAACAAGTATGAAACGTTCTTCGTTACCAAAATGAGATTATTCGATTTATGTCAAACTTGGACTCTATTAAACGAAAGAGTAAATAATTGGAGGCAGTCACTTGGAAATCACCCGGAGACGATATCGAAAATAATAGAGAGGCACAACCGTAAATTGACTTCCACCCCGGTAATAAGAGTACAGATACTACTTGAAAAGTTTTCCATATAAACTCACTTTGTTCTTTCGAAGCCTGGTAGGCTAGGGCTGCGTTATGTCGTAGTCATACGGTAGAAAAGAATGACTTTCGACAGATCGAAGGAAGCCGATTCTTTTAAAAGTCGTTTCGGCAGGTTGCGTAATATTTTCATGTTCATTTTTGTCCACACGAAGCGTGTCAGTAACACATCCCACTTGAAAGTCTATTTAAAAAAATACAATTTCGATCACTAGACAAATCCAACTGGATCGTTTGTACAAAGCTTAAATATTACGCGAGACTACGAGAGTATTATGATTGTTACGTCACAGACAGCTAATAGCTCGTGGAACAAGACTGATAAAGATGTCCCTCAATTTCCTATCCCAGCGGGTTTTCCTCCGCGTTCTAGCACCGTATCCGACACACCCTACCGTACTTTTGACCGTCATCGTTCATCGATGAGAATACTTAGCGCGTTTATATACAACGACCATTCATCATATTTTTCTCCCCTAGCTGCAAGCGTAGAAAATTTTGTATAAAAATATCCTTCCTTTTCGTGTATAAATATGTACATATTTTGAGTGAACGTCACGTTATTAATACTGCCTATTTAATATCATCGTCGTTTTTCCGTGCGCTCCGCACCACGGGCTCTGCAGCTTGCGGGAAAAACTGTATTATTGACTTTTCCACTGTACTTCTTGCTTGAATTCTCGTGACCGTGGAAGTATGGAGAAGTGAGTACGTGTCCATATGTGTTTGCGCGTGACACAGAGAAAGAGGGGAATAGATAGATAGAGATAGATAGATAGGGAGAGTGTGTGTGTGTGTGTGTGTGTGAGAGAGAGAGAGAGAGAGGGGGGCAGACCCGATTAGGCATGATAACGGGCGAGAACGAGTGGCGAAAAGTACATAAGAGACGGTAAAAATGTCGTCTTTTACACCCTGTGTATAATCGGACAGATAACTCTGCCTAGAGATTCTTTGTTACGTATGTACTTAGCAAAATATGCCCGCAGTGGTCAGTACTTCTCTTTCAGTGTGTCTCTTCCGACAAGGAAGTTGCAACTAGATTCAGCGGTACATCCGAGGCATTTTCTTCATCACCATCTTCCATTTCATCCGTTTCTACTGATAAGTGACGCTGCTCCCGTCCTTCAATTTTTACATGCTGAAAATATTATTATTGCATAACATCATACTTCGTTTTGGACAGTTGTAAACGAATCATTACATTATGTACTAACGTGCATCATGTAAGTGGGTAAAGGGAGAGAGTAATTGAGCTGAGTGACGGCCGGAAGGGGATGTGCACCAGGTATACGCGGAGGCGTTAACGCTGCCATCATTAGGTGGGGCTGAATTTGCCTTCGAAGAGCGGCGAGCATGTCCGCACTCTCTGCATCCATTTGGTCGACTTGAGGTGATAACATGGCATCACCTTTCTCTGTGAAAGCAAAGTACAAGGCAATCATAAGAGAGCCGTCTAAAGAACTGTCAAAATTTCCAAGATTGCTTACTTCTGTGCCTAGTTGGCTTCTCCCCTTTGGGCCTGCGTCTGCGCGTATGTATGGTATCCCTCCGCATTGTGACAGGACGATTGATACCGTGTAACTTATAATAAAGGCCGCATGCGTTACAGACTATTTCACCCTTCATATTCCGTCGCCAGATAGTCGTCGTCATTGTACCACAATTTGTGCAAGACATGTCTACCTTCTTCGTGGCGTTGCCGCTTTGCTGGTCGAACTGTGACTTCTGATCCTCCACCTGTGGTTTCTGATCTTCCACCTGTGATAGGAACGACGGCATTTACTCAGAACACAGTTAGTCCCCGATGGACCTCATCGGTTCAGAAATGCGTAAAACTAATACACTACTAGCTGCAGGATAAGCACTGAACCTTTTCTTTCACTTTATTCGACCACGCAGTAAAGTCTTGAGCTTGCTCCTCGTTGTGCTCATGCTGATAATTAACAACATCCGGACTGGTGGGGGCTTTACTGGGGTAGCTCTGTTTACGGCGACCTTTTGTCTCCTTTCGACCGATGCTAGCAGGACTGGACGGGTTACTGTCCATGGAGGCACACTAAATACGACAAAACGATAAAGAAATAAGGTCATTCTTCGAGTAAGTAAGACCGGTGGGTGACAACCACGATAAGTGAAGTTAAAATCCCTAGGGTTGGTAAACGAATGGTAAGCGAGCATGAAAGTACGGATCGAGCGAAAAACCTAAGAGTTGTAAAATCGTCGCTGCTACCTGTTATCAGAACAAAAAGCCAATATAATAGAAAGTGACACAAAGGGTGGCTATACAGTCCAGTTCCTTATTATTGTAGAAATCCAAGTGGCCCAAGACGGAACAAAGCACGTTCTAAAACCTATTGAGACCCGACTTATCTGAACATCTGTTAACAGCGGGTTGACATGGCGGGCGTAGCGCTTATTGCCTATCACAAAGAGCATTCCAGTTATCTATTATCTGCCAGGCCATACCAGGCTTCTTACCTGCAGGCAGATGGAACCTGAATAGCCCCGAAGGGTTCGCTTGACACCCAAGGGTCACCTGACCTGCCATCCTCTCTATACCTGCCTACATCTTCTGGTATTTGCATTGAACAAACTGCAAGGCCTACCCGCTGTACTGCTTTTATTTGCGCTTGTTTTGCCAAAAGAATACTAGTGTACATATATATTGAGGGAGAAAGAAACGATGCGAGAGAGAGAAAGAGATAGATATGTATTCTGTACTAGGCCGACTTCCGCGCGCATTTCACATGGATCTTTACTGTGATTACCCGACAGAAGTAAATTCATTTTGTCTAGTGTCTATAGGTTAAAAAAATAATGTTACCGCAGCTGTAGTACTAACCTTGTTCTCTATGCAAGGCATATTGGTGCGATTACCAAGTACAGGACAATCGGGAACGGTTCGTTCGATCGTCGTTCCTTGGGTATCTCTATAAAATCTTATTTGTGGCGACATACGACCGGAATCGACAGCAGTGATGCCGATTTGTCGATTGTTGATCAGAGACCGCAACAGATTAGTCGCTTCGCCCGTGAAGCCGTTGTTCAGCTTATCTCCGTTTGTTCTCGTAATTTCCAGGTTCCGGTTGCTATTTGTTTCGTTGGGGAAAAAGCGAAAAAATTCTTATACATCGTTATTGTGATTCGTATAATAGATGAAAGTGTTGATGATGGAATGGATCTGACCGACACAACGGAGAGACAATAAGAGCGATCCAGGTTGAAGATAAAGATAAAGAAATGGGAATCTGGAGTGAAGAAAAAACTACACTGGTCACGACTGTTATAAGATAGCCAACTGCCTTATCTTATCTCTGTAGGTATATCATAGAGCACTTGCCAAGGGTGCACCGATATTCTCAAGTATTAATAGACAGTGGTTAGGTAAACACTAAGGTTCACATTGGTTTGAGTGTTGGGATAGCGTAATTTCTGTTTGAATGAAGAGTTGTCCGTGTGTGCTCTGTAAATATTTGGAAAACATGTGTGACATTTTTATCCGCCGTTAGAAGTTCCTTGAGTTGTATGAGCTAATTCGCAAACCTTCTATACAAACGAAATGGACACCGTAGTGGTGTTAAGTCTCAAGTAAAAAATGTACCGCGCATGAATTCTTTAAATTTTCTTGCTTGGCAATAGTCCTCACCTTTTCAATCGACTATTCTAACGACTATTCTAACTGAAAATACTCCTTATGTTCTCAACGGTATGAACGGATATAAGAAAAAAGATGAAACTTCTGAAACTTACTTCGCTAGAGCTTGCCATAACTTAGTAGTTTCTTGATCGATATGCGTATCTGAACAGTTGCTTTCCGGTGTATCCATCCTGTTCACCGGGCTGCGATTAGGCGTACTTGACTTGAAATTCTCGTAATGAGTTTCCAGTTTGATTCTCTTATTGATAGTCATGTCATAACCGTTTTCTTCGCCTTCAGTTTCATGCTCATCACGGTCCTCGATCTCCAGTCGATCCGGATCGGAGCTATTGGAGCACGTGTCGTCCTCTGGTTCGCACTTAATATTATCGTGATCGGGAGTATCATCGGTGCGAAGCTCCAAATGATGCGTTTGTGTTTGAGGTATTACATTTTGATTGATGCTGGCCGGAGAGTTAGGCTCCACATTAAACAATGTTTTGTTCAATTGGAGAAACGACTGTAGGGGACTTAAATCTGCTACTTTGGCAGTGGAGAAAGATTTTTTCTGCAAGAAAAAGTGTGCAACATTTATATATTTCATACTATGTTTGTTGGAAGACCGTGTATTAGCAGCCATTCTCACAAAACAAGATCTACTTGGTAAGATAGGACAAATAAAATGTATACCTGTTCATCTTGAGACGACAATTGCTTGGCATAATCCAGGTACTGTTTAAGTATGACATCTGATTTGTGTGACACTTCACGGAAGTTGTGCAGTACATCCAGCTTGTATACACATCGGTGACAGATGATTGGGGGCAATGAATCTCCATCTTTCACCTGTTGATAATCCATATCTTCAAATTAATTCTAATTCAAAATTCGGTGTGCATCTTATTGTTATAGTTGTGCATCTGATATAGAGTTGATGATTTGACACGAAGTTGTTTCGTGTTTTTTGAAACACCATTGTCTCGCGTCGGCTGCGGACAATATATATCAGCTGTGCGGTAAACGTAAGATGAAAAAAATTTCTAAAATCTTTGCCTTTCACGATATTGTATCGTGAATGAATGATGGACTTGCCAACGGTGCCGAAAACAAAAATAATGGGAATGCGCGGTATGGACTACATTAATATTTTGTGTACGTTGGAAATACGTTGAAATGTAAGATTGGATGGTGATGAACGATTAATCCTATCGACGAAGCTTTTGAGTAATAGAGCAACATTGCATATAGGAATAGACGTGCAAAGTTTTACAAGGACTGGCGGGTATCCGGCTGTGAAACCTGATAACAGGCCGTCCAAATAAGGAGGTGACCCCCTCCCAGAGTATTTGGTACTGAGCGGAAGAGCGAAGCTTATCACTGCCATTTTAAATGGCCCAGTGAGTCGGCTTATCTCGCCAACACATCTCTTGCCAAACTTTCTCCCGTGGCACGCGCACATGCACTCGCACCTCTACATATACACACTTGCACGCACCTTCGAGAGATAGATGAAGAGAGACGGTGATGGGGGAAGGTGGGACGGAGGAAGAGAGAAGGAGAGAGAGACACGCGCACATTGCAAGAAGACCACAGATGGTCGCGTTTGATTAATCGCGATAACGATACGAACACTCGGACGAAAAGCGTCTGCCCGGACTCACCGTTATCGAGAGGCACGTCAGTATCTTGTCGGCAAAGTTTCGCTGCGCGCCCTCCTCTTCGAATATGGACAATTTGACACCGTCCGACGATAAACAAAGGCGACACAGCTCGTAGAACTTGGGCGGTACATCGAACATAATTGTTGCGAGCTCCGGCTACGTTGCGCCCCGTGTAAAGCGCGAGTCATCAAGAGGTAGGACTCCCTTTGCCTTGGACAAGCGTCACCGAGAGACGTCCTATCTTTCTCCACTGCCACTGCGCGTTTAGCAAAGAGGAAGAATACACGCGCGCACGATCACTTATCACAAGCACTACTGCTGCTACTGCTTCTGCTGTTGTTGTTGCTGCCGCTGCTGCTGCTGCTGCTGCTGCTGCTGCTGTTACTGTTACTGTTACTGTTACTGTTGCTGTTGCTGTTGCTGTTGCTGTTGCTGTTGCTTTTGCTTTTGCTGCAGCGGCTCATTGTCATCGGCACAGTACAGACGACCATGCACTCGCCAGTTCTAACGTAGAAGGTACTCACGAGTCGTTCTCTAGCCCGTACCTGTGCCCGTATCCGTACCCATGCCCGTGCCCATACCCATGCCCGTGCCCATGCCAATCCCCTCGATACACCTCGATAGCATTCGATAGTGCGTAAAGGGAGCGCTGTGTATTTCTCGTGGGTTCTCGGTTCTCTATCGACTTGAAATTGTCGATTATCGTGTGTCACTGGCGCGCCGCTCAAAGCGCTATCTAGCTAAGGGTTATTCAACGAACCACAGATTTCAAAAGGAACAACGCGCTCCGTCAAAGCTTTTCCATGTATTTTACATCGAACGATTAGCAATGACACCCTGACTCCCTTAAATCATGGGTCGAATAGCATCGTGACAAATGTTTACTGCGCGTAACGAAACGTATGTCCGTCTACCGAACTGTCTATTGCGTTAGGAAGGAAGGAACGATCACTTTTGTTAGAAAAATCTCATAATGATTTCCGCCTGTTCCCAAGTCTACCGTACCTAATACGCGAGATAAATAAACACTTAACCCTTTGAATCGACCGCTCTCCTTCATCAGGCTCAATGTCAAGATTTTTCGTGTGATTCACCGAGGCTTAGAATCAGCAAGGAGGACTGGTTTCTTATCACGCGTCATTTTGCCGGGAATTTCAAGTAGCCCAACCCATAAATAAAATGGGCAAACGGGGGAAATGACTAATGCGATATTACGTGATACATCGGTCACTTGCGACCCACGCTCTTTTATCACACTTTTAATCACATCTTTATGCGTATATGGTTATGACACATCGATATTCGAGGACGTAACAACAAGAAATAATTGGTTACCGGAGACATCGGTCGCAACGGGCGATAATCTTGCGCAAAATGATTAGCCAGGAGAAAATTTAACGAAAGCCATGATCAAATAACATTTCATAAAATAACATATATATATTTTGCTAGAATCATATATAACAGTGGTATTTACAGAATTGTACAGAACAAGTACGTTCGATAAATGTACATCATCAATTTTTTGAGTATCAGGCAGACGATATAAAAATGTTATTTTTATTTGCTGATGAGAGAATGGCTATGATCCCTCCTTCACAAGTGATTACTAAAGAAGGAACGTCGACGTAGAATATTACCCACGATATGCAGCTCCTCGAGATTAAGAGATCCTCTTCACCCGTGACATATATTTCATTTCCAGGAACAAGTGTCATGAACATCAATACGTGTACAATAAATAACCCAGCATTACATGCACTCGCCCTTCGGAATGACGATGTCCACGAAACCAATAAATTTTAAAATCTTTTTAATAACAATTATAACGTAGTTCAGCATTATCAAAAATAATTTCCAAACGACTGATTTCTTTGATACGAAATTTAATTGCCTGCTTCGTTTGGCGTCGACAAATTGCGTTATCCAATGCTTCCGCTATCCCCCTTGTCTACTTATAGGGGATAAATGTAAAACCAAACATTTACAATTGATTTTCCGTGGTGAATGAAAGACATCTCTCGGTCCTAAGGGCAATATACAACGTGGAAGATGAAAGGACATTGCCACTGTCGAGTTAGTGCTGATAATCCGAGGTGTTACTGTCAGTACAGAATATACAGAGATATTGAAATATTTTCCATTAATACTCGTCACAGAGCACAATCCATAAAACTGATATCACAACTCGTCCTTGAACGTTTGCCATTCAAAATTATTTACATCGTCATCGGTATCGATAACTCTCTTCAACAAATCCAATTTATTACGCGACTGTAAACGTCTAACTATCGTATAATATACCTTAAATTTATCTCTTATCAATTGTACTTTTCGTTGGTCCTCCGAAAGATTGCTCGTAGAAGCTAATATCAAATGAACATTCTTAATGTGATTCAATTGAACCAAAATTATTTGTCGTTGATCATTGCTAGACAATTTATCTAAGAACTTCGAGTGCCTCCTCAATCGTCTGTGGTCAATTAAAAGTTGCTCAATGACGTCTAAACATAACGTACGTATCCAAATGACGCACTTGTCTGGTAGCTCTGCTGCTCTCAGCCGACAGATATTTATGAGAGCCTCGATACGGGAAACACCGTCCAAATTGGCTAATACAAAGTTTATTAAATTAGGGGTTGTTATCGGCAAGGAAAAAGGAAACACAGTACTATCTTCTTTTCTAGAACAAACACGATAAGGCACAAGTCATAGCTGACCGCTTAGTACGAAGGCCATGATGATCTATGTAACTCTGACCGGATATGAATTTGCATAATACCTTCGTGCCGGAAAAAATAAAATAGATGGAAAGCGATCCATGTTATACTCCCAGGGTAGATCGTTGTTATCCCCATCGATTCGCACGAATAAAAGGTGATCCATTTTTTCCAAATAGTGAGCTACTGTCAGGTATACATGTGCGATTGCACTGCAAAATGCACAGTATGGAGAGTGATACATGACAACGACGTCCTGAAAAGCCGATAAGACACTTACATTTCTGAAAGTAAGCAAAGCCCTTTTATTACATCAGCGTCATGTGTACGTGGTATACCTTTGATGGATCGAGCACTGTGTCTAAAAAGGTTTCGCTCGTTAATTCCGGTACACATACTTTTGCCATGTTCACCATACATTTAAGTTTGGTACGATACTTTTGCGCGAAACCCCTCGAATTATCAGATCGTAATGTACGTCGCATTAAACCTTCTGTGTAATTGTTTATAAATTCTATGAGCGCAGGTCTACTGAATTCCTCTTGCAAGATGTACTGACTTTCTTGCTGAAACAGACATCGGCGAATGGCAGCAATTTTATACTCCACTGGCAATAGTTTATTGTACTCACAGTCGAATCCACGATAACAACAGCAGTCTTGTCTTTCCTTTTTAAAACATCAATTCCAAGTGCCTCCGCAAGGTGGGAGAACCGTAAACTATCGATAGCTATTAGAGCCAGTGTTTTATTGACCTTGCACACTGACCTCGTTAAGCTAATATTAGAATAATGATGGTCTGCGCGTGGAAATAGTGTATGGTGATATTCGTTTCCACTTAACCACATTCTACAGTCTTCTTTTATGAAATATTGACGAATAGATTCGGACGACCGTGGATCAATCTCTGTATTAACGACAGGTGAATGCAGTTGACGCCTTAATCTGCAGCAGCATAGTTTATAGGGGAATCAACTTTTACAAGAAATTCGAGCGTTTAATTGACTCTTTAGTTATGTACCTTTGTGTTGCCATTTCATTGTATAGCTCAATTGAAGAACAATCGTTATTACAACATGTCTCATGGACTTTAGCCTCGCATCGTCCGTCGAGGACTTTGAAAATATCGATGTCCCTGCAAACCTGTTCGTATTGTTCCGAACTAGCTGTACAAGTAGTAACTTTTAACGTTTTCTTGCATAACAAACACTTGTTTAAGACAATATTGGCACAGCAACTGTCATTGATCCACTGCTGAATATCAATATTTACAGTAGCTTCGTTTAATGGAGTTGATTGAGTGCTCCTTTGTTTCAAAATATTCACGCATCGTTTAGTTTTTTCTGAGTGCCGCTGCACGGCAGTCTGACGAATATCTCGCAGGCGCGACTCGATATCATTTACTAGAGGATTCACTGCACAATTGAAGTAACACAAACCAATTTCTCTCAGCTGGAAAGAGAACGGTTGAATTTTACACATTCACGCAGTTGAAGTTTAAACTGTATTACTAATGTTATTGTGTACCAAATTATAGTTATAATTTTCATGATGAAATGGATTCCGAGGTGTAAATAAAAATAGAACGGGTCCTTCTCTTAGATAAGGTGCCAATGTTAAGGCTTTGATGCCGGGTGGTTGCAGCCACAGTGCCGGCTGATGTATTGAGCTGCTGATCCAGTTCACTATATTTTCCGAAGTCCAATCATTACTTTCCGGATAACTCTACACATGTCAATTCTCAGGCTAATATAATTACAATATATTTAATGCTATAACCGCTGAACGCTTTGCGTGATACGACGTTCTTACTCTAAACTAATATGTACACTTACTAATGACTCGTTCCACATAAGCAGTTTCAGTGATGGATACTGGACTGTATCGAGATCGAGTAAGCGTGAAGTTGCTTTTGTGACAGCGACAAAGACTAATTCTCTGTTAGGATCCCTTTCTAGAGACCTCAGAGAAGCTTTATAGAATTCTCTGTATCCAGGACTGTTGGCCAATCCAGTGAAGTCAAAGAAGCCCAGAACCACTGCCTGTGTGACGATTAATGTAGCACAATTATGGTAAATCATCTGTTAATGATGAGGAATTCATTTGGGTTTGCACTACTCACATCATTCTCAACGAGTAACTGCATCAGTTGCTCCTTATGGGTCACCCTCGTAATTGGATTCATTACAGTGTGAATAAATCGGATCATATATGGGGCTGTTTCAATACCCCTGTATTGTATACCAGAGTCTTTCAATGGATATAGCATCAATACAGGATAACTCAAAATTTTGTTATACTGAGCTCTACATTCAGAGTTTGGATGCCAGCAATTTATGGCTGCAAAGAAGATCTGAAAAACCATTGCTATGATCCTCTGGTGATGCTCATCTCTGAGACTGAGCTCAAACAAGATAAAGGTAAATTTTCAGGGAGAGATTACCTGCGTATGATAATATTGTGCAACCTTTTCAAATTCTTCACGAACTGCTTGACTTTCAGCATCCCATGGCGCATAATACATGATAAAACTGTAATCAGCATCTGTTACTCGTTCAATCATAGCCCCTAAGTGGCCCTTATAAAAATCAAGTACGATGGAAGTTTGATTGAAAAAGGGTTTGGCAGTCGGGGGCTTGGATACCTTTGGGCTTCTGTGATGAAAAATAATGTCTTTTAGCACAGATATGTAGGAGGGATAATTCATGAAAATAGTTTGTTTGGTTGGCAGTTCATAGAAGCGAATTCGTACTGAGGGGGAATCATCCACTTGTCCAATTGTTCCACCAGTTTTAAAGATATGTAAAGATATGTAAAGATACGTAAATATAAGGTATGAAACGACGTAACCTGAAACTTACGAGCTATGAAGTGCGGCTAAAGCAGTAAAGGTGATGGCAAGGAAGAAACAAATGACTTCCCTGGCGTAGGAAAACATCTTGATGGTTAGTCGCTCTTCTATCGAAAGCCCGTGGATAGGTTTCTCGGCGGCCACGTCGTTACTTCCTGAGTTGTCCGGTGTCGTGAAGCACAAGTTATCAGCATTTCTGTGCAGGCTTTTCCTGTGTCTTTCGCTATTCATCATCCGTGAAACGAAAGAAGAGAGACGGACAAAGACAGCGTGAGCTGTTAGTGTCTCATCGCTCGTTGGCCTTTCTTCACGATTTTGATTTACTTAATTACAAACAATTAGCCGGGTTTTCGGTCATTCGCTAGTGTTTACGAAGCTTGCGCGTCGAATGAGATTTGGCCACCTGGCTGGCCACAAAACGGAAACAGCTGATCACCTGTCGACCGTTATCGTGACTTACAGGAGCTAGATTTCCGGAAGGCTGAAAGACGGCCAGAATAATGTAGGGATCTTTTTCTGTACCACATGGCAATGCAATTATTGGACAAAGGGATTATTGACCAATAAGATAATTGTAATTGTTGCCTAAAGTGTAATAGGTGAAATCCCAAAGTATTATTTCGACAGAATTAGTAGCGCCGGTCGGCCGTACAGGTGGTGTATGGCATATGCTATATGTGCATTGAACATCGGGTGAATGTCGGCGGTAACTGTCGTCTACGACGAATTTTTTCTCCATACTGGCCGTACGGTATAATAATTCTGCCATGCAAGTTAAGTGCGTCCTGGTGTTTATCCCAGAAGGGTTGTATAAAAAGGAATCTGGCTATGTGCTTGGCAAGGTCACATACGATGAACACGATAAAACAATGAAATTTTATGTAATTGATACATTGCGGACGACCGTCGTAAATGCTTGCATATACCCCATTGACGTTATCGGATATTATGCAAGTGCGCAGAGGATTTGCGGAAGGTTTAAACAACAACGTAAAAATTGGCTAAATATCCGTCAGTGTACCACGGAATATTTAACAGATAACACTTACGATTACTGCGTAACAGACGTTATTATCAGCAACAGAAGATTCTCGGCAATTGGTAGCAGTATTGTCATTATAATCTACGAACAGTCAACGTTACAGGAAACAGAATTATTCGCGGACGAGGGTTCGTCGGGGCAACATTTCTCCGAATTAATAAAATTACTACAAAATAAGGAAGTACGAGATACTGTTAAAAAAAAATCAATTTACGTCTCCGTGAGCGATGTGTTATTGGCTTACCACATGTACCTGTATTTCTACCCAATTCTCTATCTCACCAAAATAACTAATAAACTGTTACCTTTGCTGAAGTATTCGTTCCTCGGTGTCCACATGAATGGCTGGTTGGAAAACGCCAGATGGACGTTAATCACAGTGATTGAAAACAAACGATTTACGTTAAAGACAGGCAACTACGTTTGCGCGGTAATGCTCGATATAGTGTTAGGAATATTGGCGCTTCGGGTACTCTCGCATTACATAGGAGATACATCACCGTCTGAAATAATGTTAAATAATGCGGAGGTAAGATGACGAGTGGAAATTTTTCGTAATTTTTCTAATCTTAATAAACAGAATGAATGTAGGAATCTCTACATAGTGATATTTTGTAAAAGGTGGTTGTGGAATCTCTGAAGGGTCTAATCAACTGGTTAATGGGTGCACCAGCTGGTTTAAAATTGAATTATGCATACAACAACATGTTGGGAAAATTCTTTTTATACCACATACAATTATGGTGGACATTTCTGATGTTTGTAAAACCTGTTATGGACCTAGCCTTTGACATATTACTACTGTTTGGCAAACTCGGTCTTACCTTCCAAATATCAATCGCGGCAGATCTGTTAGCCCTCTTTAGCTTTCACACATACTGCATTTATGTATATGCAGCTAGGTATCACCGCTGTCTTTTTGATAAATGTATTCTCGTGTTCTTAAGTTATCTTTTTAATCATTATTTCAGACTATTCAACATTCAGTTGCGCGGTATTGCCGCGCTTTTTAGACTTTTCGTCGGAAAAAAAATGAATCCTTTGAGAGATAGAGTGGATTCTTGTCAATATCAACCAGATCAATTATTCGTTGGAACCCTACTTTTTACCATACTGCTGTTTTTAATGCCAACAACATGGATTTATTACACAGTTTTCACCACCGTAAGGAGTAATATATTTTTCATTCAATTCTCAATTAAGGATGTGTAGCTCATTGTTCATTTTGTATATTGCAGCTGAGATTAGTGTCAATTGGCTTTAGTGGTTTCCTAACAAGACTTAAGTTTTACCTCCAGGTTATGCCTGTTTATACATTTTTGAAGTGGTCTATCGCTTCAAGCAGTACATGTGGTAAGTATTACATATGCTTAGAAATGTACAGTGTACAAAATCATTTATACATATTTCGGTATATCGTTTTTAGCGACAGTAGACATGACATTACATTCTCGAAGAGCCGATGGGCCTGTTACATTGGTTATGTCAATGGCAGTAACATCATGGTCAGAGACATGGAAAAGATGTATTGCAGATACCATTGTACATTATCCAGCCATCAAGTGGAATACGATATTCAGCAATTTAATATGGGGTCAGTTATTGTACCCCTTATAGTAAGACTGATTTATTAATAAACTTCCTTAAAGTTATCACATCTTAATGACATATTTATTACATATGAGTATAATCTACATCATTTAAGGCCGCAGCAAAATGTTCCAAATCTTGGCTATGCACGTGCTCATGTCTGTGCATAAGTATTTATGTTGTGTTAATTGAGTTTGGTTTGTCCTTGAAGTGGTCATATAAGTCTCGATCAAGCAGCTCATCTATGTCATTTGCCTCCCTTAAGATAAAGAAATATACCATGAATGTAATAAGACTCATAGATATAACAAAGTTGTGATACGGCGGAGCGTCTATATTAGTTTGACCAGTGTGGCACGCCTTCCATGTCGAAGCTTTTGTGGCTGAGAATTTTACAGGTTTATCTAAATCCTCCTCATTGTCCTCATTGTCGTCATTGTCTTTCGACGAAGTACTCTTTTTAATCCTTCTGTTCAATGTAAACGGAGAAGCTACGCATCTGCAAAGATAATCGAAAATACCTCTAAAGAACTGAGATAAACTACGATGTTCCGCGAAAATTTTCCCTGATTTTTCGTGCAGTCTCGGTGTAAAACGAAACATCTGATAGGTTAGAAATTGATATTATGTATCAGAGTAATTCAATCATTATAATATACCATTTTACTAGTATTACGCTCTATGATGTGAATTATTTGCATCGGCAGTACCTATCTAATAAACCATTTTTGCTCTGGCGTATTTGGAGAAACGTCCTAGCGACACTCCTGACCGTCATGCCTTGTGTTTTGATGAAACTGGATGAAACGGATTCGAAACAAGCAATGTCCGACAGCGAACTACTTCTATATATACCTATAGCATAGCTACGACGCCCACAGGCTTCTATAGAAGCTGTGGCACCGCCAGACGTGACGTCAGTTCAGCTCGGTAGGATGCCCTTGTGTTGTACTAGCATGTAGTAGCATGTACTAGCCTTATTCAGCCTTATTATTCAACAGTGGGACAACGCCGTCGTACTAACGTGTGATAACACATATGCTGTATGATTTTGCCGTGAAGATCCATTAGTCGTGATTGATCGTGATCTTCCTTCATTATTATTGTCATAAATGTTATAATTGGTCATAATTTCTTCGTCTTATCATGGGCTCCGAAAGCATGACAGCTGTTGAGGTTAGAAACGACAGACCTTTCAAATCTTCGAAAATTCAGTTTGTACAAAAAGGTAACAGAAAGGTTGTAAGAAATGTTTAGAAATGTCTGCGGTTAACCGTAAAAATTCTGTTTATCGGCAATTGCAGATGATGCTGATGAAATGAGTCAATACTTTAGTGATAAAATAAGAGAATTCAAGAAGAACGGCAGTAAACGAAGTAAACGCACGGAGCTGAACGTTTGCCCTCGTTTTTTCAAGAACATTCATGAAGAGAATGATACAAAATTAACGGAGCAGACTGTAGAAATACCTGCAAAAAGATTGAAAAAAGATACATGTGAAAGTACACACGAATTTAATAATTCACACTCAGGTACAGCACAAAAACACACAGTTGATGATAAAGGTGAACCAAAAAAATCATCAAAAAGGCAAATTAAGAAATTGAAGGCTGAACAACGAGAGAATGAGAAGAAAAAAGCAAATAAATTGCACACTACGCAAAAAGCATTGTCTTACATTTCCAAGGTACAACATTTGCAATTATACTGACAAAATTATATACCACATGTCACTTTATGTCACTTATTGACTTCTAATTTCCAGTGGAAACATGCTCGAAATGAATGGAAGTTTATTAAAGTAAGGCAAATATGGCTGATAGAGAATATACTTGATGAGACATTGATTCCTGATGCAGTTTTTCCAACTGTTTTGGAATATTTTGAAGGTTGTAAAGGAATGGCAAGACAGCAACTCTTGGAAAAAGGGATGAATGCCATAAGGAAGGTAGAAGATAGTGAAGAGAATGGAGAAAAAAGTGTGATGAGTATTGCATACAAAAGGGCAAGAGAATTACTGCAAGCTTTACCCACTGACACATAAACATTCACAATAAATCTGTTGAATCAGAATTATTTGCTGTTGTGTAAGTACATGAGGTATAAACAGATCCTTCGAAGTATCCTGATCAGGATATTTCCCATCCAAAGAAGTGTACTCAATGAACCAGTGATCCACTGTACAGGTGTAACAAGTTTTTTTTTTTTTTTACAATTTCTTCATCAAGTATAGTGGCTACATTTTGAATACATTATTGAAAATTAACTTAATTCGGGTAAATATATTTCTAATGATCAAATTCGACGTTATTCTGCATATTTATTTACAAATTGCCGAAGCTTGTCCATATCTTGCAAGCCCACAATCCTGTCGAGAACTTTCCCATCTTTCATTGCAATTAATACAGGAACTGATCCAACCTAAACAGTATGTTTGAGGTTAACTACGGTACAGGTGTGGATAAGAAATAGAATGTATAAAAAGAAGAACGACTACTAACTTGATAGTCTAAAGCAAGTTCACTGTTTTCATCTATGTCAACTTTAGCTAATAGAATCTTGCCCTGCTTCTCGGCGATCACACTTTCGATTCGTGGCGTTAACATACGACATGGATTGCACCATCTAAAGGCAGTACGAAGGTCAATATGGATGATCAATAAAGTTGACGAAATAGGCTGATTCATGGGCAAGGAGTTGCTAACGTGAATGCGTTACGCACGTGGCGAAGAAGTCTACGATGACCGGTAGTTTAGAATTTTTTACGCGCTCGTCGAAGTCCTTGTTGTCCTGCACTTTGAAAGCTGCTGAGAAGGCCGGTTCCTGTGCAGCAGCATTTGCAAAAGCTCTGTTGGACAAGCCATTACGTACGGCTGTGACAGCAAAGCGTAACATCTTTCGTGGTTAATTCCTTGGGAATTACTACACGGATACCTGTTCTTCGAGATGTCCTGTCGGTAAAAGGTCCGATTAATCAATACTCACTTTTGGATTAACCTTAATGTCGCTTCTTACGATCGGAAGAGAAAAAGTAATAAACCGAGTATTTTTAGCGGTGTTGCCACTATTCATACTAGTAGCCTATTTCGTGAACTCCCTATGTATCTAGTGAATTCGAAGCCCCCAACGATTCACGAAAAGTGGGAACTTGAACCACGATAGTAAAGCAATTGGTAACTTTCTTGAGTGCTGGCAATCATCGTTGAAATAGCGAGGGAAATACGAAGGTAGGGCGAAAGAAAGAGGACAAAAGTTGTAAACGTTGAAATCCTTCTCTTGCAGAGTCCTCACACATGATTGTGATGTGCAGCCCGCCTCTACAATGCTACAGTCAAAACGATACGTCTTTTGGATGATGCATATAAAAATGTGTTGTATTACGAGTTTATATGTAAAGGCACGTTTTTCTATGATCGGGGCACGACAATTACACGACCATATTTATCTAGCATTGCGGGGTTATTGAAGGACAAGTACGTCGGTTGAGACTTACGTATCTGGACTATTATTCAACGAACCATCGGGTTCGTTCATGTCAACTTCGAATCTTCGGGTTGCTTTGACGCGCGCCTGCACGTTGCTTATGGGAGAATTCCTTTTCACGAGGAACGGTTTCGTCGTGAATGGTTTCACAAGATAATCCATGTCGGATTGAGCTTCAAGTATAACAGAAAAATTATCACGACGATGGCATAAGAAATTGGAAGACGCTTTATATATATATCTTCGAGTCAGGCATAAGTGTACGTAAATTCTGTGCAAGTCGGACGATGCATAGCAGTGACTTAATTGCTAAATTGAGAGACTCAAAACATATTTCTGTTCGTCTATACACACTCCATGATTACATAAGGCATGCGTCGTTTGCAGCCTGCGCACGTATTTACGTATTTTTATGCAAACCAGTGACGATATTAAAATTATCGTCTTTCGCGCGATCGTGTTTATCCGTTCTTTATCCCTAGATCACCATTCGTCGCGTTATCGAATGAAAAATACACTTTGATTTAAGATAGATTGGAATTAAGGGAAGAATGTACAACTATTATTACTATCCGATATTCATGGTCGATGAAGGTCGTAATTTTCAATAATCATGTGGGAAGGAAGTAATAGGAATCGTTACGACTTTTTCCCCAGCATGCAAGGCCACTTGGTTAGTGTGATTCTATTTTGATCGAGAGGCCAGCTCGCACAGATGAAATCCCAGGTCGGTATCATTACCACAACAACTAACGTATTCCTTCGGATACCTTACTACACCCTTGCTAGCGCCGTATACGTCTACCGGAGTCTGTTCCATGCGAATTGTCCGAGATGAATGATATATTTAACGATTTCAACGGGACGCCTTTTGCACGGTGTTTTTCGCAACGTTGACAACATTATGATGGAGATCCGCGACTTGTTCGTTATGAGTGACGCAACATGACCCAATTTAGTTGTACGGGCCGCCGCCCTAGAATCATTTGTGCATGAGCAGTCTCTGGGAAATTCCAGTAGAAACTTCCGTGAGTTAGTAGCATTCGCGTTAGCCTAGCCCGGGCAGGATCGAGCTCGACTCATCTGGGTAAGGAAGGGCAGGGTTGGGTCGGCCACTGTAAATCACCACGTAGGGGGGGTTGATTTTCAATGGTTGAGCATTTAATACTATTAAGTCGTACCCGTCATTGCAGCCCTAAACGATGTAATCCAACGAGAGTGCTACGATTCTTAGGTATAAAGAATGAGAGGAGACTTCGAGACTCTGTAAAATTTGATCGCACTAGTTGGTCAATTGTATACTCAATTTAGTTTTTTCTTCCTACTGATACTTGTCATCTCGTTTCTACGTTCTTTGGCTTTCTCATTTGCCTCCTGACATACCGACTACCTTTGACGAAAACTATTTTAGGAATCGACGGGTGTAGCTTTCAGTAGGCCAGTGGGGAAACGGAAGCGCCGAGGGTGCGGCCAGCCGTTTGCTGAAATTCCGATACACCTGGGTTCGTTAAATTAGACAACAACGGTTCCATTTTCCTTGACTTTATTCAGTTCTTTCGTCTATTGGCCGAAACTATATGTATCTAGAGGCTTCACACAGGCGCGGAAAGGGACTGAGAAGATGTTTCGTCTCGTTCATTACGAAGCTATGGTTGAACGTGTAACATAGCCGTATGATAACAATTTTACCACGGTGGTTCCTATGCAATTTTTACCACAATAAAACGCGTATAAAACGCGAGTCACTTATACGTCTACACTACAGAGAGAATTGTCCTGGCTCATAGGGAGTCGTAGTTTGTTATCTGGTTGATGTGAAATTGATGTAGGAATGGAAAATGTCGGTAAAAGTGAACCAGCGTGATTGACCTGCCGGCGCATCGTACAAAAGTTTGCTAGCTGCGGCAATGCTTATTGACGCCCGTTCAAGGATTTACAAAAAATTCTTCGGAAGCGTTTGCCTTTGCGGGGAGCGTTTGTGTGCAGGTGCTAGTCGGTGGGCAAGAGCGTCATAGGGATGGAAAAGATTCTGATTTGCTTTTCCTCGGAGATTGCACTAATCCAAAAAAGTGATGTAAAAAAGTGATGACGTAATTGTCCCTGCGAAACGCTCCACCCTTCCTGTGCGAATACGTTTCATTCAGTTGTGGCCCAAAGCAAAGACCTCATTCCGAGGGACCGCATGTTATTTTATACGGTATAATGAAAAACGATATGCAATAGAACAGCATGATAATAATGAACAGAGCGCACTGGAAAAAGATGAAAAATGATTGATCATTAACGTTAGACGACGTATAATTTAATGAGCACACGTACAAAAGATGCATGGGAGCCTAGGGAATGGTGAACTTTTCGGCCGTTCGGCAAGTTCGTGGCCGTTCGTGGGTAAGCGTGCGTCGAGAGCATAGGGAGGGAGTGATGGCCGGGAAGGGGGCGGCGGTAGGGGTAGGGGTATGGGTATGGGTAGGGGTAGGGGCAGTGGTAGGGGCAGTGGTAGGGGCAGGGGCTGTAGCAGGAGCAGGGGCAGGGGCACGGCACGGGGGATGTATACGTCTCGTCTTCATCGTCAGCGTGGGCATAAGCGCGCAGTGAAGTCGCGATCATCCGTGTTGCGTGTCCACGCGCTTTGCAGGATCGGCATAAGTTTCACGATGAGACGATTGATAGTGCTGTCGACATGGTTGGCGGTAGTAATGTGCCACTCAGCTTTCCAGGTGATATTTCAGTGGAAGACGATTGACCTGACGTGGGCGAGCGACGAGGAGCGACAAATCGTGATAAACCGTAAAGATTACATCGAGGAGAACAATGCGATTGCCGGGGTCAAGTTTTGGAAGAAAAACATGTATCTGTCTATCCCGCGGTGGAAGGAAGGCATACCGGTGACACTTGCGGTGACTCCGGCTAGTCCGCAAGTTGACCAACACGGTCGGCGAATTACCGCCCCGAAATTGCAACCCTACCCTAACTGGGATATGCAAAAGATTGGAGATTGCACGGCTCTGCAGTTCGTGCAGAGCATGGAGATTGACCCGAAGGGTCGCATGTGGGTTCTTGATACTGGTAGGACCTCGACGTTGACCCTTCAGGCCAAAATGAGCTGTCGGCCGCGGCTAGTGGTACTCGATCTCGAAGAGAACGGTACCGTTCTACGAAGTTACGCTTTCCCAGAAGACGTCGCGGCGGCCAGTAGAGCTTACCTCAACGATATCGTTCTGGATCATGAGGATGGCGGACTGGCCTACATCACCGACTCGGATGCACAGGACCCCGGCATCATCGTCTATTCTCTGCGAAACAACACCTCCTGGAAGATCCGTCATGATTCGATGCTGGCTCAGAGCGAAGCTGTTGGTTTCGTAGCTGGTAAGACACACGTAATCAATCCGATCCACATTGATGGAATTGCCCTATCGCCAGCCGGCAATAGGCACAATCGGTCGCAAAATAGCCGACAGCTTTACTACTCTCCACTCTCTTCCTTCCATCTTTACACGGTGCCAGTCGCTGTTTTAAAGAACCGTACGACCAACATCGACCGTTTTGTCCGCGATCTCGGTAGAAAGAATTCTCAGAGCGATGGTATGGTCATGTCTCAACACGGAATGCTTTACTTCGGGCTTCTCGGAGATGATGCGGTGGCCATGTGGAACACAAGCACGCCTTTTGCCACTGGCCAACGAGTTATCTCCCGGGACCACCTTCAGCAGCAGTGGCCGGACAGCCTGGCCTTCGACGACGACGGGAATCTCTGGTGTGTCGTTAATGCTCTTCAAAATTACCTGACTAATCAAGTAAATGTCAGCGTACCGAATTATCGGTTGCTGAGAAGCATTAACAAGAGCAAGAGCTACCTTTACTACGAGGACGGAAGTGCGCCAGATTGGCCGATCGTCACTGCCGCGGCCTCGTCCACCTTCTTCCTTGGCATAAACCTCATTATCCCCTCGCTTCTGCCTCTGCTCATCACATACGTCGCATCTTAATACGGACTATACCCAATTGTCTTTACGCATTTCACCTTTGAGCTTTAACGCAATGGAATCAGAATCGGGCGATAAAAGCGCCGAAAAGAAAATTGCTTGTTTCTAGGCGCACATGGTATACGGCAGTGGCCGGCACATATACGTATGCACATTGCTCTGTCATGTTAATCATGTACCACTGGTAAATATAAACAGGCGTGTCGCACTTTGAAAAGTACCTGTGAAACTTTGCGTTCGCTACCGAACGTAAAGTATTTATATACACGAATGATTCTCTTGTTTTTTTCTCGAGTTGCACATATATTTCATTGTATAGGTAGAGAAAAACACTTAGCGGTGAGCTTTGTAATTTACCCTTGCCAAGTACCTTCATATTTGTTGTTACGATATACGTGTTAGCCCATGCATTACTTTACAGTCAGTCGATCTTTTCTGAAAGATGATCAACCGAATGTACTTTAAATATTATTTTAATTGTCCAACGGCTTAAGGATATATGTCACGCGCTTAGGAGACCTGTAACAGTTGCGCTATCAGAAACTCACTCTTACCCATTTCCCATGATTGTTTTTGTTCACGCGTTGTTTCTTTCTGAACGGCATGTCCCAGTTGGCTGAGGCCCAAGAAGAGGGGTCTGACCCAGGAGAGGTTAACGTAGTGCATACACACATATATATATATATATATTATATATGTATGGATACGTAAGTATGAATGTGGGATGTAGATATACGCCTTAAAAGAAGTCGGCGAAAAAAGAGGTGTTTCACGGAAAAGGACGTGGACGAACGGCGAATCGAACGAATCTACTTGCGATAAAGTTACGTTTTCTTTTCGAGGACGAACTACGTAGTCAAGGCGTGTGTCGAGGCTTTCAGAAACATTTGCGCTAATGATGTCATCGCGCATGCAGCGAATAACAAGCGGAACACGCTCCTATTTCTCAGCACTATACGTAATACCGCGTAGCTAGACGCGACGCTGTCATATATGTATCTCTGAGAATCTTAAAATGTTGACGTTTGTTAGCTAACTGCTAGGTTATTATTATTATTATTATTATTATTATTATTATTATTATTATTATTGTTATTGTTATTCCACCTTGTAGTTCATTGTAACACGTACAAATGCGGCAAATCTTTCACGTTATGTAATAAGATATCCTTATAGGGGTGAGTTTGGCCCGGTTAAATTATAACACATCTTAATGGATTTGGCTTTCCAGACAAATGTCATCGGCCGGGAGAAGTAAATGTAGCTGCCATTACCGGGCATTATTTTTCATTACGATCTATGTACATAATATTCTCTACGTAATAGAAATACATGTATCACGACGAATATGCTAAACGAGGAAGATCGTTTCTATCCTGTTTGTGTAAAGTTAGAAAATAATGGACGATAGCATTATGTTAAGGAAAAAAATAACCGATATGGTATTATTATGTAAAATAGGTAATGTTAAAGCATACGTAACTTATTTCGTGTATCAATGAAGATAAAACATAGCGTCGGAAAGCACGGCCCATCCGGTATATCTGTGGAGCGATGTACCAAGTCCTGTGTGAAGGAGTTAGCAGTACGATAACCTCACAGATGGCGCACAGTGATTGTTGCCCCATGTCAGAATTTGATAACACGTTTCCATTGATAATCCATCACTTGTCATATTTTTCATGCACATGCATAAAAATAGCATGTATTAGAATAAAAAAATAGAACATTACAAGCGTAAACGTTGAAAATGTTATTTTCCTATGTGGATGTTACTAACGCGCCTAACTGGCAATATCTTTAATACCAGTATTGCCAATCGTTAGCGAGTTTTTCTCCTGGCAGGTAAGGCAGGACGATTTGACGATACTTTTAAATTCCTTTGAAGAAAATCCCGTTAGCAAGGCTAAATGAATTTGCACGAGTTAAGGCCGTAAAGAACATGAATTTGACGATTTAAGCACCACATGTGATCTCAATGGCATATTTGTGTCAAATTTTTGGGAGGGAAGAAAACCAGAATCAGTTTTGAATAACCGGTGCTTATCATAGGTAGTGATCATAGCAACTGTTACTAGTTGTCGCGGGGGGGGGGGGGGGGGTGAGGAGGAGTATAAATCAGTGAAGTTTCCAGGACCGTGTGACGTTTTCAGATGCGAAAATATCGAGAAAACATTCAGTTTTGGTAATCAGAGTTTGAGCACTGAACAATATACAACTGTTGTATATCGACCACTGCTGTTAAAGCGTGGTTACGCTGCTGAAGTGTGCGGATGGTGGGAGGAAAAAGGGATGACTCGTAGCGGCGGTGCTCGCAGTGACCGACCGCCGGCTGGTTGGTGTGCTCGTAAATGGATGTGAGTAGCAGCCAGGTGTCGAAAGCGTGGGTCCGACACCAATTGACTGATCTTTTGTTGCTATTACACGTTTGGCACCTACGGCACGGTATCTCTTTGTATTTATTTGCACGCAGCTCGTTTCTTTCATCCCCCCCCCCCCGGTTCACGCTTCCTTCGTCTCCATCCCATCCCCACCCTCTACTGACTTTGATACCCGTTAAATCGCGTTGTGACAGTGCGAACGACGGCCACGTCTTCGATCAACGTGCGATTCTCTTAACGGCTAAGCAGCCCTGTGCTTCTCTTCGTCCACGAGTCAGCCAGTTTTCCATGTCAACAACACGCACTTTGCTGTTAAGGCCAGCGTGCTACTACGACCTCGCGATCGTAGTAATTGAGTCGGACGGGTTGCCTTCGTCATCCTTGCTAGCTCTGCACGGATCGGCAGGACCATTCGGCGTAGCGGTGAATCGACTAAAGCCCTACCCATCTTTTAGTCCGTTACGCTTGACAACATCGGGGAGATCAGAAGGAACATCTAAAGTAGCGTCGTCGCTCATAGTAGCCTGAGATGAGCGACCATGGCTGCATACACTTGAATAATTTTAAAGCAGCCAAGGGCATTCAGCCGTATAAAGTGATACACTCCTATTTCGTGACCAGCACATCGACTGAGGCACGGGTCAGAAAGGTGCGACTATCTTTTTATTACGCGATTCGTGGTCAAGCTTTATTCTTTTTACCTCATCATACCGTATTATAACCTATTCTTTTCTCAAGATCAATAACGTTTTCTTAGTTACCCGATAATTTTGATCTTACAAGTTGTTTCTGTATTGGATTTTTACTACACCGGGCAGTTATCACTAAATTCCGATGGATTTTTCACTCGCAGAAGTCACTCAGTTTCATTTGTTTCTTTCGATGATGATGTACCTTTGTGATCAACAAAGGCAGATGCATACGTACATACGTAAATCCTCGTTTGAATCGTTCTCTACGTCTCTTGCTCTTGTACACTCTCCCTACCGGGCCTATTCAGCTAAAGGTGATAAAATTACAAAAATGTATGTAATGATCGATCAATCGTATGTATTAGTTAGTCAATGACACTCCTTTCGATCTGCCGATTTCTCTCTCACTCTCTCCATCTATCTATCTTCTTTGCCGGTAAATTGGGTTCCACATCTTCGTCTGTTTGCATGTTTTTCACTAGTTTTTTTGTGGCTGTATTGAAACCCATGGAATGCAACAGAACTATTTCAAGGAAAAGAATAAAGCGAGACAACGAGAATGATCACACGTAATGCATAATGAAATATACACAGCGAATTGTATGTACACTTACGCTATATAGACGAAAATTGAAGGAAAATTGAAGGATTTCCGGTGAATGGAACATTGAGCATGACAGTACGAGATAGAATGTGGGAAAAATTAATGAATTTCATTTTCGGCGAAGCATTCTATTATTCGTGTTTGTTTCACGAAATACGCCGAATGCTCCGAAAGGCATTCAGGCGTTGTGCGACTCGAGCAATTCCGGACTTTTAGTCTAATGTACCGTGATATCGTTCCTGTGAATATGTGTATCTCCGCGACTTTCGGGGCTTTATTTTCAGAATAATTATACATGTATTTCAATAAATGATGTATGATGTTACTGCTGAGAACAAGTTCTTTGTTTTCCCTGTGACTTAGTTTATATACTAGTGTATCTCATTACATAATTGGTTACTCTTACATTGAATTTTTCGAAAAATCTCTCATCTTCCTGTCAGTACAATTTATCCTTAACCGTATAGACGAATATGTGTACACGTGTCCTCGCGCACGTTCGTGTAGCGCCTTAGCGCATTTTTCTGTATTTTCATAAGGAATTAACATTTTGTAGGCTGTAAGCTGTTTATGTCATACATGTGAAACGTACAAGGACCGTCTTCATTCGTGTCTTCATTGTATCTTTTTTGGCTGCTACGTGAAAGGACATATACAGGAACATGCAAAGACAAAAAAGCATTTTTTAGGTAATACATCGAAATGTATAATAAAGGAGTCATTTTTGGCTCCTTTATGTGCGGTCAAATATATATTAATAATCATTTTGATAGCCGTCGATCTGTGTTATGGCAATATTCTCTGCTTCCAATGTGGAGATTACGTTTACGATAGAGAATTGTTGGCAGTCGCAAAAGCACAATGGAGCGAATCAGCAAAGTCGCAGAGCTTCGGAGAATTCTACCGAGCTTGGGAACCAACACAAATAGAGGCCGAATTGCTGAGAAAACATCCCCGACGTAGACGCGTCGTAGAAAATTCTACGATAGGTAAGGTGGGGGCGACAATATGTTGACGTTCATATTTGCCCGAGTTTTATTCAATTTTTCTGAAACTTGCAGGTCTTAGGGGGCTTATCAATCTCGGAAGCACCTGCTTCATGAACTGCATCGTTCAAGCACTGATACATACGCCGTTGTTACGTGACTATTTTCTTGCCGATCGTCATCACTGCCCACAACCGAGTCGTTGTCTGGTCTGCGAGGTTTCCCATCTCTTTCAGGAATTCTACTCGGGCAGTAAGGCCCCGTTGACGCTTCACAAGCTTCTCCACTTGATCTGGACTCATGCCAGGCATTTAGCCGGCTACGAACAGCAAGATGCGCATGAATTCTTTATCGCTACTCTGGACGTTTTGCATAGACATTGCGAGGCTGCCCCAATTTTAGTGAAGGACAATCCGCATCATTGCAACTGTATCATTGATCAGATTTTCACCGGTGGTCTACAGAGCGACGTAGTGTGTCAGGCATGCAAGTATGTTTTCAGATAATTCACGACTGCAACGAAGGAGTGATTGAAATTGTTGTGTGTAGCAAGATGAAACTTTTCAGTGGGGTCTCGACCACGATAGATCCGTTCTGGGACATTTCTTTGGACTTGGGTCCAACGGCAGGCGCGTCAGCTTCCGATAATTCCGGTCCTCCTACCTCATTGTTGGACTGTCTCGAAAGGTTTACGCGCGCTGAGCATTTAGGTTCTAGCGCAAAGATCAAGTGTAGCAATTGTCAGACGTACCAAGAAAGTACGAAACAATTGACAATGAAGCAGTTGCCAATTGTCGCTAGTTTCCATTTGAAGCGTTTTGAGCATTCTAGTATCCAAGACAAGAAGATTTCGACGTTCATATCGTTCCCGGAGCAACTCGACATGACACCATTTATGTCGCACAGACGCAACGGCAATAACAATAGCGCAATGGTAGACGGCTTGCCGAAAAATGGCGAGGACATGGCTTTCAGTGACAACCGATATTCACTCTTTGCGGTTATCAATCATGAAGGGTCGCTTGAGACTGGTCACTATACTGCCTTTATCCGGCAGCAGAGAGATCAGTGGTTTAAGTGCGACGATCACTTAATTACGAGGGCGAGACTGAAAGATGTCCTAACCAGCGAAGGGTAAGCCCATCTGCAACTGAAAAACTCAGGATGTCCATAAGAATGTGTCAAACATTTGTCCTATTCGAATCTATTATGATTTTAGGTATCTACTGTTTTATCATAAACAAATCCTGGAATACGGTCGGAATACTAAGGTGTGAAATCGACATGTTATAATTAATTTATTTATCACGACGATACACGGAAGGTAGATTTGAGTTATTTAGCGTGGTACGTGGCGTCATACAATAGAAGCGCCCGTTAATAGCATCTGCCTGTCCGGGAACTGGCATGCTTATCATCTAGGGACACAATGTTCCGCGATCATCGGCGGGCTAACACACGATATTATGGCCTCAGAAGAAGATGTCTATTGATCGAAGAAAGCCATGCGCAGAATTGCGAAGGAATTTTTAGTGGCAGAAGTAACGAATACTGTTTGTGCTAATAGACACTCCTCGTGAGATATTGATATTATCGAACCTCGTTCTTGATAAACTTTTTCTTGTCCCTCAAATTCGGTTGCCGTTAATACGTTGTATTGATATTCCTGCTCGTGACCCTATATCGAAGGAGGTTGATCACATTTAACCACCTATTTGAGCCCTCTTCTCTTGTTCTTTCAGCTCGTTTTCGCACGGAATATACCTTAAGCGTAGCGTTTAAGAATAGCTCAATTTTTTTAACTGACCTACCGCAGTTTTTTTATATCGCCGACTGTTATATTCCTGCCTTAAAACTTGTGTATATATATATATATATATATATATATATATATGGAACAAGATAATTTGAGTTTCGACGATTCCTGTCAAATGGAGCAGTAACGAGCGATAACTGCATTAACCTAGCCGATACGTATGTCACCTATCGCTACATAGATCTTCTATGGACGTAACATAATTAACGTACGGGAACTCACTCGAAACGTTAGCGGCAATTACAATTTCGCTCCAGCGTATACGATAAAAGGATCATTGTTTGGGAGGATACACAACAAGGATAAGTTTTTCCGATAGTAGGTAAAGGTACGCAATTTTCAAATCCTCATCGGAATAATGCCAATTTTATGCCAATTGAATTCAATTTGATTCTCGAATTTTAAAAGATATTATTCTATTGAAACCAGATCAAACTTAAGGCTATTTGTTCACGTCGGGTGCCTGCAACATGTTCATTGACGAGATTTTTAAGGTCGAAAAAGTCTGTTTATCCTACGACTATAGATATTTCAGGAAGGTCCAGAGGTGCAAAATGTTTCTACCGGCTTACTCTATATCCTTCATGTAAAGATGTACCTACATGACGATTAACGTAGTATAAATATTTACTGTAAAAAGACAAGCTGGTGGTGCCAATAGTAGGTGGTGTTCTACAGACGGAACTTGTATCGAGGAAAACTGTCGTAAATTATACGAAATGTAATTGTGTACTTGTCTGACTTATACCGCATTACTGATATCAGATGAGGATTGTATTACGATTTGCATGGGTATTTTACGCTCATCATACCGTTATAGTATTTTGCCGAGAGACTCGACCAATGAAAACTGTATCTTGCAGAATATTACGAAAACTTGCGTTTGTAACGTTTCCGTAAGGCAGAATGAAGGAAATATATTTCATTGAAATCCTGTAATTAAATATGTGTCATTGTTTCAACGAACGCGAACAACACGGAGGCAGTGTGAGGAAGGCGTACATAAGCTTTTTTTTGATGTTTGAAATTATTGCGCGCGCGATATCACGTGAGACGCAATTCCAACATTATTCCGGCCTGCGCGTGCAAGCTGCAGAGATGTGAGAAAACAGTGAGATTGAGTGGGATCGCGAATTGTCGTCGGCGAAAGTATCAACAAGTATTATTCGAACTGTTTGTAATATTCCTAATTGATATTTCGATTCACGAGGGGGAAGAGACGAACCGCGGGGTTGGTCGAATTAATTGAATGGCGTGGTAATTGGTGGATCGTGGAAGATGGACGCCTTGACGTTTAGCTCGCACAGGTAGACCCATGGCTTTATGAGTTCTTCGATTAAGCTGGCGCTGTGTCAGAATTGCGCGAGCCACAATAATGTCGTTTCTTTTGCAGGCTTGTTCATTTGGATCTCAAAGGCGCACCGCCACGAGTTTCTTATTTCGAAAAGGTTTGTCACATATGTCACTGTTACTCACCGACATCACCGGAAAAATATAGATAATACTCCCGTAGCTTTTTCCCCTCCTAAGAACATGGGGAGCAACGGGTCTCTTACTCGAATGGGAAGATACGTTCCCGTATAATCGGGAACTGGCCCCGATAGGAAGCAATGGCCCTGGCAGTTTAACAAGCGGTTATACCGTCCAAGAAGCGAGACAAATTTTACAGTTAGCGGGGGATGCCGGCTTGGCCGTGGTGCCACTCGTACAAACCTTTGGTCACATGGAGGTATGCTGTACGATTACTCTCAGTGTCTCTTGAGCCTGTGATACTTAGCATTTTTTCTCAACAGTTTGTTTTGAAGCACGATGAATGGAGATCACTGAGAGAGGTGGATACTTTCCCAAGTTCCATTTGTCCATCCAACACAGGCACGCTACCATTGGTAAAGTCTCTCATTCGGCAAATAGTGAATTTCCATCCTGATATACAGTATCTGCATATTGGCGCTGATGAGGTTTGGCACTTGGGGCTCTGCTCAGTCTGTATAAAGAGGGTTGCCTCAAGTAAACATGGAAAACCATCCCTTTATCTGGAACATGTTTTGGCTATTGCCCAGTATGTACAGGAAACATTCCCCTGCTTGAAAATTATTATTTGGGATGACATGCTGAGACCAATAGATTTACAGGTTTTGAACGGTATCCCGCTAATTTGTTTGTCTTTCTTCCACTCGCGTGTTACGTTTTATTCAACTATATCGTCTGTTTACAGAGCATTATATTGGGAAATATGTCGAACCAATGATATGGCATTACAACCCCAGGGAGACTTTCTCCCTACCTCGAGGTTTGTTTTTTGACGCTTGAGAAAGTGAATCTGCATTGTTCATTATACATTTTCTTTGATACTAATGATAATTCCATTGCCGGCCGTTGTAGATTTATGGGACAAGTATAGTACCGTTTTCCCAAACGTTTGGGCAGCCACTGCTTACAAAGGTGCAACCGGATCTTGTCAGCACATCCCGATAATTGGGCATCACGTGAGCAATCACGAAAGGTGGCTAGAAGAGCTAAGCGCCCATGTAAATAAGGTACACGAATTTCGAGGTACTGCTTTCACCGGATGGTCTAGGTATGTTTGCCTACTACTACCAGTAAATGCTTCATGTACGCCACGATCTATCTGATGTGCCCGACCTACCCGCAATTCAGCGGCAGATTATTTGTCGCCTTTTAGGTACGATCATTATGCGACAATGTGCGAATTACTTCCAACGGCAGTGCCGTCGTTAGCAATATGTTTGAAAGTATGGCTTCACGGTTATTCCGAGCAAACGCACAGCCAAGTGGCTAAGACTTTGGGATATACGGATCATCCGTTATACATAACACCGCAATTGCGGCCTGTTCCGATTCCCAGTAACTTGCTATTCCCTGGCTGGCAAGTTGCGGTTGGTGTTGAATGGTTTTTGAATTTCAATACGAAATTTCATAATGTCGTCAACAGTGAACAGTACGTATTAATAGAGGAGAGTATACCAAAAGGGGGAGAATGCTAGAAATTCATAAGAAATCCATTTATGCGCAGAATAACAACATGGATGAATCCATGGCAAATTGCTAATAATCATACGAACCCCATGCAGTTGGAGAGTCTAATACCTGCATTTACGGAGTAAGTATTTTGGTTATTTGGGAATTTTTAGTCTGGATAACGTGTCTTTTCGACCTATAGCTTACTGCTGGAATTATCATCGCTGGAGGGGTACTTGAAGGTACAGATGGAGAATGTCTTTTTTCTACCGATGATCGAAGAATGGACAGGAACGCACGTACAACCGATGAAAGATAAGTTACTGGAGTTAAAGCAGATTACGGAGAATCAACTCAAGCTGCACACTCGCGTCTAACTTTACTATGCCCATTAGTTTTCAATGTCTAATAGGTATATAGCTCCTCGGAGAAGGTAGTTGAAACTTGTACAGAAGTGATTCGGACGGTCGTCGGATAGATGTTAAATGAAAATTTTATAAAAAATATTTAATCGTTATTTTAATACACAGCTTATCGATTAGTAGGATTATACGATACGATAACAGCGATGTTACTTATCACTCTATAACTCTCTGAAACGTTCTGTGATATTTAGCTATGACGATGATAGACGGAGTACATCGCGTGATCTTTTTTGAATTACTTTTCAATATACCGAAAGCATAGTTTTGCTAATCCGTTATGTGTATACAGTAATAAGCACCTTTCTTTCTGTAACGATTATAACGAAATGTCAACCACTCCTATACAATTGTTAAACCGCTGCATTATGATGCAAGCTTCATTGCTAAGCTTATGTACGAATAAAGTGAAAATGTATGGGTGGTAATATTAACGTGGTAGGAAACCTACGGAGAAAGGTATTTGTCGATTAATAAAGCAATTAATAGGTAGAGAACAGTTTTGATACATCCCATATCCGTTTGCAAACATTGCTCAATTGTTTTCAGTGCGGAATGGCGGCAATGACATTTGAAAGATGAACCGGCAACTTTCAGTTCGAAATGTAATGTATCGTGGTTGATTGAGGCAATATACTTCGGATAAGTGTAAAAATCATGTCAAGATCATTAGGAAGGGATGAAGAAGAGACGCCGAAACTCGATGAGTCGTTCAGGAAGACACTGGCCGATATCAGGCCCTATGTGCTGTCCTTGACTTCGGTAGAAGACGCGAAACTTTGTGGAATGTGGCTCGATAAACTCAGCTGTACCACGACACAGCGTTATTTGAGAAATGAGTACATCGTCGAATTGTGTCGACAATTGAGAACGGGTCGTGTCGTGGGTATTTTCACTGAACATCCTCCTAATGGACCTCTTCAACCTCTATCGATAACACATGAAATGGTCTCTACCACGCCATGCTTTTAGTGTAATATCAAAAATCTGATGCGCCTTGTGCGCCGTTGCGGTATTACAGACTAACAATGTTACCTCGCCTGAAAGCGAACGTTCGGGGAATGTCGACGCAAAACACGAATTAAGGCGTCCAAGGAAAGGACGTCATATTGATGAATACGAGCGGCCGATTAGGATAGCGCTCCCAAGTAGTTGTCGGTTGGATATTGAAGGTTCAAGCACGACCACGGTCCAAACAAATAGCTCAACCATTGGACTTGATCCTGAGACTGACATGGAGGGACAAACGCTGACGCCGGGAGCTTACCTCCAACGGATAGACGTACTGACAGCTATCATTAAAGCACTAAAGAGCGAGAATAACCGTCTTAAGCGTGAATCACGCGACTGTGTCGATTATTACGCGAATAGCAATAAGCCAGATTTACGTGGCGTTATTGAACAATTACGAGGGGAAGTAACCACGCTGAAAGCAGAGTAAGTCATTGATCGAACTTACTACGTGATTGTGTGTTGCGAATAAAAAACCTTTCGGGATATTCGCGGCTCTACGTTATGCTTTTAGACTAGGTGAAACAAAAAGAGCTAAGGATGCGTTAGAAGAAAATCACAGAGTGTTCGTTCAGCGATACAAGAGCACGATGACGGAACAATTAATGCAGCTAAAGGCAAAGCAGGAAGAAACTGAGCACGAGAATCGTGCACTAACCGTCGAAGTAGCTAAGTTATCGCGAAAACTGGAAGATGTACAGGCCGAGGTAGTAGTGGCGGAACAAAAATTGTCCGGAAAGTACGACAAGCTAGAGACACGGTACGAGATACTACCGATCGAGATGGAGAATGGTTCACGAAAGATCGACTCAATGAAAAAAACTATTTGCAAACTCGAAAAGTCTAAGGAGAAGCTCGTATACAATTACGAAAAGAGAATATCGCGAATTATTCAGGTTTAGCATCTGTCTCGAACAGGTTATATAAAGAATTACTAATCGGTTCCCTTGTGTCGTAGAGCAAGGAGCTGGAGATCGAGGCATTAAAGCTAAAGCTTCACGGTCAGAAGGGACAACTCGCTGGTTCAGCGATATCTGAGAAACAATGTGAAGTAGGTAATTTGATGGATACTTTGGAAGAACGATATAAAGCGATTCTAGCAGCTGCTGACGCCACGGCTGAAAATCAACGTCAAAGTTATTTAAAGGTAGTAAGTACGAGTTGTCCATACGTATTGTATGGAACTGAAACGTGCCTGATTTTTAGAAAATAATGTTTCTCGAGGAGCAATTAACTCGTTTGAAGAAGAGCCACGGTGGTGATGGTGAAGGGACATAACTATCTGAAATGGCGTCCATTCTGGTTTTTCTAATAATATTCGAGTAATGATTTCTCAGTGTAACGTGTTTTCTTCCATTAAAAACTTGAAAGAAATCTGTGTGGTATTGAATGTATGGGCTTCGGCGCATGCGTCGGCCTGCGTTGCATCGTGTTGGGTCGCTAGGCGACAAGGGTAGTCGAATTTCAGAGGAGCTACTAAGTACGTTTCTCGCGTTGAATCCTAGACGGATTATAGGATGTAATTGCCAAGTGTTTACGTTGTCAAACGATCAAAGTGTAAAGTAAATAAGGGGAAATAGATATTAAAATTACGGATATGACAAGCCTGATCTAACCTCGGGTCACGGAAGAACTCCCTCAACATGTCATTGTATTTTGATACAAGAGTGCAGAATTCTGAAAGCACTTCGATAAGTACACACGCAGCATGGCACGAGCATTTCCCTCTGCTGGCTGTTGCGGCTTACTCTCAGGATAAGGGAGGATTCGTGACTGTATACGATGATCAGGGTGAAGCGATCTCGGACGTAGAATCACCTGGACATTCCGCGGCCCGTGTCACTGCCCTTGGATGGCACCCGGAGAGGAGATGGTTAACAGCCGGATGGGAAAACGCAGATCTGAGGGTTCATTTCTTGCCTCGTGCTTTATGTTTTCGGGAAATCGTTTTATCACACCCCACGATTGGGCAAATTTATCTCTTCTTCCAGCTTTGGCCAGGGGATACTGGAGCAAACGAATTCAGCACCGTAGCGACGCCGCACCGTAGCCCCATTACGATCCTACAATGGAGTCAACACGGAAGCAGACTGGTTTCTGGAGATGCGGCGGGATTCGTCTTAGGTTGGAAAATCGATTCAAAGGGACAATTACTTATGATCTTCCATCATGAATTAAGAGACTCTTTGATTCAAATCGCTTTTAAAGTAACGCCACCAAAAGCACCGGTAGATATTAGGTATGGACTCTAAACTTTAGATGTAGCTGAAACTTGATGATGCTTGCAAGGTAGTACTACATTTGACGGGGGGATACACTTAGCGGGTTAGCGAAGGCCGCGGTGGCTGGCGATGAAGGTGCCCTGGATTTGTTCAGTTCTTGGCGACCTAGGACGGCAGCGCCAGCTACAGTTTTTATGGGAAAGGATAACCACGCTTTTTACATCGCCACTGTCACTGGGATTGTATATTTCATTGATCACCAAGGCCAATGTATACAAGTTTTCGATACGGACGGAGCGACTCTCCACTTTCTTCTACATCACTGCACCAGAGATTCGATTGTCATCATGACCGAGGGTTTGAATATCATCCATTTTCAAGTGGATCCCACGACCGGCCATCTTCACGAATTAACAAAAGTAATAATATGATGGTACATTAAGCAAAGCTGTACGGTGTGCATACGAGTTCGTTCGATTGTTCGATTATTGAAACCAGGTGAAACTGAGTGGCAAGAGCGATCTGTCGCGCAGTGGACCAGCGATGTGTTGGGCCGGTGGGAACACCTTGGCCGTCCTTACCGGAGACTTAGCTGTACGATGTTGGGATTTGTATACAGGTGACACTTATATTCTGGCGCCAGCAGATTCTCAAATTGGCAACATGGCAACGCCGCAGGAGATTTGTACGAGTTTATCATTTTGTAAAAATAACGGTAAACAGCGGTGACACGTATTTAGCTCTTAATCCGAATGATCCATATTAATTCCTTCTTCGTAATTATGCAAAAAACAATGTGTAGAAACATTAGCAGCTGGAACAAATTTGGGGACAATTTACTTGTGGAAGCATAGACCGACAAACGGCATTGACGAGAATGGTTGGCCTAGTGTGCCGGCATCTTGCACCATTCACGGAACTATCAAGCAGATAACGTGGGGTGCCTCATCGCTCCGAAGTCCGCTATTAGCGGTTAATTGCATTACCAATGTTTTTGTATTGCACCAACAGCCAATGTGTGCGGCATATAATGAAGGGGTTTGCGCGAGTCAACTTACGCCGAGCCAAATTCTGCTTGAGACTGACGATGGTGCATCGCATACTCTAAAAACCGAAATACAAGTGCAGCTGCTCGCTGTCAGTAAAGAGTACATTGCCGTCTCAACCGGCAGGCAGGTCATAACGTATAAGTTTGTCAAAGACAATTCATTGTCGACAGTTTTCGTCGGTACTTTCAGCTGCGATACCGAAAAACTTTTAATCTACGCGGATACTCTGCTCGTACTTACTCCGACGGTCATAGAATTAAGATCAATGGGGGGGGCCACAATCTTGCAAACGTTGCCCGTAATGCCGGAGGAAGGTGAACCCATTACGATGGAATTGAACGGGCAATATTTGATCGTTGCATCGCTAAACGGCATTCTCAAGCTTTGGGACTTGGGTAAAAAAGAAGCGAAGCTTCATACCAGGGCTATGGCAATGTACGAGGCTATCGATGACTTTGCCGAAATCATCGAGGCAAGGTGTAATTCCGATTGTCGATACGTCTCAATTACAGTAGCTATGACTAATCTGATGCCAAGTTCCGTACTTTACGTGTGGGATATTGAAAGTGATCAAATTCATGAGTTCGATTTTGCCGAATCTACTGACGAAAGGGACGACGAATATGCGCTGTAAGTATCGCGCTGTAATCCTTCACTAGGGGGGTTCGTTAAAATTCTTCAATTGTCTCCATGTTTTCCAGAAATGCCAAATGTAAGGGTAGGCTCGTAACGGCGCACTGCTGGGACGTAGACGATCCAAGACTACTGGTGTGTCGTGCACAAAAAATAGAATCACGCGATACGAAATTTGAATCGGCCCAACAGGATGGCAAGGTGTGTGGCACAGACTGATCTTCAGGGTCGCGCATTCGGCGCAACGCAATAGTAAACGTATTTCACGAAGAACTTTATATGACAGGGCTTCGTAGCCAGCGTGGTTTTGGTCTCCATGTTTGCTACTATAGACCATGGAATCGTTGTGCAGGACGTAAAACCAGTTACGGATGATAACTGCCGACTTCTGGGCGTTCAGTCTCCTTACATCGTGACACTCAATGGCACAAGTTCTTCGCGGAGCGTCAGTTGTGTTGTAAAGTTTCTTATGAGGGATTTCGAGGAGCTTAAAGATTGTGATACCACGACGAAAAAAGCCATACTAGATTTCAGTTATCACATAAGCATAGCTAACATGGACGAGGCTTTCAAAGCAATTAAGTCGATTAACAATGAAACTGTGTGGAAAAGCCTCGCCAGGATGTGTGTAAAAACCAAACAGTTGGACATGGCATTGCTATGTTTGGGACACATGAAACAGGCAAGGGCTGCGAGGGCACTCAGGGAAGCTATGCAGGACGATAGTGTCTGTCTGGAAGCTAAAGCTGCCATTTTAGCCGTACAACTAGGCCTATACGTAGGTATATGACGACTGCAGCAAAATATTCCATCTCCATTCCACCCTCACCATTGACAAAAGAATGTCATTTTACGCACGCTTATTCGAAATGTTTTACACAGAACGACGCTGAACGGCTCTTTCGTGAAGCGGGACGGTTCGATCTTCTTGGAAAGTTTTTCGAAGCGCGTAATAAATTCAAGGAGGCGATGGAATTAGCGACGAATGAATGTAAGATTCGTGAAAAGACTAGTTATTACAATTATGCAGTGGCCCTAGAGCAGGACGGCGTGATTGCGGATGCGATTGATATGTACACCAAGGCCGATTGTCATAGATTCGAAGTGCCAAGAATGCTGCTCGAGAGACCCACTGAATTAGTCAATTATCTTAGGAATTCCGATGATCCGTAAGTATGGCTGTAGGACATTTGCGTATGGTATGGAAAAATCGGCGATACGTTATTTCAATGGAGGGTTTTAGGCAAATTAAAAAGTGGCATGCGCAGTACTTAGAATCTGCTGGAGACATCGAAGGAGCTTTACGACTATACGAGCTGGCGAAGGATACACTGTCGACGACGAGATTGCTCTGTCATCTTGGCAGGGACGAAGACGTTTGCGAATTGGTAACGGCGACAAATCACGCCGCCTCTGCCTATCATTTAGCCACACGTTTTGAGTCAAGGAACGACGTTTCCCGGGCAGTTCGTTTCTACTCCATGGCTAAAGCATATTCGAATGCCATTCGACTGTGTAAGGTAAGTAGCGTGTACTTAACTGTTGTGACGTTTAATGTAGACCATGGGTAATACGAATTCAGACGTTGACGACATGCTGCGCGACAGGATAACGATATGGCGGAGGACTTGTGGCCCCTATCGATAATGGCACCAAGGCCGTTACAAATAGACGTTGCAAAGTATTACGAGGCAAACGGTCAACCGGACAGGGCGATTTTACTGTATCATAAGGCCGGTTTATTGCGAACAGCCCTGGAAGTTGCTTTCAAAACGCAACAGTACAGCGCGCTGCAACTCGTTATCATGGACGTCAGGGCAGATTCCGATCCTGCTCTCATACGGAAATGCGCGGATTACTTGGTGCAAAATGAGCAAGTCGAGAAGGCCGTCGATCTACTCGCCACTGGTCGAAACCATATGGAAGCTTTAGAACTAATTGAGAAGTACGATATACCGTTGACGGAAGATCTTGCGGAGAAGTTAACCGTGGGTAGAGTCGAAAGCGACGCGGACCGAGAAAAATTGCGTGTCTCCACGCTCGAAAGAATCGGTGAGATTGCCTTCGATCAAGGCAATTATCATATGGCGACCAAGAAATTTACACAAGCGGGTAATAAGTTGCGCGCGATGAAAGCTCTATTGAAGTCGGGAGATACGGAAAAGATTTGTTTTTTCGCGCAAGTTTCCCGACAGAGGGAGATCTACATCATGGCCGGCAACTATCTACAGTCCTTGGATTGGCAGAATCAGCCAGAAGTTTTGAAGAATATTATTAACTTTTATTCGAAAGGCAAAGCGATGGATTTGCTGGCTAACTTTTACGTAGCTTGTGCCCAAGTTGAAATCGATGAATTTCAGAATTACGCGAAAGCACTTGACGCCCTGAATCAAGCGAATAGATGTCTCGCTAAAGTCACAACACCCAGAGATTTAGAGGCTCACAAGAGAGCCGTGGATTTGGTAAATACTCGAATGGCAACCATTAAACGTTACTTAGACGTTAAGAAGTACGTAGATTCGTTATTCGTCATTCGTCATTCGCCACATATCCTCCTCTCCGTCGTATTAGTATATTGTTAAAGTTGCACTTTATACCGATTGCTTGCAGATTGTTCGATAGAGGTGAGACGGACGCTGCATTGACGCAAGTGAAACAATTGCTTGATCAAGGTCGGAATTTGGAAGAATCCGTACGACGTGGCGACCTTTTTGCGACCGTTACGCAGCATTATGTTCAGACTGGCGACACTGATAAGGCTATAGCGACGATTGAGCAACTCAAACGTTTAGTACCCGGAATAAACCTTAGTTATTACTATGACATTAACTTGCTAGAGAAACTCGGTTATCGAGTAAACGTTCAGCGCCAGGAAAGCTCCGATAAGGACGATGACATTGAGGAGTTACTCGCCGAGTGAGTATTAGCGATATGTTCGTCTTAACGAGCACACGAATTTAGCATGTTACTGACTTCCGTCCAAATCCGTCCATGAAAATGACGCGCTGAAAAATAGACCTCATAATAATATATATAGGAAAAAAACGATCGATGTAATCTTTATTAACCAGACTTATTTGTAAACAGCCTTACCATAACTCCCCCCCCCCCCTTCGAATATTGGTCGAGAGGAGCTTTAGTTAATAAAGCTTCTAAGAATCCCTTTGTCGATAGGTATAATGTGCATAAAGCGATTTAATCTAAACGTACCTTTCAATAAATAGAATAGAACACAAAGACGATTCCGCGAGTGAGATTAAAATCGAATGACGTTCTGGTGTTGTCCGTGCTATGAACAGAATAATAGAGTCTTCGCGGACAACATTTCCTAATAATTTCTGACGGATATTCGTAGTTCGTAGTAGTTGTAAAATTTGATTCTCCACTTTTCCCCGACGTATGCTTGGCCGAATGCAGTAGAGCGATCGGCATTGTTAGCCCGAAGACTCTTGTGATACGACGATTATCGGATGCCGATGATTTTGCCGCCGTTAGCAATTGAATCGCTAGGCCGACCTAGATGAGTGAGAAAATCAAGAAAACATATGACATGGTATTGTTTAGCTTCGCAATGCGATCAATGAAGACGCTCGGAAATGTATTTGTCGGCTAGCGTTTCCTCGAAGTGGACTTGCTTTGCTCTGCTCACGCTGCTGCATGAACTATCGACGTAACAGTTCACGCAGCTTTTTCCGGCGTGGGTTTTTTCAAAGGCGACAAAACATCAGATTCCGGTTCGTCCGCTTTGCGTTTTTTGCGCACGAGATGCGATATGTCGGTGACGGGTTTCTGTTGTTTCGGGGAGTTGTTGCTCGACGTAGCCGCCGTGGTGCCAGTGTTGCTACCGTTGTTAGTGCTCCTGCTGTTGATGCTGCTACTGCCGTTGCTGATGTTGCTTGGACCTGCCCCGTTCGAACAGCTACTGGCCACTTTGTTCTTGATACCTTCGATTACAAGTTTGCAGGCCTCCTGCTTAAAGTCTCTCATATCTGTAATTTTCTCTTGAATTTCTGGTAAAAGATCCTTTAGCTCTTGTATCTCGCCCTCAATGGTGTAGAATGGGTCGTCGGATTTCGGTGGATCTGCCGTTTCTTCCAGTTCTTTGATACGGGCCTCCAGCAGGTCGGTCGCTTTCTTAAACTGTTCGATGCTCGCATCGAAGTCATTCCCCAAGGAATGGGCCAATCCCAGTTGATAATGTATCTCGGCTAGCGCTCGTGGTTCGCGCGGCTCAATTTTCTCAAGAAGGTTCAAGCATCCTTGAAGATCCGTCAATGCGCCTTGATGATTCCCACCTTCCATAGCGACCTCACCGAGCAGTCGATAAGATTCGGCCAATAATTTCCAACCGGGAGGACCTCGTTTTAACAGCACTAGCTTCGCCAATTCCAGCACTTCCCATGCCACCTTTCGAGTAACATCAATTTTCCACGTTAAAGATGTTGCACTTTGGATGCTTCTAATAAGGTCTAATATTCCGGATAAGTCCTTCAAAATGGACGTATAAAATGTTAATGGTTATCTTCCTACCTGTAGGTTGTTTGCGCCATCGTCATCGTCTTCCTTGCTAAGATCTTCGGTATCGTCCTCAGCACTCTGTGGTAGATCGCCGTTGTGATCCGTTGACGATGAAAATTCGCCGTTCATAAGGCAAGCCTGTTTAGTCGAGCCGGCACAACTATTTTGCGCCTTTTGCTCGGCGATCTTATTGTCATCGGTTTTATTGCTGTCACTTTCGGGTCGTTGAACCGAGCTTTCCGAACACTCTTTCATCGAGGGACTTGGATTTTCTTCTTTTTTCTCCTGATCGACGATTTCCATCTTCCCCTTGGCGGTGAGATCGCCGGCGCTTGGATCTACTACCTGCTTATCCTGGCGATGTTTTACAATTTTTTCCTCGTTATCAACGTCTTTGTTTTCGTTGTCGTTGTCATCGTTGTCATCGTCTTCTTCTTCATCATCATCGTCGTCGTCATCGTCGTCATCGTCATCGTCATCGTCATCGTCATCATCGTCGTCGTCGTCGTCGTCGTCGTCATCGTCGTCATTGCGCTCGACTTCCCCGGTACCGGGCACGCCACCGCCGAGGACACCGGCTTCTTCCCGGGCGAGACCGAGAAGTGCACGCCCGTAGAGAAGGTATGGTTCCCCCAACTCGTTGGCCGTATCGCCATGCTTCTGCGCTAGCAAATCGCAGGCCTGTGACAGAGCCGATACCGCGCTCGAATAATCGCGCACCAGAAGATGACGTCTACCTTGGGAGATGGCCGTTGCTGGCTCGGTGAATGAGGCACTTTCGGCGACATCGGCCATCTGCAACAATAAAACGACAATGTACGCATGACGATAGGCGTAAATAGGGGGTAAAGCAATTTTGGGGCCTTGTATTTGTCGCATAAGGAAACAGTTTGTTTAGTAAAATTCGTTATATTCATTTGCGCGGAATGAGGGGAACACCTGAGGTCGTGAGGACCATCGCGGGCTCGAGGGATATACGTGTGACTAGAATGGGGGAAGAACGAGGAAGGAAAGCTATCTGAGATGGGATGGGTTATGTGGGAGGCAGTGGCGGCGGTCGATTTTGGAGGCTTCGATGTGCTTCGACGCAGTAAGAGTGGCAGAGGGCGATTTCGTCGTGAGTGCGGATAGGAGATCAGACCCGTTCACTCGCCTTCTCGACAGACAGAGGCCAGACAGTGGCCGTACGGTCGTCGCCTGGGCTCGACGCTCACGGATGGAGCCTACCCGTGTACCCAGGGGGCCAGGTCCACGACTCGCTTTCCTCTTTGCCACTCTCGCACTGACTTTCGCAGGTACTACTATACTGTATCTATACTATGACTATAACTATACTATACTATACTATACTATACTATACTATACTATATCGCCACGCTGATCATCATCATCATTATCGTCATTATCGTTGAATGATACAAGCGGTTGAATTAAGAAAGATTAAACACGACAGATCTTTCGGTTATTTCAGCAAGCGGACTGTTGTGTGCGGCAATTATGTCTGACCATTGGGAAGAAGTTGGCTGGGATAAAGATCTTCTAAACCGTGGCAATGTGAGTCTCACGTGGTACCTTGATGGACAAGTGGCTATGCATGAAGCGCTTTCTCCCCAAAAAAATCATCATTTCGCTAGAAGAACATCCTTCTTGGTGGCGATGCACGGCGGCATCTGGACCTTGTGCGTCTCTTTAACAGGTGTGTATTCGGCCACGTTAACATATCGTTATTATGCTCGTTAGACTGCCTTGCAGACGCGATAATGCTGCATCTGTCATCTGTTTAGTATGAGTACACATGTACGTCGCAGCAGTGTTTCGTTGCTAGGGGGAAAGCAATGCGAAGGCCTCAGTAAAAATTCCGTAGTGTTATAGCAAGTCAACGATAGCACCGGATCTTCTTCTTAGTTGACTCGTCATCGGGTCGCCAAGGGGGCAGATCGATTTTCGTGAGGCATTGTCCGTATCCGTCTCTTTTCCTTCTCTCTCACAATCAGTCTCTCCTTTGCTACCGTCGCGTGAAATCGTCAAGATTTATCGACGGTATTTTACAAGGATAGCTGCTTGCACCTCGAGGAATGATCGATCGACCAGCCTGCTAGGATCGAGATAGCGTGACCGTGAACGCCGTGGATGTTCCTTTATCGCACTCTGCACTTTCTCCCTGGCGCTTCCATTAAAGGGGAAGTACCGTTCGATAGTTAGTCTTAAAGCCCACAGAACAGATTTGTATGTCGGTGAAGCATTCGTACGCGATGGCTGAGTAAGAAAAATTCCCACAGTTGATGTTTGGTTGTATTTTCACTTTTGACGCCGTAGAAGATGAGATTCGTCTGCTGGGACAGGTGGGTTTCCCGCAAGAGAGATGTATCAACTATTTAACACCGGATGAGGCGCACGAGGAGATACGTGCTACCTGGCAAAATAGTAAGTTATCCTCATTATTGGACGTCTATAGTCGGACTGTTCTAGCTTAATGGACTGATAGGTAATCCGGATTTTTAGGAATGCAGAATTTAAGCATTTCCTGTTCTTTGGTTTGCCTCATCATTTTGGGGAGCGCCATTTTTATAGGATTTTTTGGACTATGCAGGCATCAAATATCTGCCGTTTTGGTGACCGGTGTAATGTACCTTCTAGCGGGTAAGACAGCGAAGTCAGTGGTAAAGGGTATTCCCAGGATTTTATACGTATTACGTACGGTATAAGGCCACAATCTTTTCATTACAGCTACATTCGCACTTTTCACCCTGACGATAATACACTTTAAGAGGGCTCAGGACCGCGGTGCGCGAATACTAGATGGCCCCGAAGATGGCGTACTCGGTGGTCCAATACCGCGTGGTCTCTTAAGAGCGAGGAAATTTCGGACATCCTGGAGCATGGACTTCGGATGGGGTGGCGTGACACTTTGTGCTCTAGCCTCGATTGCCTGGATCTTGCTCAGTAAAATCATGCGCTTTAGTCCGATAGCTGCAATGATTGCGTAGCAGTGGGAGGCCTTCGAGGTATAAAGGCCATGTTTCGCCGATCCCCGGTCAATCATCGGTGCAAGCAAACGAAGGATTCTCTGCGAGGCTCACAATGCACCGTCTTGTTTTTTGAATTCTTTTACCGTGCAGGGGGTAAAACGAACGGAATGGACCGTCTCGAAGGCCAAACACTTGCGTACCTACGTTTAACGAGCTTCTTATTGCCAATTATTTGCCAATTTCACCGAGATCTTGTTATGGAGAAATTACACCAAAGAGTGGCACTTTCTATGCCACTTTGTGTGTACATTATATATTTTGTATCCGATTAACGTTAAGCGCGGAGTAAGAGTACATATTGCGCTGAGTAAAGGAAGTAAACGATCGCATTAGTTATGAAAATCAGTGGCTTTTTAGTCAAATTAAGATATTGCTATTCGCATGGGTAGTAAAATGCAATACGACCCGTACTTGGATACAACGGGTACGTTTTTACTTCTTACAATACCATTGGCCGAGTTTCAATGAATTTTCAAGTTACAGGGTAAGATTTACTGCAAGCAAAAATGTGTGTAGTGGCCTGTAGAGTAAAGAGATCGCCTTACGTTTAGAGTAATAAGTATATTCATACGCGGTATAACATAGCGCAGACAACATATAATCCAGCTATCGAGAAGCGGCAAAAGCGTGCTTGCAAAAGATATTAAACCTTTGCTGAGAAACGTTGCAACTATGCGAAGCGACTTACCACCAATAAAACGAGTGTCACGAAACACTACTAAGAGCTACAATTCGTCCATTAACGTTTAAGAAAGGATAGATGCTTTTATACAACGTCGCCGGGTACCTTGAAGGACTCTTTGAATAAACTGCAAACAGATTACAAAAATAAATATTATATGACAACCATGAATCTCTTTAATGAGAAGAATACTATCTGCATAATGTTGCACCTATAATCACGTTTTTTACTGGATCCTTTTACTTGTTGTTTATAAATATAATACGTATATATATACACCGCAAGAGGAATAAACTGAAGTAATCGTTGATTCATGGGTATACTTTCTTCTTGGGAATTCGACCGTACGAGTGGCTACTCGGGCTTTTTTTCTCTTCGTTATAGAAATAGACGTCGACGACGCTTGAAACGTGTTTATGTTTTTCAGTAAGCAAGGTTACGTCTGCGTAAATGCTTCTCAATGCGTTTCTACATTATGATCCAACCGCTGCATGCAGCAATACCACGTGACATCGTTTCTGGTATAGGTTACGGTCCACGACGACATACGTGTGTGTATGCATGCGTAGATATAAACATACATGTATATCTACACACGCATACACTGCATGTGGCACTCAGTTTGCACGCACGTGACCAAAATCATAATGATAACAACAATAACATTAACAACAACAACAACAACAACAACAGTAGCAATAACAACAACAATGATAATAGTAATAATAATAATAATAACGAGGATCACCGTCGAGTAACGTAACAACCTGATTAGCTTCGAGAGCATCGCATCGCATTAAAGGCAAGCTTCGTTTCGCAATAAACGAGGTAACGACTGGTATTACAATTCTATATCGAGCAGACGTGCTGAACAATAAAGGAAATAGAATGTCGATTCTAGTTGTAACACCGAAATCCCGCATGTTCGATAGGTTAGTTGAATTGATTCAAATATCTCAGAGGTTGATAGCAATAACACCGAGGAATATTGCACGTACCTTGCTCGTGTGACGCCGTTTCAACTCGATTCCCAATAGTTCACAGCCTTGTCTAGTATCAGACACAATTACTGCTTTCGTTCTGTCGCGCAGAATCACCACGGTCCGATCCAATTTATATCGTTTCACCAAAAGTAATCGGCAGAACGCGATAACTTGTACACACGATTGTCTCGCTTGACCGTTACACCAAACAACGAGTTAACGTTGCCGGCGTGCGTGCTAACTTACCGTGCGTACGGATGTGAATTGTGTACCTATGTGAACGCAACATTTCTTGTGCGCCTGCGCACTGACTTCCCGCCAATTTCCGTAACAGTTCGAACGCATTGTCACTCAAATGGCTCGGCTGTATGAAAAATTTAATTCTCGTGTAGTACAATGAGATTTGTAGAGAATTTTTTTTACAAATGATGCGGCTCGTTATTTTTACCTTTGTTTCATGTATTTTTAGTAATATGAGTTCGTCAGAACTGCGCAAGCGTGCCACTGTCCGACAATGCGGGGTGTTATATTTATAAGTAAATTTCAGCGTGGATTACGTTAATGCATCGATAATGTTACGTAGTTTAGACAGTTAGTTAGGAAGCCGTTAATGTTAATTTAATTTGGGATTCTCCAGAGAGACGATTGTTATGTTTACCACATATGTACCATGCATAAGTGGTTTGCACATGGGCGTAGAAAAAGGAGAAAAATAATGTGCTCCAACATGAATCCTTTATTCATTCAGATGAAACGAGTAGGGGCTTGAATTTTGCTCATCATAGGGATGAGCTTCGACTTTGCCGGTGAAATAAGCAAAAAACTTGCAGCCAGTTGTGTAAAGTGAGTACAGAGAGGAGTATTTCGTCCCGTTTAACGTGAAGTCCGTCTAAGAGTATTCGTACAAAGAATACGATGATTTCGAAGATGATGATGCATAATTGCATCAAGAGCCAAGGTGTGTGCAGCATCGGGTAATCCTAAGAATGATCGTACGATGGAAATCAGCGGGAATTATTCGTAGAACGAGGGACGCTGTGGGTTATGAAGACTTACCGTAATTGCTCCAAGCACTATGAATGTGTAGTGTTCGATTCCTAGGATTGACGTCATGAGTTTTAGATCCCTTTCCACGTCTGCTGGCACTGTAACGTGCAAATCGACCGTTTCCCTCGACCCTTAGACTAGCTCACGAAACATAAAATGGATTTACGAGTGAAGTCGAAGAATCGATTGTAAACCCATAAAGGGTTTCAATGGTGAAACAATGAAATTCAAAGCTTGGCGCTTACCGACCTCACCACTCCTGGCACGCGAAGGCGATCTTATCGGCATTTTGTAATTCATTACACGAATGATGTCCAAAGCCGTAATAACCTGACAATCGTAAAGCATCGAACGTGTCAAGAAATCATGTATATAGGACGATACGGTTCTAGGTTACAATAGGCGTTAAAAATTCGCCCGAAGGGAAATACGCCGCGAAGGATAATACGCGGCATAACATTGACTTTCTTTCGAGAATAATAAGTAAAGTGTATTACGATGGACTAACGGTCCCAATGAGGCCAAGCATAATCACGTATACTGGACTTCCCATGATATAATGATCGCATAACGTACACGCCATACGACCGATTCGCTGAAACGAATAGTAAAGTCATCAATCGCCCATTACTAGTACTGCTATTACTACGACTACTATTACTACTACTAGTTCATTCACTCTTCCGTGTCCATTCGTGTTTCGACGTCCGCGGAAGCCCATGGTTTGGGGATTTTATAGAATAAATGTTGTATTGAGGTTGGTGACTAATCAGCACGCATGTTAGGACAAAGTCAATGGACCGTACCGAACGGTGTCCTTAAATTTTCACACTGGCTCAGCAGCTTTACATGAAGTAACAATTTGCATGTCACAAATTCCGCGAACGCTCCGGATACGTCTTTATATCGATGCGTTGTTCAACAAGAATCGCCACTGCGTTCTTATAACCGTCTAAATTCACTGCTCACTTACCGATTTCTTATTTATTTCGAGAATGATTGGCAAGCAGGATTTGCCATGGCGCTTATAGCGTCTCGCCATTATTCCCTCAGAGTCCAATATCTCTGAGTTCACTTTTCATCCCGATTAAATCTGCCACTTGGAAATTTTTTTTAGTCTTTCCCCTTACAGGATGAAAAGACTTTTTTCTTGGTTTGTTCGTGAGCAGGTTAGCGTGATATTGTTCGGCATACTTCAAGCCGTACGTATCATCGTATCGTACTTAAGCGTAGTCTTAATTATTTGGGGCTATGTAGGGACAATAGAGTTGAGCGCGTAGTCTCGGACCATCGATATGTGCTTTCGGATATTCTTCAATACTTGCAGCACTCTAACGGATACTGATAAGGCAATGGATTTTGGCCGAGAGGATTAGCCACATTTTGCCACGTCTGATACTCTTTCGACAATCTACATATTATGTCCGATGATTGTCACATTGTACAAAACTATCGTGACTCTTCTTCTTCGTACGTTTCATCTTTCACGAAGAATTTAATGTGAAGTGTACTAACGGCAATATTAACCAATATGTACGTGTATATATTTATTTTGGTGCGCGCAGTAGGTGATTTTTAAATGTTTCCAATCAAGTACAAATGAGATGAAATAAAGGGAATAATAATTGACGGTATTAACGGCGTTGTGTTACTTCTTCGTAGACATTGGGACAGTCGATGATGTTGCCGGCAGGGCATATTATCGTTTCCACGTTGAGCGTTTTGACTTCAGAACAATGGGATCTGGAAAGGAAATATGTTCTCGTGATTCTCGGTATAATTAGCTTTTTGCCTTCTGCCTTGTCGTAGGGTGAACTCATACTTGGAGCAAAATGTATTAAGAGCTTCTTTCAGAGTGTACCCCCGACGACTTGTCGTTCCATTCCGGGAGATTTCGCGAATAATAAAACCCACGAATGTTTGGCAAGGTACACCTGCGGCTTGAAGATGAATTTCTGGAATAACTACAGTTCTCTTCTCGGGCACGCAATTCTCCTTTCTGGTGCTGGCATATTGGATAAACATTCAAGCGATTATCTTCGTTATACATACGGTGTTGAGAGTGGACACATTATTTTGGCAACTCACTCGCAAAGGAAATGCCGTACGTGGTTGAAAGCGCAGCTAGTGTTGGGTTGCAGAAAGACACCCGGCGAATTCCAAAGTAGATAGGTCCCGGCCGCTATTTCGAGCGTTCGATCCGACAAATTCCTCGCGACTCCCGACAAAACGGAACTATTAGGAGGACGGTCCTTGTGAGTACGTGGAACATAATCTGGTATAGAATGTCGATGTGAAACGCATTACCCTTTGAAAAAACGTTCGACGGACACATCGACGTTTTGCACGTTCGCGTTGCGAGAAGCGAGCTTCAGCCTGAGCCGTTCATCCGGACAGAACGATTCGTCGAAAACCGTTGGATTACGTTCCTTGTCAACTAGATTTACCAGGCGTACCTGTTCAACAAGATGTTTGCACTCGAGACTTCTTCATACGAGGAAGATAGTTGAAGGCCGTATAATAGAGTTGTTAATGCGAGAGGTACGTTACATCGAAATCCAGGTACTTTCGAGCCAGTGACTCGATGTGGCAAAGCTCCAGTGAGGACCAACTGCGGTTTTCGTGTTTGACGAAGTAAATGCTCGGTACGTAGGGCTCGATTAAATTTCCTTCGGCTCTGGAAAGGAAGCAAATGATCGGTGTAGATTAGGCGGTAAATCGGCCGACGGATTGGGACGATTGTACCGGCATCTACGTGGCGAGTTGATGCGTAGGCAGAAGCCCATCGGAATGACGACAAACACTAGCAGTAGGCTTGCCATTATAAGACAGCCGGTGAAAAACGTCAGCAACAGATGAGACGGCCACCTCTCCAGCTGATTAACCGCCCCTCTCAACCTCGCCGTTTTCCAATTTCTCGGGCAATATGAAATTGCCGAATGGCTGGGCTGCAGCAGTGGCACAACTGCCTCCTCTGCCCCTGGGTAGCCTTACGATCGCACAGTATTATTCACTCTAGGATAACGCTCAATATTTCTACGAGAAAACACACTTTACTCGCTTCCTCGTAAACTCGCTCTAGTTACTAACCTTTCATCTTGGATTTTCCGGTGGCACTGTCAAATCGCTTCGCATTCTTCCTCGTTGACAGTTTGCGAAGCATGTATTACTCGCCTTGTCAGCATTTCGCAAGAAACAACGGCGTTCTTCTTGCAAATGCTTTTACCGATAGATCAAAAGAACTTTCGACAAATATTTGTACAATTGATATTACTCGTTGACGACTTTCGTGTTTTCTTTATTACAAATAACATTTTCATAAATTATGCGGAGGAATCACGATGGCAGGTACGCGTATTTTGGTGCTTGGCCTAGAGTCTTTAGACTGCTCTACAAAAATTCACTTATACATGAAAATGATCTTTATTCTCATGATTTCTTGCTATCTATAAGAATCCACATTATCATTTACACCTACCGATTGTCGATTAAGCGAGGCACTTGTGTACGATCGAACAAGGCTGAAATTGTTTTTCAAAGGTACGCCAAATACCCAGGAGAGAACCGACCCGCGGCCTCTATCTAAAGTAATTGTCTACTTAATAAAAAAATTTATAGGGGAAACCACACAGCGATTTCCGAATTGCACGACAAACGTAGAATAATGCCGATGAAAGATGTAGTCTACGTTCGGCAGGATTGATCTTAGCGTATTGTACCAAGTGATTTTTATCATCAATCTCCTGACTAAAGCGTATACCTCGGAGCATAAGCGAATACTATATCGGCACTGAGACTCCTTTAGTTTCGGAGTATATATATGTATATATATATACGTATCACGCACACACGCACACACGCACACACACACACGCACACACACACGCGCGCGCTCGCACGTATATGTATACGTACGCATTTACCGACTAACTGGGGTAAAATATGGGGACGGTCAGACGGAAGTGTAGGAGATTTGATTTTGCTTCACGGCAGTTGCGATCGTCGGGATGACGCGATTCTTACTGATGATCTTGTTCGCCGACTCGTCGCTGTCGGATGAACCGTTCGCGCCGTTTTGCCTTGGTGGAGAACCGTTGACGTCTTGAAGCTGCGCATGCTCGTAACTCCGACGATTTCGAGCAACTCCTGTTTCCGGGCTAGGGCTCGGATGGTTTCCCTCGAAGAATCCCGATTCAGGTGAAAGCGGTGGCTCTGAGATAGATGTTGCCGGCTCGGTCGACAAGGTCATTTTTTCTGTTTCGAGGATCATTTTATCGGCGTTCTCAAAAGTGCAGGCGTAATGCCTTCCTTGTCTGCTTCGCAGTTCGGGACTCTCCTTAGAGCCTTTCACGCCACGGACCGTCTTCCGAATGACGTCCAGTCGTTCCTTACTTCCAGTATGTCGTCTCAGGCGAACCAAGTTCTCTCTGCTTCCTGCCTGCAGGATTCTGTTGGTCTCTGTTTCTCTGTCAAGTGCCAGCAGGAGATATCGCTTCGAGCCATTGGGGGATCGCCCGTCTTCCTCGGAGAGCAGAGGTACATTTCTGTAAGTGAGATTCTTGGTAATGGGAAAGTTTCTTCTGAAAGTGAGCAAACCATATGGCCCAATCGGCGATTGGCACTCCTCCCTCAGTAGCTCATGCTCATCCTCGAAGAGGATCTCCCGACTGTTCCTCAGAATTTCACGATTGACAGCCTCCGGTAACTGATCTAGTTCGGTCTCGCTTATCACTTGTATAGCGTCCGGATCGATCTCCACGATCTTCAGCTGCCCGCTGTTGTCCCGTTGAACATTTGCCATTTGTAGTCGATGGATGGAACTCGTTGAATGTCCCTCTCTATAAGCGTTTCTTAATAAAGTGCCGCCGTCCTCTAGGCTATTATAGCTTCTTGTACTGTCGGTGTAAAGTAATCGATGCTGTCCAGTTGAGCCAGTCGTCTGCCGACGACGATTGCCATGGCAGTGCATTTCGGGACAGGAGCCCATCATCTGCAGCTGCTCCTCGTCAATCGTCATACCTGTAAAGTTCTTTTTCGCTTAGTTATTCGTCGTAGAACTGTCTAATCGTTATCTGTCCGCTGCTAACTGCTATTTTCATCGTCGATTGTCGATCGTCGATCGTCGATTGTCGATTGTCGATTGTCGATTGTCGATTGTGCACAGAGCAGATTGTACCTTGCCCACCAGATTGGTTCGGATTGATCGAGTTAGCCGAACGTGTCAATCGTCCGGAAGACGTTACCTAGCATGCTTTCGAGTCGGAGTTTGCTCGAGTTCGATCTTCCATTGGCCGAGTTGAAAGGTGGAACATGTACGCTTCATCGGGATAGAAGGACTGAAGCATTTATACACTTGGATGATTGGATAGCCGGATAATGGATCCTTTGGATTTCGGTATTAATGATTGATAATACGAGGGCACGAGGACACGAGGACACGAGGGAACACCGTTCCTTCTCATAGATCCGGCGCGTCGTCGATCGATGGAATGTCAATGTGAAGCTTCGCCGGTCCCTGGGATGCATGCCCATGGGGGACAAGGAACCCACTCCCATCAGTTTGGGTCAGGGTACTCAGGATCACCGGTGAAGATTTTGGCTCACTCGGAATTTTCCTCAGGCCTTCATCTACGGTAACATCGAGCAGCAAAACGTAGTCAGACGAGACGAACAAATCACACACAGACCATGTACATACATACGTACGTGCGATTAAATTGAAGCTAACAAGTGGCGTAGGGTGGAAAGTTACTATTCTACGTTTGCACTTAGCCAAGATAACGCAGCATTTGTCGATACGAAGAAATGTGTGTTCGCCGTAATTTCGAAGTAATTGACAATCTCTGGTTTCGGTGGGTTCGGAAAGGAGCGAAAAGCAGGACGAATCAAGGGTGAAGCATGAAAAGTGTGAAGCCTCGAAGGTAGTTCCTAATAAAATGGCACATAGCCGTGGGAGGATCTTACCGTTGCTGTGGCGCAGCTCGTCTTGAACTCTGTAAAATTCGGTGAGTTCCTTGCCGGAGCAAAGAGGTGTGTCGACTTGCGTGGTGCTGTTGAATAAGGAGTAGTCGACTTCGTAGCCTTGTCTCTCCTTGGAGTATGCAACCATCGGCTCGAAACGGTGACCCCAGAGAATTTCCTGGGGTAAATAGCTCGAGCGAGCCTGAGTCGTTTGCCCGGTCGATTCGATGGTTCCCTCGAGTATAACGACCAGTTCGAACCTCTCGGTGAGCATGTCCTCGGCGGACATGCAATAGAAAGGCGAGTCGGCGTTCATCTTGTGTACGATCGTAGTCGGCCAGATGAAGAAGAGATCGCCGTTTTCACCATCCGTACCGACGGCGAGCTCCTGCTGGTTTTGAGGTAAACATTCTCCTTCTTTGGTTGTCCTTGATCTAATGAGCTGCGCTCGAACGGTCGCGCCGATGATGTGACTCTTGCGCATATCACCGACGCGGAACATGAGACAGAGCTCGCCGTCGCGTTGGCAGACGACCGCATGCCGCGAAAACAGCAGAGTCTGAGTTCTCTGCCTGGGTCTGCTCATCTTGGCGAAGACGATGCCGACCATGAAAGCCTGTATCATCACGCCGGCGATGCTTTGCACGCACATCACGAATATCGCCTCTGGGCATTCCTCGGTGGTCGAACGGCTCCCATAGCCGATCGTGTGTTGAGTCTCGATGCTAAAGAGGAAGCAGCTTGTGAACGAATTGATATTGTATATGCAGGGGGTCCAGCCGGACTCTGCCTGTTGATTCGGCAAGTGGCTCTCCTCCAAGTCACCGTGCGTAAAGGCAATCAGCCACCAAATCACCGCGAAGCCAAGCCAGGAGAGGACGAAGCTCAGGCTGAAGCAGAGGAGCGTCCAGCGCCATTGCGTGTCCACTAAGGTCGTGAAGATGTCCTGTAGAAAACGCAGGGACCGCTTGGAAATGCGCGATTGTAGAACGTTGCACTCGCCGTTTTTCAGCACCGCCCGACGGCGGAGCTTGCGCGTCGGTCCTGCTCTGTACCGGCTCCTGAAATCATTCGGCTATTCGACCATTCGATTCAACCATTCACCTACGACATTCTCGCTTTCAGATGTAAAGTGCGTCGCGAGACGTCAATTCAATTTGAATAACAAATTTTCTACATCGATGTCATCGTTTTCGCGTCGGATGACAGATTTCCAGTAACGAACGTACTATCATGAATCATCGTCGCACCGCGCTTCATTAATGATATATTGCGTATGTAAAGACAACGAGAATATCAGTGACCATGCGTTTCTGCAATTCACTCTGTTAATTACTTGGACATTACCGACTAATTCTTCGATCCAGAACTCGAATGAAACATCCTTATTTCGGTGCAACTACCATCGGTACGCAACAACGTACTCTTTAATACAGATCATCAACGGATGTCAGAGGTAGAATGAAACGAACGAAGAAAGAGAAAGAGAGAAAGAGAGAAAGACACAGAGAGAAAGAGAGAGAGAGAGAGAGAGCTCGGAAGAGAACAACTGGCATAATAATACTTTGCTGTCATTACTTACGATGGATTTCTTCGCATTGTACAACATTGTTCTTGTACTTTGCCATTATAAACACGATTACGAGTTCCGTAACAAGCTATTCTTGGACTTTCGATATGTCTTTATCGTTTTTCTAAGGGAAAATCATATCCCTACTGTTTGTAAAAAAAAACGGTTATTTCCTTGTGACATTTTAAAGGCCTTTTCGTCTGACGCGAATACCAAAGGACAGTAAAGTGTTGCGCGGGCAAGAGTCACCGGTTTAACGAAACTAGCAAAAGTATATTTGCGCGTTCATCTTTTACGATGGATAATCATCGTCCGGGTTGGTGGAGACAAGACAAGACAAGGCCAAAATTGTAGTTGCGACCGGCGCGATGATCCGAGCGAGACTCCCTCGTCGTTTAGTTTCGCCTCGTCTCGTCTCGTCCCGTCTCGACTCCCTTTGCTACCGCGAAAAGGAAGTCGCCATTTTGACTTTGAATGATAACTGAGCAACCGTTATCTACCAATTTATTTATTGCGGCGCGTAAATCAGTCGGCGGGTCGACGACGCGTCATTGATACTCGACTAATTCAGTGGCCAGTCGTTGCTCATCGTCTGTTGCAGAGTTTTCTTACTCACGAAGTCACGATTAATACGACTTGACTAGTTTTATTTGATTTCGAACGTGAAGATGGTTCAACGTGACTTCGATGTACTCGTCAAAAAGACCATCTCTTATCTGCTCGACTACCGCCGATAAGGATTGTTGAAAACAAAGAAATCAAGCTCTCTTTCGGATTATCGCTCCTAAGTCGATTAGAAAAACTCGGCGTCTAATCTTCTTTTTACCATTCCTTCTGGCCCCGGCTCTATACGTAAGAGACATCTGTCATCGGGAGAATGTCGCAAGATGAAGTTCATCATACCTTTCCAACATGTGGAATGATATTGTCTTGTGGATCCGGCGATCAAAGTATTTTTCTATATGACGAAATTTCGTCGATCACACGTACGTACATATGTATGTACGGACCGGCTTATAAGAAGACGTAGAGAAACTTGACGGCGAGGAGGTGGAAGAAAATGAGGATTGGGTATCTTTGGTAAATCCACCGGATGATCCATAAGTAAGTAAAGTGACGATTAACGTACGTTCTTGGCCTTAATGAATACTGAATAATGGAATTTTTACTGACAATGAGAGAAGACTGGCAGAAATCATTTTTTGCCGAGGTGATGATATTTTCTTTGGCGCTATACCTGCTTCTGAACGAAACGTTCGGACTCTTGGAGACTTGCACGATTACCGGCGTCAGCAGCATGGGAGATAGTAATTTTTCATCTTCTCCGGAACCTGGTGATTGGGACTTTTCCGATTTCGATAGTCCATTCATGGTCAACACGTTTACGGTAGTTTCTCTTTTGTCCGATGTCATACAATGAAATGTCTTTATATCGCTGGAAAAACTTTATCAAATCGTCATCGTCACGTTTCCTTGACACAATAGTATCAGATGTCGCATCTTTTTATCGCATCAACGGATGCGAGGAAAGTTGGTCCGTTATCGCACGGCCTTGAGAATTTTCCACGCTTGTTCATTTTAATGGAAAGACTTTCTAACGAACGTCGAAAATTGATTATGATTTTTCGTCGAGTGCAGAATCACAATCGTCTAACGTTTAATCGTTTGACCAGTTTCGCAACATCAGCAGCTGCGTTTTGAATTTTTAGCATTTGGCCGAATGCTTCTGATCCGGGGATTGAGTAACGATTACGCGTGACCGACAAAATTTTATCCAAGACCGTTATCAATGTGACACAAATTCGTCCGTTTCCCGGTTGTCCGCACACCGTTCACGTACTACGGGCGATTTCGTCGAGATTCGTACTTGGATGCATAACCGGTATCGAGGAGATGAACAGACGTCGAGATGGCTAGTGAAGAAGTCTACTGGTGTGGGAGCAACGACGTACGACGTCTTATATGTCGGACGTGTCGATGGCTGACCACCATCCTCCGCTCATTATCAGTCACTAACAGCACGCTTCGTTTACCTTTTCATTTGCGAAAAAAAGGAATCATGCGGCGCGATTGCGTCATTAGATGCCTTCGACAGATGCGTCCTTTTCGTGATAATATATCTTTTGAAAAGTAGCCAATCATTTTCAACTTTTACGTATTTTCTATAATATGTCACTCGCGTTGGCCCTTTTTCATTATATAAATCCGGAGTAATCGGAGAATTGTTGCGTAATCGACGTTAAGGCGTTGGACGACGTTGAAATGGGAATAATTTTCCAACGTCTCGCGTATTCTCCGCGCATCACCGTTTCTGACGGACTAACGAGTCGCAGGCGCGTCTTATCAACGACGCGGCATCTCCTTATCGGCGCTGCTTTCTGCTGGGAGCTCCGATTACACCGTTCTCGAATTCTTTATTGACTCAGCGAATAGCCGGATTGAGCGCAACAGTCATTTGCAATGAATCAAATTGACAAGCGACCACCAGTGGGAAGTACGGATGGCCCGTGTCCTTGCCTTCGTGCTCCTGTGCGGCCGCGATCGCATCGTCATCTTTCTGGCTAAATACTTCACTTAGGAGCGAATTAGGAAGGACGCGTTAACGTCTTCGGATGAATTTTATTGTGACGTGTTCGACCGTCAAACGTCAAACGTCAAACGTCAAACGTCAAACGTCAGACGTGAGCCGCTAACGAGCGTTTAATGGGAATAACGATCGGGAGCTGTATTTGATCGCGAGCTGAGAGCCGATAAGAACGTAATACGCTCGCGAGCAAATAGTCCACCGTGCCGCACGTGTCTTTAAAGTTTTCGATCATCCGGTAGGTTCATTACGGCGAAATTCTCCTGCACATAGCGTTCATCGTCGATGGCCTTTGGCATGTTAACGCTTTGGCTTGTACCTACGGTGCACGATTATGCGGAGCGTGCTCTCATCGCGGAATCGTAGCTTACCGGCGGAAGCTGGACGAATCCGATCGGTAGATTGGCCGGAATTAAGCACTGATTACGTATGCAGATTATACTCGCGAATTAATCTTCGGCCGGTGTAGGCTAGTATCTGTAGTTTGAAGACGCAGAAAAATTCACTACGCTAAGTACGATCGTCTGTCCGTAATACCTGTGTACATATAGATACATATGCGTCACGACGCTGTATCGGCCGCCAACTGTGGTAAATGCCGACGCGCTTAGGTGGGTGTAAATTATAGAGCTATGGGGTAAACACTATGACAAGACGTATGATGATCGTTGCCCATGACCGAGGACGGCGAAAATAAGTGTGAACGACAAATAAAGATGAAGCGCACATGCCGACGCCTGAGTTCCTATACATATGTATATATCCTATTTGTACATGGCTCGAGTTAGATGGGACGCACCTGGTCGAGTCCTGTCGGTTGACACCGGCGATACTGCTGCTCTGAGTGCTCACCCTGACAAGCGTAATGTTCCTGGGCAGGCTGGGCAAGCTGGATATCGTGCCGAGGGCCTTCTGGCCCAACAGAGGCGACTCGGCTCTCCCGGGATTCTCCACGATCGACGCTTGTCTTCGGACCCGATTTCCTCGTCTCTCCTTGTCCTCCTCCTTTTCTTCCTCCTCCTCCTCAATGGTTCCCGGAAAGCGGAATAGCTTCTGTGGCTCCTCCATCCCATGCGTTCACGAGTTTCTCATCGTAAGTCGGACATTCTCTGCACCTTAGTCACGGTATCCGGTGAAAATTCAGATGGTCCTCCTCGAGAGATCTGTTGAGCCACCGGTAAAATTCGTCTCCATAGCACCTATGTTTCTGTGCTCAAACTCACTGTAAGCGTTTTATCGCTTTTATCGCTTTTTTCGCTTTTTCCGCTTTTTCCGCTTTATCGCTTTTTCCGCTTTTTCGCTTTTTTCGCTTTTTTCGCTTTTTTCGCTTTTTTCGCTGGTTCGGCCCTCTCACATCGTCTTTTACCGTTCTTCACCCTGGATCAATATGAATGAATCAGTGAATGATCATCTCGAAAAAATGAGCTCTGCTCGGAGTGGCTCCAGACTCGGGATATTTCCGAGGTTACGGGAAGATACGTACGCAAAGGCGCCGTACTAGCGACTGTTTGAGATTCGCGGCTGTTGCACGAGATTGTGCCAACGAATGCCATGGCGTTTACCTCTTATGGCGGGGATAATACGTATACATGTGCAAAGCCGCGCTCTCGCGTATGTAGACTTTCGACGGGTTCATATTCCACGTTTTATGTGCCAGCCGACCAAGGTGAGGGTGAGGGTGAGGGTGATAGGAGGGGGAAAGGAAGCTGGCGGTCCAACGTTCTTGTCTGGTTTCTTGACGTTTGAAAGAATGTACAAATGGCCAGGTGTTGGTAACAAGAATCACGATGCAGCCGTGTCTCTTTGGAGATTTGTATTCTATCGGAGGACGCGGGTTGCGTGAGTTGCGTGAGTTGCGTGAGTCGCGTGCGCGCCGGCGCCAACTTGTTTGAAGAAAAGAAACGAGGTCAACACGCGATCGGATGTTGGAAAATTCGCGTTTTCCTCGCAGCCATTAATGAGTAGACCGTCCGCTTACCCGGCCACCGGTAGGCTCGACATTGTCTTTAGGCGGGAAGTGACGCGCAACACGTTCATTCGTTCGCGCATTCTCTCACGGCACCTATGTATCACTCGTCCATGAGGCCGTTTCAACTTTCAACGGATGAAAATTCGTCTCTCATATTCGCGACTTTCGACAAAGGGCTTTTTCCATTTCTCATTACCAAACGACGTGAGCAAGGCGTGCATGCATACTCACCAATATTCCACAATCTTTCATCACTTCTATGATCGCATGTTCCTCCCGAAAGTAGCTTTTAAGTTTCACAAGTTTTTCCCTCGCGATGAGAGATATACTCTGCAGCAGGAACGTTTATGTCTTCAACTAGGAATGAACGTTTCGTGGGGACGAGATTCTTTTGTCTGTCTTTTGTCTTGCTCGTGACTCCTCATCGGCCCTTTCACTCTGCTTATTACGATATATTCCGAAAATGTCTTCAACGAGAACTTTTCTGTCAAGTACCCTCGTCGAAAGTCATCGGGTCGCAAGGGCCACGTGGTCAGATCTCGCACGTAGATGTCGCTTGAATGACTTGCGTCAAATTGGAATCTTTAATGGTCTCATTTGGTGCGGCGAGGATATACATGCCCCCGGCGATGTCAATGAATTTGCCCACGATTTCTCGGTATTTTCCCATCGAAAGATAGCTTCCTCGACGTTGTACGCGAAGACAATGAAACGTCGCAAAACTGTGAGGCGGAATGCAGCGGTACGCCGTCTTCGCTTTCAGTGACGTCAACGCACCTTCTACGGAGCCTCTTTATCCCTTCTTTTCTTACGTGGTTCACAACTAGCCTTCTCTTTCTCACATCCTCGAGCTCCCTTCTCTCGTGCTGTTCGTTCTTTCTTTTTCTTGTTGTCCGGTCGTATCTTCGCTTCCTGCCTGCCACCGCCCCCTCGTCGCCTTCCTTCACCGACTGCGTCTCTTTTAAAAAACGAGCGATCATCGGCCAACTCATCTTCTCGATATTATCGCTACTTCCTCCGTCCTTTTGCCTTCGAAAAATCACCTTACATCGATCGGCCGATATTATTAGGAAAAACTTGGTTCGTGAGCGCAGGGTCCGTGAACATGAACATTCATCGGCACAGAGCACATTGTACACTCGGTGGGCAAATACCATTTGAACATCGGTAAAGCTATAATACTTGGCGTGTGCTTTCGCGATATTTCTACCAGGCACAACGGATTACAAAATCTCCAGCCGGCGGTGAGTTTCTACGGCGGGAGAATTACCGTGTCAAGGAGTATCAGATTTTTGTATTCGTAAGACCATTTGAATTCGTTGTACCGGAATCCGTTTTGTGCCGACTAAAGTGTGAGCAATCGCAGTGCCGAGTGAGGTCAAGGAAGTTCGAAGTCGCACCCACTCGCCAAGGGAATCTATCCGATGTCTTAAAAAAGATGGTTTCTTCATGGTTAACGGTAAATTTTTCATATAATCGATATTTTTTGGCCGGAAAGTGACGCACGCAAATGGCTACTCGCGCGTGGTAGGATGTTGTGTACTCGCAATCGGCACATCGAAACGTGAACAAGGACGCGGACGTGAGGGATGATGTCGCAATTACCGAGGTGATGTTCATGCGATATATGTATGTTTCGTCGACATGCGTTTTCACGGCTGTCATTCTAGCCGGCATACATTGTCGGCCAAAGACGCGTCTCGCGCTGGATATGGATATGGATATGGATATGGATATGGATATGCATAAGCATATGCAGGCGTATCCGTTGGCCGGGTGGACATGTTACGTTTGCCATGGGCATCCGTTGAAGGGCAGTTGGATGAGCGAGGAGATTTCAAGCGGATACGTCGGAGTCGGAGGTCCGACGACACAGGATGAGTTTAGTGGCGGGAAGTGCCCTCGTTATCGCGCCAGTCAATTGTTTAATCTCTCGGTCGTGTCGTCGCGTCCCCCCTCCCCCTCCCCCTCCCCCTCCCTCTCCCCCTCCCTCTCCCCCTCCGCCACCATCCTCTGGATGAGCGTGTGGGCCGGTGTGGGTCAACCGAGCTTAGTCTTCCGGAGACGCGAGTCACGATATCGCGCGGAATACGCTAAACTGGCCATCGAGTTGCTCGCGCAGGCGCATTTATTATTCCGAATGTATTGCGGTAGCAGATAATTATACCGGGCGACGTCTAATTGTAAGCCAGGAATTGGCTACTTACTACGTTGATCCGTTGAAATAGGGAAATACGATGCAAAGTCGGTCTGTACGATTGTTTAAGCTGGGCCGGATACAGGCTCATTAGTGGAACTTATGCTACATGCAGACGCGCGTGAGAGCCACTCGGCGTGACGTCTTTGTGTTCCAGTTAGGACAATCTAGACGTCTACCCGCCGCGCGGCGGTAACTTGGAGGGCATTTAGTGGGACAAATCTCGTTGCGAATCGACTAGTCGGTAATTGATCCTGTCCGAGGAGGAAACGGCCCGGTTGGTAAGAATATTTTTCGAGTAAGAGTCTTACCTAGACCTCTTCTTGCGAACGGCTGTTCGTCATGGATGGTTCGTGATTTGCCTTGATCGCGACGATAGTGTCCGGGGATATCCGTAGGTCGCGAGATTCGTTGTTCCTCGGGCGCTTCTCGTTTTCCTCCGCGAAGAAACTGGTATTCGCCGTTTGGCCGTCGCAGAGGCTGGATCTCCTTGAAAGCGGCCGGCTGCGTCCGGAATCGTTAGCGACGTCCGGGGAATCGGCAAATCTTGTGTGTCTGTGAAGCGCCAAATAATGGGAGGAGCAATGAAGGGATGATGAAGGCTCTCCCGGCAGATTCTCATGGGGTGAAAAAATTGCAGATCATTTACCTAGAATCCAAAGTCGCTTTCGACGGCGACTTGTTGGGATGATGCGGATATCCTTGGCTCTCATCGACGATTCCGTCCTTGTCGGCCGTTGCCAGCTCGCTTTTTCTCGGCTCCAGCGTGTTCTGCCGCTTTCTCTCTTCCTTCCTACGTAGACTCGGTTTTCTGTTTCTTCTCAAACTCGCGTTCACTTCCTCGAGGACACGATTGTAATCCTCCTCGTTCCGTAGTTCTTGGACGTTACGCGCAGCCACGGTCTCATCGCTCTCGTCCTCGGCGGACTGGCGAAATAATCGATCGTTCAACAATTTCCCATTCATTTGGATTATCGACAGCGATTATCGGTTCATATGGAATAGAGAAGAGAGGCAGACCTCGTCGTACGATTGGAAAGTCGTCGTCGGTTTCGGAATTGTCGTTTGCGGTGTATTTATGCTTTCGCGCCGTAAATTACCATCAGGACCGGTGATCATTACAGGAATCGGTGTCGGGGGCGTCGACGGTAAGTTCATGTGCAAACCGCCGACGGAAGAAGCCAGACTGGAGGCCGAGCTGCTGGTCAACGAGCCGTTCGAATCCTGATAATCCGGGAAATCGGCCGAACTCGTGCGCTCTGCCAAAAAAAACAAAACAAAGAAACATGCAGATTTTAAGCCTCGTCAAGAAGATAGATTTCCATGAGAGTTTATTGCTAGGCAAGGCAAGAAACTCGTGATTCTCGTTCTCTTTCGTACCTCCCTTAGCTCGACGCATGACCTCCCTATGACGAAGATCGGCCGCCGAACAGAGCGGCGTGTCGACTTCGTAGGTATTGTCAAAGAGCGTATAATTCACTTCGTATTCGCCGGTTTCCTTGCGAAAGGTGATAATGTGCTCGAATCTGTGGCCCCATAAAATTTCCGAAGAGAGATAGGAACTTCTGGCTTGGGTAGTCATGCCGGTAGATTCGATCACACCTACGACATATCGAGTATGTCGATGATGATATTTTCGTCTTTCCCCCCTGAGCAATGAATTCTGCCTACCTTCCAATATTACGACTATTTCAAATCTTTCGCGAAGCATGTCGCTCGCCGAGATATGATAAAGCGGCGAATGCTCGTCGATCTTGTGGACGATTGTCGTTGGCCAAATGAAAAATATCTTGTCCTCCTCCCCGTCTCCACCAACCTTTAATTCCGTTTGGAAAAACGGCAAGAGCTCGCCTTCTTTCGTAACCTGAAATACGTTTAAAACGATGAGTAAAGATGCTTGGAGAGTGAGACGGATGATTGGTAAGGGGAACGCTGAAGGTATACCTTCCGTTTGATCATCTGAGCACGGACATGTGCCTCAATTATGTGACTCTTTCTCATGTCGCCGACACGGAACATTAGGCACGGTTGGCCGTCCCTCTGACAAATGACGGCATTGCGCGAAAAGAGGAGGGTCTGGGTCCTCTTCTTCGGCCTCGAGAGCTTAGCGAAGACTATGCCGACCATGAAGGCCTGAAGTATTACCCCCGTCATCGATTGAATACACATTATAAAGATTGCCTCGGGACACTCCTCCGTCGTGTGTTTCGAGCCGTACCTGACGGATAATTGAACATTCATGACATTCATCCAAGTCAGCAGCCGTTGTACATAGATAGCGCGAGTGCTCGCACTTACCCTATCGTGTGTTGCGTCTCCACTGAAAAGAGAAAGCAGCTCGTGAATCCATGGATATCCTCGACACAGGGCCTGAACGTCACGTTCGGCTGGTTGTAGCTCTGCGAATCAAGATCCCCGTGACTGTAGGCTATCAACCACCATATCAGGGCAAATCCCAGCCAAGAAAGGACAAAGTTCAAAGAGAATACTAGAAGAGTCCAGCGCCATTGTGCGTCCACCAACGTCGTAAAAATATCCTGCCATAAGGATAGGCCAATTATCGTAGATGAAATAAGTAAAGTAGATAAGATGAATATTTTTCGTAATTTCCAGATTGACGGCAAAGGAAATACGACGATCTAATGTTGTGTACGTGTTAATTGCCGAGCAAAGAGTCACCTGGAGATAACGACGTCGTCTTTTGGCAACGTTTCCTTGAACAACGTTGCAATCGCCGTGCTTAAAAACCACCCTTTTTCGCACCCTCCTTGAGCTGAACCTCGATTGACGGTACCTGAAAATTCCGGAAAGGTGGATGCCATTATTATTATTATTATTATTATTAGTTGGTGTCCGGCCGTCCGACAGCTGAAGTAGGTTCACGGACCCTGCTCCAAACGATTTCCTATACCCGCGAGAGGCCCCTATTTAGTGACAAGACGGCGTCTGTTTGAAAGTACGCAGGAAGTTTATTGTCAAAGGACGTGATTTACGAGCAGACGTCTTCTTTTCGAAAAGTTGAGCCACGGCAGTTTGCCAAAATATCGATGTTAGAGAGAATCACAAATGCGAACAGCACGAGTTACTCATGCTAAAGCGTTTAATCGACGCAACACACTTTCGGACATCGTTACCGAGGGACGTGAATCCTGGCCAAGGTAAACTGGCGCAAACGCGCCACTGGGTATCTCGACGATAGACGTCATCAGACAACGTCATCAGACAATCATCAGATAGATCATCAGACAACGATCGTTTATTATCTACGCTGTCGCGCCTGATATTTTTACTAGAAATCGTTGCCTCTTTCGGCCTGGAACATTGTGGCCTTGGTGTTGAAGGCAAAAATTTCTGCTAAAACGTCGAATATGCGTCGAATATGCTCGGAAAATGAGCGGAAGCGTGTAACATCGTACATATGCTCGCTACTTGGCTCACTTGATCAGTCCGATGAACGGCGTTCTAAATTTGTGTGCTTTAACATCGTTCAACCCTGACATATTGACCTAAGATGAAAATAGATGGGAAAACGGCAGTTTTGCGAGTAGGAAGTCAAGCGCATGTGAAAGACGAAATTGGCCACTGAAAACTTGGTCGGTCGTTGTTGATCATGTTTTGCGAGAAAAAGGGAATTGCGATGGTAATCCCGGAGAAATCGGACAACGTACTTGACAAGTTCTTCTCGCCATGCGGCTTCTGAAGTGGACGTGGCTTTGACGACGAGCATCGACACTTGAGAGATGGCTCTTCGGAGGCCGGACAAGGTCGTCCCTTCGGCATGTTGCGATTTTCCACTTTGTAAATTCCCGGCGGAAGCAATTCTCGACGGCGAGCTCGTCTCCATGCCTAGTTGTAAGACGTCTTAGACGAGCGGGGAACAAGTCCAATTGATCGGAGCTTGACAGTGACAACTACGTTCGGAAGAGCCGAAAACATCGTCGTTTCTCTGCGCGCTTATTTACCGGACCTCGGTATCGACCTCGGCATATGACGCTGCGTTTCCCGCAATCTTAAGGTAGAGGAATACGAATCCCCTATTATATTTAGACTTGGACGGACAAGATGCAAGATGGCCGCGTCTGAAGATCGCTAAGAGGGTAGACGACACGATATGCCATCGCACCGATTCAGTATACGCTTCTCACAATCAGAACGACTCGAATTCCGATCGGATCCACCCTGACGAATCTCTGACGGCACAATCACGGCACCCGAACGTCCCGGTGTCTGTCCCGGTATGTTCTTCAGGCAGACACGAGATCACTCGCGTTGAGAGATAAGGATTACCGGTAATGATTACGTTGGTGCGCTAATGCGGCCCGGCCGAAGGCACGAGATCAAATTTGCTTGTTTGCCGCGTCGCGAGAGCGGTCGGGGACCCAACAGAGGGAGCCTCGTTAAACTCGACAGTAAGCACGACGAGATTAGACGCAAGTGCAGCGCAACTGCAATGCAACTGCAAGGAGACAAGTGCACGGCAAGGGACGGTCCTATGCTGTACGCGTAATGCGTATGCATCGAATTCTTCTGCCGCTTGTCGCCTCGTCATCGTCTTGCCGAACAAGTCTTTGGCCGCACTGGGCAAACACGTGGCCCCAAGGGCTTTTTTCTCCGCAATCTCGCAAATTCTATTCTCGTCGCTCGGAGAAAGATTCCCGTCGATATCGGCACGCGGGAATGGGAACGTCTCGGTGCTATTTTCTGCTTCCTTAAGCGCCCATTGTGATCCACATTTTCCTATCGCTATATTTTTCCTCGTGTCCACGCGAATATGCCACAAATCTTCATCTCACTCTCTTATGCGACACAGTCACACGAAGAGTAAATTTTCGCGATACCTTGGACACTGTTGAAAAATCCCCTTAGTACTCCGCTTATCGACAATTTCCATGAACGTTTGTGCCGCTGTAATCAGCCACACGCCGACCTTCTAACTTTTCGTCGGCTCGGGTGTACGTACAGCACGCAGTGAATTCATGCGTGAACGCGCGTCAACAGGAAGTGATAACGGGCATATTTTCTACCGCATAGTAACTTCAAGTTTTAGTATTTTAACGGAATTGTCGTTACATATGAGCGATAAAGAAATTGGTTTGCCCAAGCGAACCACAACTGCTCTTTTCAATATCTTTAATGTAACATTTATATCGACGCACGCCTCCCATGTAACCCACCTGCTAAGTAAAGGACCAGTTTCGCCTCTGAAGCTGATTCTGCTGAATGTCCTCCGCTGGAATGTACTAAGAAGGCTGCGTTTCTCTTTGTCCGCGTTATTTCCGCCAATTTCTACTGCTGAATCTTGATATATTTTCACCGGCAGTGTAGTTGCCGGCACCGCCGAATTCACCAATAATTCGACCCACGGTTTGGACGTGTTAACGGTAACCGAGCGCTCACCCATTTCCATTAGTTCGCCGACTTGGGAATACTTCCCGGCTTCCTTCGATGCCGCCATTACAATCTCAGCCGATCAACTCACCGGAATGATTACAATAAAAGAATTTGCAAAAGCGATTTATCTCGTGATCTAACGCTAACGAAAGCAACGACCGTGCGACTCTCCGCGATTACCACACGTGTGTGATTCTGCGTGACTCGGTCGTTATAGTTGACCATTACTTTTTAAGCCTCTGCAATTCTTTCCTTTTTCTCTTCTATAGCGCGTGCCCCAGATGTGGCTCTTTATAAATATCCTAAAAATTTTTCTACTCTTACGTAAAGTCTCTTTCACAAGATTACACTCGAAATTTATGTTAAGTTTTTATTCGCCCGGTAGGCACGTGTATCACACTCACGATCGCATAACGCTTTCATAGTCGTCCCTTAGACATATTACCAACGATGAGGATTCTTCTTTGATATTGGCGATTCTTCAACTTGTACCATGGGCATCGTAGAAAAACGAATACGTTGTCACCGTAGTAATGTGCTTCGGTGCAGCACGCATCACACACTTGACAGTAGTGTTTCATCTCTTTCATCTCTTTCATCTCTTTCGGCATGGTCCGTTCCTCACGGTAAATAGCTCAAACTCACAGATCACGTTAAACTTTTAAGATCTGGTGGTGGGTATGGTCACCACTAGCAGAACATATTGTAATTTTCAGAGACCATTCGGGACCGGCGAAACTCGCTCAGAACCTGTCAACGCAAGAATCGCTTCTGAGATTGCGGCCGGCGGTATAAGCGAAAATAATCCATGCGCCTACAAATGCGCGACCCAACGACGACGACGACGACGACGACGACGACGACGACGACGACGACGACGACGACGACGACGACGACGACGACGACGACGACGACACCAATTCATTCAACGATACACGCGCGCTCGAAGATGGTACTCTATTCATGCGTATAAACCTGCATTCATCGGTAACAGCGCCGATTTCTCAGCACAAGCCAGAGCATGTACATGCCGAAATCTAAGTTGCTGCTGCGTACGTAAAGTAATGCGACAGAAGCCGTCTCAGCGTGGAAAAGATGCGATTGTATGATAGAATCCACGATTTGGCCATCTAGTAATAGAAGACCTGGCGCAATTTTCATACAGATAGAAAAGTTCAGATAGAAAAATCGGTGCAGTAAGCGCATGACGCGCGCTACTGACGTGCGAACGTTCTCTTTCCTCGCGTAAATGACACGAACGCTTTCATACATATGTATGCAATGTAAATTGATGGCCGTACGTAGTGCAAACGCACGTAAAAATGTGTGAAACGTCGGACTTGAGTGCGCACAGAATGTAGGCGGCAATACCAACAGCGACCCTGTAAAATAATCTTAGCCGATTTCATTAAGACGCTATCCGAACTTAATACACCTAGGCTATTTAGTATCATGCGCTCGATCTGTTCTACCGGACAACTAAGTGAACTTAATTTCGAATAAATATTAACTACATTGCACGTGCATATGAAAGGTATAGATGTGCAGTATGCGTAAAGTTATTTCAAATAGCCCTCGTCGACATAACGAATCCATATTGCCTTATTGCCATCTTATTGAGGAAGAGCGCAAAGAACAGTTAAAGATGGCGCCATCCATCAGGCTCCCTCGCAAGTTTTCTCCACGTTCTTCATGTTTTGTAATTGCAACTTTATTTTCGATTCGACATTGAACAAGTGCCAAAAGTACAAAAGGTACGGAAAGAAAGTAAAGCTATTAAATAGGTAGCGATGTCGTGCTTTATCTAGAAAATTTCTTCTTACAATACATGTACTTATGTATATACAACTGTTACACGAAGTGTAGCTACTTGATAATATTTCGACACCTCAACTCCATCAATAAAAATGCCCTCATATTTGGATCTTGTATTTTATCCAGTATCGTCTTTTGTATGTCAACGTCGCTTCTCTCAAGAATACTGCTGAGTTTTTCGGCATATTGAATCCAAACACAATTCGCACAGCCAGACATGCAACAGTTAGTCGGTTCCGTGAGGTTTTCTATGACGTCTGCCTGGTTTTCTCGTTTGTTCAGGTTATTTACTCCGTTAGATAAGTCTAGAGATCCTTTCTCACTATACTTTCGGATTGGCCCAAGTACACTTCGATGGCATATTCTCGTTGAACGGGTAAGACCGATCATCCTTGCTCTGCGCTCAAGGGAAATAGACCCACCGCACGCGTTGTATCTGCACGATTTAACTTTTTGCAGATGCTTCGGGTGGGATAAAGTTATATAGGTTGATCTCTATGCCTGCGCATGATGCAATCTTTTGAATTTCTTGTCAATTTTATAACAAACAATGATCATGTCGACGCTGATGAAGGCTTTCGGTATAAGAGTAGCATTACATTCTTTGGTAATAAGGATATCGATGCAACTTTCTTGGAAATTTACGTGTCATTCCGCGACCAATCGGGACCAGGTCTTTAGCAGACGATACGTTTAGAACACGTGCCGTTGTTCATGACGTTTGTTTGTGCCAACGTACGAGTGGAATGGCCCGAAAAATACCTGGAAAGAAGCATCGCGGGGTAAAAGATCCTCTGAAGCAACAAGCTAAGCGTTTGGCTGCGTAAGTTACCGCGTAACGAAAGTCATTGGGTTATTTAACGAACGAAGAGTTTACGATGCTTGCGTATTTTCAGGTTAGAAAAGCAGATCAATGCCCCGCCGAGGGATGTGGGGGAACAGGCTGTGCCCAAAAGTCTTGAGCGGGTGATTCAGTTAAAAGACGCAGTGAAGACTGGCCAGATACGTAAGAAGATACGAAGGAAGAGACAGAAAAATAGATTGATTTGCGTAGGTGCTCCGAATTCTAAATGGCCACATTCGAAAGACAGAGGAGACAAGATCATACCTGTTTTCAAACAACGACCCGGCGAAAATGGAAATGCTTTTTACCATCGCGTTTGCAAACAAACACAAAGCTACTTGCACGAGGCAGCATTTGAAAAAAAATATAATGTACAGATCGACCGTAATCCCGACACGGGGGAGGTCGAAGGTGTGTCAAAATGTTCCAAAAACGAAATCGACGAGTTGGAGAAGTTAAGGGCTAAACACAAGAATGTGAAGAAGAAAAAGAAGATTCTTGAAACCGACGGTACACCGAAACTATCAAAGGCCGAGAAACGCAAACAAAAGTTACAGATGAAAAAAGATAAGAAATTCGAGGAGACCGCGAATGATTTTGCGAGTTTTAAGGATCGAGTTGAATTCGGAGAAGTGGCTCATGCACCCCCGCAATTGAAAGCAAGGCCAAGAAAGGCAGACGCGACGAATAGTAGCAAGGTATGAGAGTAAATGTAAAGTAATACGCGAACCAAGGTCGTTATTATTATTATCTCTTCCTTTTCTTCTTTAGCCGGGTAAAAAAGATTTACTATTAAGCTCATTACTAACGGAAACCGGAATATCGAGAAGCGAGCGGACAACGCTAGTAACGATCGATCGATCCGGAAAGCGCAAGAATCTTCCGGTTGGAGAAAGAAAACGATTAGAGGAGCAACAACGCGATGTTGTAGCGGCGTATAGAAGCTTAAAAGCTCAACGATTCGCCGACACATGAGCTCGGTACGTAGCAGGGCATGGTCCTGTTCTTCCGTTTTACTTTCTCGCAAATTTATGACGATTGTAATAAACCTTTTTTTACATTATCCCCTCCTAAAGCCAACCTATTTACTAAAGTTTCTAGGATTAAATAAGAGTGCATTTTATTTGAAACATCAGGGATTAACTCGAAAATAGACATATAACGTAGGCTTTGGTTGTTTTAAAGTTGAACTTTAGCCGGTCGTCCACACGAACGGCTCGAGTCTCTCTTCGATCGGTAAAAGGTTGTTCAGTGTTTCCAGGCTTTCGAGGGTTTGGTTTAGGAGCGCATGGCATTTGCTTAATTGCCTACTTAATTCGTGTATCTTATTGAGCTGCTCGGAAAACTTGCTAAACTTTTTCTGTCTCTCGGCTACGAGAGAGAGTGTCCTCGCAATCTCCGTATCGACGTTGGTGCACAAGGCACTTTGCTCGCTGGCTATCATCTGAGCGTTGGTATTTAGGTGATGCTGGTAACGTGCACAGAGATTAAATAAACCGATCGGATCCAATCTCTCCAAGACTTCTGGATCTCGTACACCCGGTGGCAAATTCAATGTGCCTCGCATTATTGGTAAAAACATTGGAATGTTTTGTAGCTTTATCAGATCGGGGTCTTTGTCAGCCGTTGGATCGGAAAGTGCCGGTTTTACTACTACAATGTTGTGGAGTTTGTCAGATGTTGCTTTCCTGTGGCTAAAAATAAGGAGTGTTATATACAACACTGTAAACTGCATTTATCAGTTGTACAGTACCTGTGGTTAATAGTACTAAGGCTGCTCTTACGCCTCGACACATCTTGGGCACCTAAACTCTTTCCTCTATATAACTGAGACTGCTTGTTGGTCATCTTGGGAGAATCTCCAATGGGTCCGTTCACCGTATATGATATATATGGCAAGTCAGAGTCAGAACAGATACTTGCACCAGGACTTGTGCATCTAGGTGGTGTGTCTTCTGGCAACCTTTCACGATCAGGGACACTCTTCCCACGTCGAAGCTGTGCAGTCCTTGCTCTGCTGCCACTAGCACTGCCGGTGTTCTCAGTGCCACCTTGTGAACTCTGTTCTGAACCCATATTAGCGTCGAATTTCTTTTTTTTTCTACTTACTTTCTATCATTAACGACTCAGTGTCATTGTCTGTCCTACTTTAATTACTGTTCTTTCATCGCGGCACCGGCGTACCGAGTAAGTTGAGAGATCTATTATGTTTGTGGTGTGCATCCTTATATCACTCAATTTGGATATTTACTGCTCGGCCGAAAATAATGGTTAGAATGCGGGCACGAGCATCCGTCTAAGTCGATAAGATTGAGGTAGGTGTTTTGTCACATGATTGTGGACACTAAGTTTATCCTCAACCGTACCGAGCAGTACCGAGACACGGCACTATCGTGATCGGAATATCGCTGGGTTTGGCAGGTTAAAAAGATATGACACTGGAACAATCAGAAGTCACTTTATGACATTTCCGATTATTCTGCCGTAAACTATGAAAGATTTTGCGATTGGAGGCTAACTTTCTCGAGACCGTATTGTACTCTAATACAACAGCACCATCTGTCCCGGTGTTATGTTAGCTTGGAGCAAACGGCGCGATGTTCGAAAGATTTTTATAATAGACAAGTAGTATCGGGTGACTGATGACGACGACTGATTAAGTAACTCGCTCATTTCAGCAATGTCAATTGATGCACGGGGTGACTGAGTTGGTATGTTAATGTTTACGAAACATTCGTCTTGAGTTGTTTGTAAATTTACTCTATTTCATGCAGCGGAAATGTTTGCTAAATAAGTACGCGACTAAGTGCTATAATCGATAAATACTGTAAAATAGGGTCTACCTTGGTTAGGATATTTATAATATCCTATTTGGCTGTGATCGAAAGGTAAACGAGCTGGTTAAAGAGTGCAGCCGGTGTAGAAAAGTGATAGGCTGTGATAAATAGGACGGGACGCGTTTTCTGCGATCAGTTGACATAAGGCGGTATCTAGGAAGATCGGCTTTGAGGAGCAGCTGCTCCCTTCCAAGTCACAGTCTTCGTCAAGAGTTGGCGTAGTCAGCCTTATCCTAACGAAGAAAGAGAGTATCTGCGCAATGTACGCCGGTGCAAAAGAGATTAGTTAAAGCGTTTGCTCATTCTTTACTGTTTAGAGTATGATCGATCGATGAAAAGTTGGTGTATTTGTTCGAAGAACGATAACCGCGGAAAAGTTTGGACGGACTGCAGGAGTACACTTTAGACAAACCTGACGATTGCTTAGTATGCAGAGGAGTTGACGCAAACAGCAAAATTCCGTCGAATCAGTGGAAAATTTTGGCGTTTAAAGATGTTTGCCGGACAGATCAGCATAAAAATGGTCGTAAGCCGTGCGCGTCCCTAGTCAGCTTCTACATTGGTTTGATGTGCTTACGGGCATAACGTCATAGTGACGATATCGCACCGGATAAGAATAATAATCATCGTAATTAGCGTTAAGAAGGGGCAGAGGATTGTTTGAAGAATGTCCGCCGTAAATCATCTTCCCCGATGATGCGTTCGTGAGGATAATAATTTCAGCTGGATTTACCATTCATTGTTTGAAGTGTTCGTCTTGGCTTGTCAGTCGCGATTCATCATTGTCAAGGATGCATCATGGCGTTGTTACTGTTGTTTGCTGATATGGCATAAAAGTGAATTTCCATTGAGGCCCTAGAAGATCGACCACCGAGAATTGGTGAAAGCGCACGGCAATTTCATTTGAAGATCGAAACATTCATTGAGTTTGCCACAAACAAAAATGGTTATCGCCGAGTTGCTTGATCTCGCTGGAACATTTCAATCACGTAGCGCTTCGGTGCGCGTTTATGCCGGAGTCTGTAATTGAATTTCTTGCAATCCTTCAGACGGTTTCGTGAAGGACTTGAGATTCGAAATTTGAGCATTTAATGGCCACCGCGAATAGAGGACAAAGGTTTCTAGGCGTTGTGTGCCGTAGTCAATATGCATCTTACTGTTTCTCATGATTCACCCTAGTTACGTTTGAACACGTACCTACGAGATTTCCGACAATGACGAACTGCTCGAGCGTTTGCTCCCAATAGTTTTCCAAGTGATTCGGCACTTTCTCCAAGTTATTATAGCCGCTTCGATCATGTCTTTTCTCTTAAAAGAGCGATTCGTCATCAACTATTGAGGGAATTATCGTTCGTGAAGAAACAAACAATTTGTTTAGCCGATAGACAGATAGATAGGTGGATAGATAGATAGATAGGTAGATAGGTAGATAGGTAGATAGATAGAAAGAGAGGGGGAGGTGTTTATTTTGAGAAGGGTGGTTGATCGTATGTATATAATACGTGTAAGTACATTTGGCGGAGGTGGTGGAGGTGGTGGAAGCGGTGGGGGTGGTGGAAGTGGCAAAGGTGGCGAAGGTGGCGAAGGTGGGAACGGAGGAGGGATCACGTTCCTACGTACTCCACCCTCGCGTCAGTAAGCAGCAGTGAGCAGCGAGCTCTCCTCGTGCGAGTATCGTGTCATCGCGCTCCGAACTCTAACTTGTTCACCACGTGCTTTCTTCGTTCTTGTCTTTACGAGAGCATCGACTCTCTTTTACGACACTGCTGCATATAATAATCCGAGGATTCAAGGACAGGAGTTTTTCTACTTTAAGCCGCATATCGATTAATTTTTCGAAAAATTCAAAGTCTTTTGAAGTCGGTGGGCTCGCGTGATCGCGTGACCAACGAAAAGACCGATTCGAAGGTTATCGCAATTGAAATTGCTGGAATCATAGCCACTTCGTAAGCTTGCATCGTGTGTTTAACGGTAAGTTTGGTTCGATCGAACTTATGAAATAACAGACTTTTCGCGGCGTCATTTAAATTCTGGCTGGTAAAGCTCGAGTAAAACTTCTTCATATCAGCCTGTAAACCGTCGTTCGATTGCGTATTATTTACCTCCTCGCAACGGCGACGCGTGCGTTGAGATTACATCAGCGTGATATTAATGAGAGACGTCTTACAATGAGTAGGGGAATCATGGTAAAGGATCTGTGAAAGTCGGTCCGACTTGACTTGGCTCGGCTCGGCTCGGTTCGGCTCTGCCTCAAGCGGCGCATCTTCTCGCGGTTATGAACTTTGCTTTCCCCCGTAGACCGTAGTAAATCGACGACTTTCAGGAATTTCAGGAATGTTTCAGGAATGTTTCAGGAATTATCGAAAAATTGCCGAATTTTAAAATGCTCGACTGACGCGTGTTTTTCCTCTGGCATTTTGCATTGACACGACCTTCCTTTTCCGACCTCTCCGAAATTTTGACAATTTAGAAAATCCACGGTGCGTCACTGACACTACATGGCGCAGCGATTGTGAGCTTCGCCTAGCGAAGTGCTAATAATTCCCCGGAGGTTTTACTCGAATTAGTACTTTCGCAGAGTTGACACGAAAGAATTGTCCCTGTCTATTTGCTCGGGTAATTAGTTGGCGTGAATGAAGAGTTGAAGAGTTACAGCCGTGCCGAGGAAAGCTAGCCAAGGTCTCCCCTTTTGCTTTCAATGCATGCCGATCTGCGTTTTCCTCATTTCCTGCCTTTTCTATATGCTCCCCGCGATCCAGTTCTATGGACTCGTTACACCTGTTCGTCTTAATATCGGGCATCGTGGGTGGACGCGATAAGACGTAATCAAGGCGAGATGTGGTCTTATCCGCGGGCAAACGAAGACGTAATGTCATTCGAGGCCGTAATCGTGGATAGAGAATACGTGATCGACATAATAAAATGCAAGTTTCATCATGACACCAGAAGACACCGTGCTCCGGAGACACTCGTTCTTTCTGCCGCCTACGAAGAGGACGAGGCCGATTGCCGTAATATTTCCGTAAAATCAATTAGATCGGCTGGCTTAACCCGTATAAACAGCTGTCGTTATTAGTCGCAGAAGGAAAAGTGTAAACCGAGCGGCCTGGAAAGGCGATAAGGCGCCTGACACGAGATACGGCTGGTTTCATCGAAGAGCATAAAAACGAACAAAGATCACAGCTTATGGCGCAAGATGCGTGGAAATTTCTGTCGAGTTGTTAGCAGAAGAAACATTGTATTGCACCTTTTGTAAATATGCTTAACGGTTCCTTAGGAAAATCTCTGCGGGTCATTCTGAGATTCTGCTAGCGCCGTATCAATGAACCCTATTTCGTTTCTATCCAAGTGACAGCGACCAGTTGGCAGGCAATTATAGAGAGCCTTGGCACGGGAGTTTGCACGAAGCGGGACTTATCGAAAGATAAGGAAACGTCGAGTAGTTTCAAATAAGAATATCGCTTGAGAGGCGATAATGTAGTTGGGGAGCGAAGCGGACAATGTTTCGTGTGCCTGCACGATCATTTAAAGATCTACCAATTTGCACTCCATTTTGCGCGGTCCTTGCTTATCGGCAACGATATTTTAACCAAGCCCCGATATATTCACCTGTGGTTACCAATTATATTTCTCTCGTTTCCATCGTTGCGATTGCATATCGTCGCTGCTAATTGCTCAGACTTTGCGCAGGAACGGTGCGGTGTACATGTGCAAGCCGATTATAAAGCCCGACACTGTGGCTCCTTTCGTTCTCGTAACGCTTCTGGCAAGATGATAATTTTTATTGAAATTCGCCGCGGAACGTGAGCATATGCGAATACAAAGATTTCGTTATGTGTAAGGAGCACAGTTGGTAGACCCATATTATCTCGCTTTTGCCGTGAGATATTTATTATGGATCGTTTTTATTCGTTACCTCGCTTCTCGAGGCTGTTTTTATTGCTACTCATTGATAAGCACCGGCCGAACGCATCACGCAGAATCGCATGAGAGTGCCGTGGCGTTTGTGTAAATGAGACAAGACTGTGTGAGACAAATCGTTGGCCAGTGTCGTCCCTTTTGTTTCAATAAATCTTAACATTATTAGCCATTAGCACGAGAAAACGAAAATACTGGGATTTTGGGTTTCTTTTTGATTTTCTTCCGGCATTTATCCTTTCGGAATAAACTTGACTGACTCGAGTCACTCTCTTTTTCGGCGGTCTAATTGTAAGCGAGGAAAGAGAGGAGATGGAAAAAGCAGACGGAAAAAGCGCCGTGCAAACACTCTGTTCGCTCGATCCTTTCCGTTCGCCTTCGCCTTCGCCTTCGCATCGGCCCGTCAGATAAACCTTAGGGAATCATTATTAGTGCCGCTGGATTTCAAAGTCCTCGATATTCCGAATTCCCCGCCTTCTTCCGGGCTAATGAAAGTCAAATTCTCACAATTACGGCAGGCCGATTGCCGCACGGCTGAAAACTCCCGCGAATTGAATTACCAAGCTTTTCTCTTACTTATTCTCTCAAGTAATTCCACGGTAAATAGATTCCTGTGGGGATCACCACGGAAACTATCGGTTACGTCTATGAGAATGTTCTTCCTATGCGTGAAATTGGAAAAATGGTCAATTTGGACCGCGAGAAATGGCTTTTTAACATTCTCAGCCGCACGTATATATATCGTTTTTCCTTGGTTTGCAGATTGGAAGATCCGATGTAAGGAGGATGGATTGCTACTAACAAGCGTGATTCTAACCGAGTGTATTGCGAAGAGTAATTAACGTAACAATTAGCGGCATGTGAAGTCCTCGGGATACTCGGGAGCATGTCGAGGGAGGAGGAAGAACGGCCGATCGACGGGCAACCACCTGGTAAGGTCGACGAGTGGTAAGTAGACCTCGCCGTTTCATCCTATCGATCGTAGAGACCCCTAAGGAACGGAGTTGGATTTACCTCAAGGAAGCAGCATCGTCATTCGAGAGCAGTTGAAACAATCGTAGACGTGGCCGTTGTCAGTGGTGTTGTCAGTGGTGTTGTCAGTGGTGTTGTCAGTGGCGTTGTCAGTGGCGTTGTCAGTGGTGTTGCCGCCGGCGCGGTTCCGCCCGGTAGCCTCCTCTAATTTCATCTCGAAACCACGAGGTTCTTGCTACTTTCTCCCTGCACCCTAGAGTACCGTACGTTCGCAAAGACTACGGATTCATAGGTGCTGTTTCGATATAATAGAATGGCCGCGAATCAAGTGTCCTCTTGCCTCCCGACCTGGCCACAATTCTTGTAAAGAGTGTGTTGGCTGTCGAGGATAATCGGGAAGACGTACGGGGTGTTATTTCCGAATGGAAGGCTCTTCCGTTGGCTAATTTTTCGAGTGGCCCCTCTGCGCGATTCGTGATAATTGTCGCGGGCAGTAGAAACCGTCGAGCTTGTTTACTTTGGCTCATCGCATCGTATCGTTTCACCATTGGAATATTCATGCTCCAAGGAACCGCAAGCACACTTCTAGGCGCGATATTTTATACTCTGTCCTGCGATTCGTGTGCAAAGATCGTTCGTACAAGCACCTGTTACGTTGGTTCAATCATATTTTCATGGTATTTCGAGCTTCTCCTTCGCTGTAATCTCGTCTTCTAGTTGTTGAGATGCACGTGATGCCATGGTGGCCGAGGCATTTTAAACGGCAGCATACGCACGGCTCTCTTGCATAATCTGCGTCCGATGCGCGTGCCGCTGCATAAGAACGTATTATTTCTAGTCGCGTACTCTGGAGGCATCCTTTAGGTGACGACCTTAAGGTCGATGTTTCACGCTTGCCAGGACAAACGGAACACTCGGAGATTTCATGTGCGCATAATGCCGGGATATGGATATCGCCTTTCCTTTCCATCGGTCGTTGGTCGTTGGTCGCTCCGAATAAGAATCGTCGAAAAGACGGTTAAAAATCTCATTCGCTCGACGTTCTGGAGAATTTATCGTTAGAGCTCTTTTTATCCGGACATTCCTCGGGATTTCAATGAAATCCTATCCTATCCCAAAGGATCGCGTGCTGTTTCCTTTTTCTGCGAAGGCGAGGCCGCTCTTAAGGGATTAGTACTTTGTACTTGTGGGCTCGCTGCTTCTGTCTCTTCCTCCTCCGTGTACGAACCTATATTGAACGTAAACTAAGTCGGTATGTAAAAACAGACACGCGCTCTTCTGGGATTCTTCTCTGGCCGTGCACACGTACAGACATGAAAAGCACAGAGCAGCAGAGTCAGAAATAAAAGCCCTCGAGTTCATCGTTGCATTCCACGGCTACACATTTATCGGAGCGTCTCTATTGCAATATATTTATACATGCTATATAGATAGATAGGCACAGACACATCGGAGTAACTTGAAACCGGGACCTACGGTAATAGTCCTAATGAATTTTCGTAAAGCAGCTCGGTGAGGCCGACATCCCAGCGTGCCATTTTCCCTTTCATTTGGAAACCAGTTTCGTCGAGTATTTTCCAGCAAGGACGAACCGCCGCGACATGTGCCAGTGAGGTGAATGTTTCGCACAGCACTTATTCCGTCTAACATGTTAAACAAGCAGACGAGAATTCCGTGAGCTTTAGCCAATGCTGTGCTTTTGTAAAAATTGCCCTTGGAGAGGACGATTATCCGCGGAAATATCCAAACATCCAACGGTTGTAATGATTGGCGAAGATGAGACGACGGCCGTGTCGTTGCGTCGACTGACGAGTGACAATGAGTGCAGGAACGAGAGTCGAGCAACGGTATAATTGCGGGAAGAACGCAGTCTTCCGGCATGGCGGTACGAAAATTGCGAGCAAACTGCAATTTCGCGAGCTCGGCGAACTCTCGTTAACGGCATTCGGAGACTCGCTCAACTCGACGTTACCCAATACCTCTGCCGTATTACAGCATTCTCCATTTTACGTATTTTCCATCGAGCAAATGGCCGACATCGAGCAGGCTATCGCGTTCGATATTTTTCTCGTATCTACTGTCCTGCTACTACTTTGTTTTTGCCTCCGAAAGGAAAAGTTTGGGCGATAGGAAGCTTGTGGATGCTCGTATAGGGTATCTCTTGATAACCGAATAAATATATCGATAAATAATGTCGCCCGGAACGTTATCTCCGGTTATATCGAGGATGCCTTTTGTGCGGCAAATGATGCGCTACATGCACTTTGGTCCGTGATAATGATAATCTGTCGTACATTCTCGCCGTACAACATGTATTATAGCGGTGATTTCGAGTGGGGCGTCTTTAGTTTTTTTTCTCGTCGAAGATGTAGAAGATTTATAAGAGTGTACGGAGTAAACAGCCGAGGTTGGGCCGCCAATTAAGGGCTAACGCGTAGGCACACGCTGCCGTTAAGCCGTTAAGCCGACGTAAATTTCCAAGGGTTCAAAACTCTGATTAACAAGTCGTATGCGGTTAATCGCCGTCGTATTTCTTCTGCTGCTTCGGGATTGATTTCCGACGATTCGTATTCGTGTCTCCCAGCACCAATCTCCACGTATAGTAGCTTCTCTCGCGTGCCGCCACAATTTTTAACCAATAAATGCCACGCGAGTCGGCCGGCTAGCCGGTTAACCGGTCGATTCACGTGTCGGCACGTTTTTCCCTACTACAAATGTTAGTAATCGCGTTACGTCTTGACTCGAAGATACCCCTTCAAATAGCATTATCGCTGGCAAAATAATTCTCTGTATTTTCCTTGAGACTTTCAACGACATAACACGGCTTAATTAGACCTTAGAAAATTACGGAAGAAATATTGATTATTACTTTTGCTGAATCGTGAGTAACCCTTGCGTTGGCATCGAGTTCGTCAACGTATTACGATGCGTCCACGTGCAAATTAATGAGTTTTCGAGGTGCGATTCGCAAAGCCTGGACAATGCGCGTAACACGTACGTAATACGACTTGATCGATATCGAATTCAGGTCGGCGGCTCGATTTATCGCAATCGTTAATTCTCATTCTTTCGTCGTTAGCCTCGCCATGCAATTTCGCGGAGCTTTCGTGTGCGTTTATTTTTTTTTTTCTAATAATCAAAGGCGAGCGTCATAAATATTGTTATTTTGGACGAACAGTGGTGTACGCACTGTCAACTCGCTGTTAGCCACGGAGGTATTTTTGGCATTGGCCCACCCGTTGCCAGCCGAAAATAATCTTACGACACGACGCGGATGGCCGATACTTATGAAGGCGAAATCGAGCAAGACCCGTAACAATTGACCGTAATCTTCCTGCTCATTGTCAGTATGATGGTAGGTGGAGGTGGTGAGGTGGCTTTTGAAAAATCTCTTTGGCCAATTCATCGCGACCATCGTTTTTTTTTTCATTGTGACCCAAAGTGATATCCACTTTTATCCGGCATCGCGCAGAACGAATTTTCGCATGTAATTTAATAGCGCGTGCCGCATGGCGCGTAAAAGGATACATTTAAAAATTCCACGATAGCAGCTAGAGTAACGATGGCAATACGATTTTATAGTCTGTCGGGCGGTTATGCTCGCGACGGTTGTTACGTTTGTCGATTCGTTACCATCGGCCGCTCATTGCCGCGGTAAGGCCTCGTCTTGCGTCTGAAATAAAAATACCTACAATATTTCCCCATAAAATGTACGTTCGATAAAGCGTCGTGTCGAAGGTACAAATGAAATTGATGCCGAGTTATCGCGGTTAGAAAATGTGACCATTCGTGAGCGCGTAACGTTTCAATATATTCCCCGGGCAGAAAGAGTGGCCAGCCGAGTGGCCGGAGAAGTCTTTTTATAAACCTTGAAGCGTCGGATGCCCTGGTCGAAGGAGTCTTCTGCAAGCGGCTTCTACACTCGTCCAAACAAATTCCCATTCATTATGGAGCTAAGCGCTCGGGATTAACGAGAAATGTACGTAACGGGAAGGTAGAATGGAGAAGAAAACGGAGAAAAAAGAAATTGAAAGGGTAGCGGCGCCGGTAAAACCGAATAAACCTCATCTAATATTTTTTCTTCGAGTCAGTTTTCAAAGATAAGCTCCTTCCGCTGTTTTCCTTGGGGCAATGTCAGGCGACGCAATGTACAATGTGTAATAGCCACGTAGGTATATCACTATGCGTATATCAAGCGTACATACAAATACAAGGGTGCTAATGAATTTAGTGAAATCAACCGGCACAATGGTGTTTGCACAATGTTACAATGTAATACATACATGTCCACCTATATGTATAAGTATTATGTAGCTACTGGCTGTCTCTATCTTCATTGAGTCTTTGACGATTAGGAATATCGATAATGGAGAAAGTCGGAACGCTTCGTTGGATTTTCCAAAGGGGATGACGTGCGGAGGACAATTCAAGGGGCGTTCTGACATTCTCCTTCTAGTTTACGAGGAATCGCTCGCGAGTTTTGAGCCAGTGGCTCTTTAGAATTACAGCAGCGGAATAATATCGTTGGAAAAATTCGATCACGCGATCGTGCCGAAGATCACGCAGAGAATGTTACAACGGTACAAGAAACGTCCCGATTCTGCGAGAAACGTCAATGGCCCTCGTTCTATCTTTATTATCATCGACGCTCGTCCCCCTCGGAATTTCAATGGCACTTGGATTTTTCTTTCTTCGTTTGCTGGCCGGGAACGGACGCGACCGATACGACCAACGGATCAGTCTCCTTTTCCTTACGTACAAACTGACTTCTTTTACCCGCCGGCATTGCCATCGACTTCTAACTCTCGTCCTTGCATCTTGCCGCTTATTTCTTTTCTTTAAAATACATATCATTACGTCAGGAGAACTTGTTACGAGACAAAGATCGTCGCATTTCTTTGGCCATTTCTTGTAAATTTGAAATTTCTTGAAAATCTGAAAAAAAAGTTGTGTCAAGTACTAGCAAATGCGCTCAATGAGACAATAATAGCTACTGGTTTATATGACAGGAAGAAAATGGAGTTTGGTCGTCTGATTTTAGTATGAAATTAATGGACGTGCTTGAGCGTGCAACTGGCCTCGTCAAAGCGTGGAAACGCGGAACCTCGCGTTTCTCGCTATAAAGCCATCCCATCTTGCCGTGTACACTGGTGTAACACTGGCTCCTGTAAAACTCGCGCACAATCATAAAAATAAATCGATTATTTTTGAGCACGTGCAGCTGTTAAAAAGCTATAGAGCCATTGCTTGGTAATTCGGGGGAATATAGGTACATCTGGGCTGGATAGATTTATATGGAGGAATATTCGGGCCATGGGACAGACCGCCAATCTCTATTCCGGGCGTTGTTACGTCAACGTAAAACGGCTGGTGTCGATACGGACGATATTGAATTACCACGAGTTTTCGTCCGACGGCACGAGCCCGCGTAAAGGACCAACGTCTTTACGATCTCACTTTTCTCTCGACCATCCCCTAGCTTGCTTTCCTTACTTTGCTTCCTTTCCTTTCCTTTCCTTTCCTTTCCTTTCCTTTCCTTCTCGCGTTTGCTCCGCTGCCTTTATGACGCGGCACGGCGATAACTCTAATGGCCACTCTGGCAACACGAAGCACGCCATTACCGTCACTCTATTTCACAGTTGATATCTCTGCTTGCGCCTCCTTTCGACGGTTCCTTCGATCGTTCCACCTTGACCCACCACCACCACCACCACCAGCACCACCACCAGCACCACCACCAACGCCGCCGCCGCCGCCGCCGCCGCCGCCGCCGCCGCCGCTGTTCGCGGTAGTTCAAGGAAATAAAGTCAGCAAAGATTTAATGTTTCAGGGCTTTGCACGGCTAATCGTGGCGGACGTTACATCTGAGAAAAGCTATCATCGTTGGTGAGTAAGTGATGGGAAAGTGAGAACGATAGTGGCAGAGTGAGGCAAAGATACGAAAGACGATAAGGAACCGTCTGGTGCGGGTTGATCTAGGAACTCTGGACGGGGAGAGATGTCCCGTGAACTTTGTCAGAGACGACGGAACACACCCCGACCACCGGACATTCCAAGATAGCGAGTCTAATGCGTGGCAGAAGCGTCGCTCAGTGCAAAGATCGCTTTCGGAGGTTCAGATCGGCAGGGAGAATGCCGAAGACAGGAGATTCCAACCGCGTAAGTCAGTGGGGAAACTCTGCCAGAGTCTGAGCGATCGTGTACGACCATCGCCGTTTGTGCCTGCCGGACGTGGCTCCGACTCGAGATTCGATCGACGCTTTCGAAGAAACGATTCCTTCCTTAAGAGATTCGTCAGGACTTCCAAGGAGAACATCACTGAAGGTTGCGAGAGACTGGTCAGGCATATACGGAAGAGCCCACGTCTGTTGAGAAAAAAATTTCTCCTTAGCCCGAGGTACGACGAAAGGCCGGTGCCGCCCATCAGGAGAAGAAAAAGAAGAGATGCGACTGAGGGTTTTGGGTCTATTGAAAAGAGAAACCTTCCTGAGATCGAGATCGAGAGTATCGTCGATAATTCGTCGGACAAGAGTCCGGAGGAGTATAATAGTAGTATCTGTAGGAAAGCAGCGGTTGAAAACTTGCTAGAAATTCCAGTGGAAACGAATAATTGGACGGCCAAGGAGGAGGAGGAGGAGGAGGAGGAGGAGGATGCTGTTCGATCCAAGAGCGTTTCCGTTGAGGACGTGGATGATCTGATTCGTTCGGAGGACAATTTACGAGTATTCCAGGCAGGTATATCGTCGTTAAGAGAGCAAACGGAAGAGGGCTTGCCACGATGTAAGTCGAAAAGCGACGAGAGTTTAAGTTCCCTGCCTAAATCGCCGGAATACCGGTCAACGGATCATCCCTTGGACCGTTTTCCTTGGCTGCGTATTCGTAAGCTTCTGAGGATCGCCTTGGATTCTCTCGACGGGAAAGAGGTAGCTTTAAAAAGTGACTCGAAGGACTCCTTACTGGCGGACTATTCGCCGGCGGTTCACAGGCGGTACGTGCGTGCCAGAACAGGAGCGGTTAGTTGGCCGGATCCGTCGACATCGTTGAAAGCCAAACTCTCGGCTTGGCCGGACGCAGAGGAGACTCGGGGTCGGAGGTCAACGCGGCACGGCCAGGTCTCTGATAACGGCGGGTCAGCCGATAAACGAGACGGAGGCGTTCCTAGGAGTCCGTGGGACTGGACAATCGACAAGGAGCAGCAAAGCGCGCGACCAGACTTGGACGGCGTGAAATGCAAACTCGCCAGTTTCGCGGATGCACGACAGCGGTTATCAGTCGAACACGGGGACGGGGAAGTGGATGTGGATGTGGATGTGGACGTGGACGTGGACGTGGACGTGGACGTGGACGTGGACGAGAGCGGGGACGAGGACGGAGACGAGGTGCTAGTCGTCGAACCTAGTAGAGGAGGAGGAATATACGCTGTCGAGCGCTTTCAACGCGCTTCACGAATACCAAAAGAAGCCCAAGAGAACCAATCACCGGCTTCTTTTTTCATTACCACTTTCTCCAACATCTTTCCAAGTCAAGAAAATCTTGGAAAATCCACCAACGATAATGCCCTTCTCCGAGTGACCACTGCCGACCAAGTCGTAGTATCTCCAGCGAAATACCGAAGCGTCTCGAGCAAATTCATCGGGTGTACCGAGCAAAGTCCTGGTGAAATCGTTGATGAGGATCGTTACGAATCGTTAGATGATAAAGTGTTTCCGAAGAGATCCTCCCTGAAACTCGAGGAGGAGTCAGTGGTACCGGGAGGAACAGCGGCAACAGCAACAGCAACACCAACAGCAACACCAACACCAACAGCAACAGCAACAGCAACAGCAACACCAACACCAACAACAGCAGCAACAGCAAGAGCAACAGCAAGAGCAACAACAGCAGCAACAGCTACAAACTCGAGGATGAAGTTCACCTTGAGAATGATCCGCGTACGCGACAAGCTGGTACTCGGCTTGAGCGCCTTCGCGATACTCTTTACACTTCTGCTGGTGATGGACCTTCAGATGGACTTGGGTTACAGTGGGCATCATCTGGTGCCAAGTCACGCGCGGCTGAGAATCGGCGACGATCCCAATACCGACACGGTATATAATAATTTCCGTAGGAAGTTCCTGCAGAGAGTGAACGGCAGCAGAGAGCAATCGAGTGCGGACGTATCGGGAGTGACGCAAAACGGCAAAGTTGGAACCGGTGCTCGAGAAAAGGATACGACGACGACGAGCAAAGTGGAGGTACACGATGATTTCGCCGATCTAGTGGGTCTCGTGGTAAACGGTTATGGCGTTAATGCCGATGACGGAGTCGCTAGGATCAGCGGGGAGGATTACACTTACAATCCTAGTCTTGGCCAGCTGAAACACCTTGCTCCGAGGTAAGTTAATGACGAATGACAAATGACGAATGACGAATAACGAAAGGACGCAAAAGTCGCGAAAAGTCGAAAATTTTGATCATCTTCGATAGGAGTGAACGGCATAATTCTGTGCCTATTTACATTTTGACGTTCATGTCTTTCTTTCCAAGTGTTGATCCATTTTGTTATTCCTACTCTCCTCTCTTTTCCTCTCTTTTCCTCTCTTTTCCTCTCTTTTCCTCTTTTTTCCTCTCTTTGCGTCTGGTCGTAATAGGTGCTTTTGATCTCTGCTCCGTTTCAAAGGTCGCGTAATTATTTTCTCTCGCGACGCTCTTGAAAAACTCTTGGCTATTTATATCTTGTTAATTCCCATGGCTGTCAGGTCAATGGCATGACGCATTTTCCGCTTGATCGAAATTCTCCCATTACGAAATTAATATAGGGCCGACGGCCATTGACGAAAACTTCGTAAACGTGCAACGTTGAGCACGTTAAAACGGACGAGCCAAATTGCACGTCATTTTGTTCGAACAAATGGGTCAACGATTGACGTAAATAAGCGTTTAATCGGTTATGGGCGATAACGTTAGTTAATATTGCCGATAATGGACAATACTCTTGTCGTCACGTGAATGAGCCTTTGTAAAAATGGTCTTTGAAGACGTGGCGGTCGAAAGCGACACCGGATACCGTGTATTTCTTTCCGGCGGCCTCGGAGAATGATTTGTGCAAACGTCATGAAAGAAAATTTGCGCGAGCTTTAGCGTAATGCGAGTCGAGAAATTACGTCCGGCGGTGATGGCGACGGGCGGCAGAGTGGCAGAGTGGCAGAGTGGCAGAGTGGCGGCTATAACGCGTCGTTGATCTCGGCCGATTTCATTGGCACTTTGATCCCTAGACCGATATCACTCGTTTCATTGGAAACAGAGTGTTCGTCATTAGCTTGTACAGGCAGAAATCAAACGAGCTGGACTAATTATTTCCGCTTTGAAAGGCTCATTAATGCGTTCCTCCGTCGATTGCCCATGCACGAAGTATTGTGCTTAATCAAACGAATATGGTGATTTTTGTCTTTTTACCCCGTCCAGAGATCGCGATAGCCGATGTCGACGTAGGTCAAAGGTGCGCGTGACGGGGTGCCGCTTAATAAGTATCCTCAGTCTCATAAAATCCTTGTCATATGAACATAGGCGGTTTTTTGATTGTTCATATCGTGGAAGTTATAGCTGTACAAGATAGAACGGCACGATCAAAAGGAAGAACGTGTCCATCGATAGACGAATCTACGGTTGCATGTACGTAGCGGCACGTACGCAGCTTCCATTGTGCACGCGAGCATCATCGTGCAATACCAAATGTAATTATACCGATGACAGGATGACAGCAGTCTGTGTACCGTTCCACCGGCGGCGAAACTGCCTGTGTACCACACCCCCCCCCCCCCTCCTATGGAATATGCACACTGTACACACATGGACGATCTACGCGTGCACGTGTCACTATGCCAATACGGCACGCATATGAAGCCAGAGTGCGGGCTTCAATAGCATGGAGAAGGACGAGTTTGTCGAGTTGATTCGTAGGCACCTTACAAATTGCGTATCATTGTTCAAACGAATATAGGGCTTCTTGAAAATCCCTTGCTTTCCGTACGCCGTTCTTTCCTATCTTCTGTTTTCTATTTTCTATTTTCTATTTTCTATTTTTTATTTTTTATTTGCTGAAAAGCCGTCAGTCACGATTCGCCATTGGAGGTGCACCATTTCCGGCCCGGCAAGTCTTTTGCGGAAAAACGGTTTGAAAGGACTTGACAAAGAGTATACGCGAGACTTGCACCCTTCTGTCAGAATGTCGCGTTATGCTCCGGCGATGGCGATGGCGATGGCGATGGCGATGGCGATGGCCAACGCGGTGGCAATGCTGATGCTTGCTGGCACTTGCACTAGCCTTGCACTCTCGCTCTGCACTCTTACTAGCCGAGTGCGGGTGATACTGCCGGTCGGGTTGTCTAGGGAATACGGTATTGTTTCACGGTGTACAAGGATGACAATGCTGCCGTAACGTCCGCATCCCGGAGAGTATTCCGAACAGGGGAATAGGTAAACCACCTAACTATGTCTCTTCGTCCATCCATCGGAATTTGCGGGAGAGAGCGGAAAATACATCGCGAGCGAAACTTGCCGCTTTTAGTATCTTCCGAAACTGTTTGCTCACGTCATCAAGTAAATAGTCTATTTACTTACGAATAATCTAGGCTTTTGTTCGTTTATATATATATATATATATATATATATATATAAAAATATGTAAATTTGTGGGTATAGTGTAGTAAGGACGGTAGGCGTTCTTGAGGCTAGCAACAACAGCAGCAGAGTTCCGTGGAAAAGGATGGTGGACCGCTAGAAGATAGGAACTCCCGAACGTGGTGTTTGCACGGAAATAATTCACCGGGTCATAACTCGGTCGCATCGCCGGCAGGTAAACCTTGCCGACAGGACGTAATGTCGTCGATTTACGACTCTGTGAACCTTTCACGCCGCAGAACCGCTGAATTTTTCTTACCAATGTCGTCGGGGTTTCAGTGGACCAGCTGCTCTTTCTTCGCTACTTGCGATCCAATACAGGCGTAACCCTGAAGATCCAAGTAATTATGGATTATTGTATTATGGGCAACGCTCGGATTCGTAAACGATAAAGTCGATAAAGGGCGAAGGAATACGTTCGGTCGTTCCGTGGCTTGGAAACATCGACTAGCCGATAATTATTTATTTAACGACGGTCGTTGGAGAGAGTGCCCGAGTCGTCGGCAGGTTGCAGTAGGCATGTACCACCGTCTCGTGTTTCCTGACTGGCGCGCTCTTGCGACACCGGGGACATTTTTCATCGGACCGACTCGTTAGCCCGGTTCGCCCGGTTTGCCCGGTTCAACCGTCGGTTCTCCATGGAAATTCGCCGAGCTGGCCTCACACAAATACTCATCGAATCGCCGTTGTCGTCGGTCACCATGTATACATATATATATATATGTACATGTATATATATATATATATATATATATATATATATATATATATATGTATGTACATGTTTCTTTAAATCCTCACTAGATTGCCTATGTTTCTGAGTTTTTCGCGCAAAAAAAGACGCGATTTTACACGTTCCGTTAGAAATAACGGTTGAAAGATGGTCGATGATGTCGGGCACTTGTCGCGACGAGTACTTTGCTGGAATCCTCTGGCGGTCCTCTTTGGAGTTGGGTCGAGAGGAAGTTGGAGGGTCTTTGCGGGGCCATCGGTCGACCTCTCAGTGACGGAATAATAAAAAAAGGAAGGAGCAAAAAAATAGGAAAGTGCGGAGCAAGGAGCCGCAGAAGGATCGCGGGAAAGAAAATCCTCGAGGGTCTTGCTCGTTTTTCCGCGTGACGAACGAGCGAATAATCGATGGGTTCGGATCGATCTCTCTGCGGTTTCTTCTCGGCGCGTAGGACGGATCGTGGGGCGGATGGCAAGGCAAGGCAAACGCGAGAGATGAGGCGAGATGCCGAGGGAAAGGGAAAGGGAGAGCTTAGAAAGGAAGGGAAAAGATGGCGTGAAAAGGACGACGGAGGATCACTGAGGTGTTCTGCTCTGGAAAACAGAGATGCATTTCTCCCGGGAAAAAGGCATTTTTTCGGTCCGCGTCGCTCGTTTACCTCGGGTCATTTATAATTTCCATTGTACGGGGCTCTGGCAACGGTTTCCCTGCAGACTAGGTAACGTCGACATCGTCCTCGACATCGTCCTCGACATCGTCCTCGATATCGTCCTCGAAGGAGTCGAGCGTCGAATTTTCGCGGGCAAGCATGTACGCTAGCGCAGGATAGAGGGAAAAGTTGGTGGCGGTGGTTGGCCACGGCACGGGCGGTACGACGGCGGAGACGACCCGATAACCGTGACACGCTTTTCTTCTTCGGCCTTTTTTCTCTGGCCTGCTGCGTGCTGTGTTTCGCCGCTCGCCTGAGAATCCGATTGTTTCTAGCCAACGGTTTTATCGTCGACGATAAATCCACGCTGCACTGGCTCGCAATTGGCCGGAACGAAGGAGCAGAGCGTAGAGAAAGAGAGCAGCTCTCCCTCTCGATTCTACATCGTTTCCCATGTATCGTTCCTCTTGTCATTTTTCCTCGGCTCTCCTTTCCCGTTTCATCGTTTTATTATTTCGAAACCTTGCACTAAAGTGAGGCGCTCAACGCGACGTGCATATCGCGTTGCTCGACATTGCCCGACTCGAGATAACGTACTTCCGGTTTTCAATGTCGCCAGAACGGCCGTCGGCTTGTATCGTGTTTCCGCCGAATCGCTTCGGAAATAGCGCAAATTCACGCCAAGGATAAGTCTTGTCTACTTACTGTTTAAAATAACTTGGTCTGTCTTATCATAACCTGCCGGCTTCTTTTTCTTCGTGATGTTTCACGGATCCTTTAAGAGACTTTAACGATTCCGCTGAAATCGGATGGTCGGTTGCGCATTATCTGAAATATTTCTGAAATACATTTCTGCCAATACCATTTTACACAGTTGCAATTATACCCGATAACTGGCAGGATCTACGCATCGCACAGAATAATCGAAAAAATTGTGTGTGTGTGTGTGTGTGTGTGTGTGTGTGTGTGTGTGGGTTCCGTTACTGCAGACTTGAAGCGCTTCGCAAACCGTAACTAACCAGATTTGTATAAATCTGAGATATCGGCGCGTAGTAAAAAAATAAATAAATATCGATATCGGCGTTGGAATTGGCGTTACCGGTTTTAATTAGAGTTCGGTATACTTCGGATAAAATATGCAACATCGTATTATTTCACGGTGTACAGCGTATAACCGAAACATGAAACTTGGGTCTGTACGCATATGGCTGAACGCAATAATTTCAGTTGATCGTGTGATATTTCAATGTTGGAAATAAATGACCAAGCCGGCATAGAATTGCGGCGAACGTTGAATGGAAAATCCAGGAATCTCGGTGTATCTAATCACCGAGGCGCCGTCCCTACAAATTTGTATTTCCGTGTGCCAACTGCTGATTTCCGTGTAACCAAGCGCTGCAACTGATCCGCCAGTTTCCCAACATACACACACACACACACACACACACACACACACACACACACACACACACACACACACACACACACACACACACACACACACACACACACACACACACACACACACACACACACACACACACACACACACACACACACACACACACACACACACACACACACACACACACACACACACACACACACACACACACACACACACACACACACACACACACACACACACACACACACACACACACACACACACACACACACACACACACACACACACACACACACACACACACACACACACACACACACACACACACACACACACACACACACACACAGGTCCAATGCGTCGCTCTACGTATTGTATGTAGCTATGTAGGCAATAAGCGGGCCGTGTTTGAACACAAAGTGCGGTTAGGCGACAATAACGCTGTGCTTTAATCCGACGACACTTGTACCGGCGGTTTGAATTCGAGCAACGTCGGCACAAGCTCTCATCGGCAAATATATCGACGAGTCAAAGAATTTTTCTTTATGTGCTTCCTCTGATTTCCTCGACGAGCCATCTAGTGTACGCAATCGCTTTAGTTGAGCACCGTTTGACGAAGGGATCCTTAATTCGTGTAATTTCATAGGCTTAATTGCCGGTGCCCGGGGCAGAAAAAGCAGAACCAAGGGAAGATGCGAGGCGGAACAAGAGCCGTGAAATCGGAATTCATGAATGGTTCGCTCGTATTCCAGCGTTGCGCCTTTGTTAACAACCTAATTACTCTGGGTTACATGTTGTTTGTTGTGTCTTACCACCATGTAATACGGGCGATGCAACGAGTGACCAAGGCCAAAGGGATCATGATGATTTTTCTACCATCATCGGCAATGTTACGCAAGTGTCGTTGGGCTATTTTCATGCTGGAAAGACGACACGAGTCCAACTGAAGGCTAATTCGAGCTGATTCTGTCAGGAGTGACACTCCGATTCGATTAACCACTTGGTTTTGCTTGAGATCCTTCCTTGCCGTTTCCCCTCACATATTCCGGCTAAATTACGTTCCATTATTGGCCCGAGGCCATCAATCGATCCTTCTTTCGCTCCTCTTCCGTCTATCCTCATGAGATCTGTTTGATGGTTAAAATAAGCGATTCGCGGAGATCTGTCTGTCGCGCCGTGTGTAAAATATCGCCGCGAAGGGCTTTCCTTTTGAGAGTACCGTGAGCTTTGAGGGTCGGTCGGTCGGTCGCGTGTCAACAGGGCAGCGAGCAACCAGTCTAGGTCGAAGGTTACGGAAGACGGGGAGAGAGTAGGAGGGCGAGCTCGGTCAAATATTTGACGAGAGGCCGGCTTAGAGTGACCAAGAGCGCACCGCTCGATGGCTATCTTTAAAATTCAGTGCTCTCCGTTCTAACGGGTGTCCTCGGAGAAACGTCTTCTGATTATGCCGGCCATACCGGAATAGACCTGGACGTAGGAGAAAAATAGTTGGAGGATTTTCGAGCGTCGGATTAACGACTTTCAAGTCCGCGGCTATAGGAGAAACTTGAAAAATATCGCGACTTCAACCCTCCCACGCTCTCCCGACGTAACTGTGGGATCGGATGTGACGAAAAGCTCTGAAAAAGGACGGACTCTCGGCTCGGTTCTCGTTTCGCTCGAGGCTGGGACAATGGCGATCCGTTTAGAAGCAAGTCGAACGTGAGAAGAAATTCGCGCGGAATGCATGCAAACCGCGTGCGCGTAGCGTAACGTCAGCACGACTCCGATTAGAAATCCTTTGGTATTATACTTTCATGCACCGACGATATCTCGCGGATTTTCACTCGCTAACGAAATCATCTTCCGACACGGAAAAAGACCTACTATTAATCGTTCCAGCTAATTGCCTGACTCTGTCACGAGATATACTACGTGCGGCAACTTTCCAACCTTACCCCTTCTCCGGTCCCTCCTTTATTTATTCGATGCGTCTATTGAAAATGAACGTCGATCGATATGTATTATGTTTTCGACGCACGCTTTAGGCGGTTACTGGCGAAAAATAAAAGTAGGAAATATCGGATGAGACGACGTGGCTGCGGTTGCGCTTCTTGTCAACTTTCTCGAAGCGCACAAATTTTAGCGACCTCATTTCGCGACTAGGAGGGAATTAGAAAACGTCGCCTGGCGCATCGTAACGTGTCGTTGCATCGCCGTTAACTAGAGCAAAGATTATGCATAGCGCGCGCAATCGTATCAATGTATTTACATCCTGCCTTTCGCTAAGGAATTAATAGTAATTCTTCCTCTATCGGTCGTTTCGCAAAAGAACTATTTTACGATTTGCTCTTATCGGGGAGCAAACGATGTATCATTGCTTCTCGAATTTCTGTAATTTCGTGTAATGCACACGACTCATGGGAAATTATCGCGGTGATAATAGCTGCCACGATACCACCTATTCAACGTGACCTTTTTCTTACATAAAGCGTCAGCAATTGCGATGAGGACGCGATGAGGACGCGATGAGGACGCGATGAGGACGCGATGAGGCTATTTTTGCGCATTATAAATGCGGGAGGAGGAGCCGTGGTCGATTACTATGTCGAGAGAGGAGATGCGTCACGAACATGCGCTCGCGCTTATACTCATCGTTCCATCATTTCCCTCGTCTTCCGTCATCTCGCGGTTGCGTTTCCGCCCTCTATTCCATAGGCAGGGACGCGCTTAACCAGTAGATTCGCTTGTCGATAGAAATTCATTGTTCGTAGACACGGTTGCGGCTGTTCGATGATCGATTGACCGTTCCGTACAGCCGTTTGCATTGATCCCGCTGATCTCTATTAATTCAAACGTCTCGAGGGCTTCATTCGCTAAGAGAATATTTATTCGTCGCTTGTCTACTGCGGCGCGTCCTTCGTGCGCCGTTGCGCACCGGCATTCGAGGAGCAAGCCCATAACAGCTCGAAATATTACACCAGCGTTAACCGAGTGTAATTACCGTTGCGGTCGAAGCGTAAATTCCGCAGTTCGGCGAGCACGATAACCGAACCGAGCGAGCCAAGCGAACCGAGTCTCCCGAACGATCGATTCGTCGAAAAATGACGAGCCGCCACGCGCGATATTATTCATAAATCTTTTAATAAGACGTCCGTTCTGGGCGTTTTGAAAAAAAGTCCGGTATACTTGATCCAAGTTCCCCCGGACGTTGCAAATACATAATGCATATCGTTGGCTTTCCCACGCGATATCTCTGTGGCATCGGGCCGACGAAATATCATCGACCGGAGAATATGAATGGCAGGTCGCAAGGGTGTCATTTCCTTGTTCGGATTCAATTCCGCCGTCCTGTATTCCATGGTTCGGCCATTTTCCTCGAATCGTGTCTTCCTTTCGAGAAATCCAGAAGATTCGACGAAAAGTCTTGACTGCTGGTATAACAGTGAAATAGGTCGGACAATCGGCTGATTGTCGGCTGATTGTCGGCTGATTGTCGTACGGTTGACGCCTCCTCCTTCAATTAACACCGGTGACTCGTCAAAGGAGGCAGCGGAAAAAGTCTAGAGAAAATTCGTTCACGCGAATCGATGGAACGAGGCCGAAGAAAGTCCCTCTTTTTCACTATTAACTACTGCCGCTGTTAAAAACTGTCGAAGGCAACAATTGGATGTCTGACGTTTACACGAGACAATGAGACGTATAGTCGAGGAAAATTGCCTTACGTAAAAGGCTGGCTCGGGACAAGTGAAAAGTTTGAACATATGTCAAATGCACGTGCCTTGATGCATGGCAATGCATATCGCATGAAACGTCCATGAACGGTATTCGATGAGTGGTGGAAGGAGGGAGGAAGAGAAGAGAAACCTCTCGGTGATTTAGGGTACACATGGAGGATCTTATTGTTGCCGAGGGATTATCATGAGATAGACGGAAGAAATCGGTGCAAGTGAGACGCGTGGTAAAGGAGTCGGGGGCCGGCTTGGGCCGACCCTCTTCTACGTCTTCGAAACGGTTTCGACCACGACCACGACCACGACCACGACCACGACCACGACCACGACCACGACCACGACTACGACCGCGCGAGGAAGTAATGGCAGCCCTATGAATAACAAATCAACGTCATCCTGTCCTTGCCGTTCTCCCCGATTCAAGCCACTTCCCCAGCAACTTTCTTCCTTCCCCAGCAACTTTCTTCTTCCTCTTGTTCCTCTTTCTTCTCTCCTCGCGCCTGCCGTATGGTCCCTTAAAAGATTCATCGATAAATGGCTGCCATCAACGTCACACGGCTCTCTTATATGGGATCTCGAATTTTCACTTCCGCTCTCTCTAAAGGCTCGGCCATCTAAAACATGTCTCTTTATAATGCAACGTATCGACTGCACACGCACAGTAACAAGTGTCATCATATCGTCTAATATTTGAATATCGAGCGAGGAAGACGTGCTTCGGCAATCGCCGGAGTCGAAGAAATTGCAGTCGGTCTTGTCGGTCTGGCGCGGTACAAGACTTGGAAATTTCGAAATTCATTCAACATGGTGCACATCATCTTCGTCGGCGACGTGATATTCATGCGAAACAGCCTTAAGTTCCAGTCTCGATGGAAATCGTCCAAGCCACCATACCATCGAGGAGAAAAAGAGGACGAATGATCGACAGGGAATAAAATAGACGAAAGGAAAAGGTATACCGAATTGGTCTCGAAAAACAGGAGGTAATAAGGTGGTGTTCGGTTAAAAGAATGGGAGCTAGTTAGAGGATCGCTAGCAATCGCTAGGAAGAGAGATTAGTCGGGGCCTCACGTGCGTCGCGCCACTCAATCTAAAGCCGAAAATTCGCTTCCTCGGCTCGCAGCTTGCAGGATTCCGGCCAACACCTATGCGTCCTTCTGTAGGTTCTATATTACAAAGGAACACCATTAACAAAAGGTTGACATTAACAAGAGGCTACGCAGGAAGATGGAGAAGAAGAGGCTCGTTGGCTCTAATCAAAGGCTTATAATAATCGAAGGATTCCGCGATCGGTCTGGCTGGTTTTTTTTTTGAAAATTACGCTTTTGATAGAACATTCATTTTAATATCCTCGCTGGACAGGTTCTACTATTTTTCATGGTTTAAGGCAATAACCATGGCGCGTCCGCAGAAAAACTTACAGAGACTGGCGCGTAACTTCTTATCCATTTATCATGGGACGTTGACGACGGTTCGCGGATGAGGAAGTTCGAAAAAGACGACGCTAAGCGCGTCTGAAAATTTCCGCTTGGCGCGGACCTGATGAATTATCTCAACGGATTAAAGGTTTAATCTTGGAAAGTGTATAACGAGTCCTTGTAATAGCCGCGACGGGAGGATTGGACAAGCGGTAGGCTAGTTTACACGGATGTGAACCGAGTGTTTCGCAGGAAACGGGAAAGAATGCGAATACGTTGCAAGTTTAACAGCCTTGCGACGACCTTGCCGGGTTCCCCGGCCGGCCGTTTAGACAACCGAGTGATAGGAGCAGGCTATTTTATCTCTTGTTTCCGTGGGAAACATTGCTGTCAATTAACCTCGAGTACAGCAACGACATCATTAATTATCCGGCATTGTGATCGTCGTCATAGGAGAGGAAGTTGATTGGCAAGCGCAGCATCATGGCCGTTTCGAATAGATAGAATAGATGCACGAGGACGAATGCACCCTCAGATGGAATGAGAAGTGGCCAACGACTGGGTCCTCGGCTAATCAGACAACTCCCTGATCGGTTCCGCCGATGGAAAAACTTGTAAGGAATATTATGTTGAGAGGAGCGAGGCACGGACGTGTAGCGTATGTAGATGAGAGAGCACGAGCTAAACCTTCGTCGGTACACACGATCGCTTCGATGAAATTGCATTAGTGATCGGTGCATATCGGCAGGATGGTCTATGTGCATTCTGACCTGCTCTCCCAGTCTCTCCGAATCTACACTTGCACGTATTGTATGAAACTACGCTCGGTGAGATATATATATATATATATATATATATATATATATATATATATATATATATATATATATATATGGGCTTCTGTTTACTATAGAGATCCCATCAATCGGGACTGGGCCAATATACACTGTCAGCACGGTCCAACTTCCCCTCCTGTCGAGCAGAGACGGCGGCTATGTTCTACGGAGAAGGAGGAACGGCGTTCTAGACTTACCATACACTTTTCACAAATTCCACAATACATATGTACATATGTGTGTTTATACAATACGCCGGCGAAGGAATAACCAGCGGTAAAAGTCTGAAAACTCGGCGAAAGTTTCACCCTTTTAATGATTTATTTTGCAAAGCTGCTGGATTTTATTGGGAACACGTTTTACCGGTTATCGAGAATTTCGAGAACGGCAAGTGGGAGGAAATGAACACGAGATGAATTTTAATAGGATACTGCCATTGGGAAAGTCCTCGTCCACGCGCGGCATTGCCCAGCCACAAATCATCCTATTCGAGTCTCACTACTTTACGAGCATTTCTTTCTTTTCTCAAAGTCGTTCCTATCCATTTCGCTGGATATTCCATGGTCGATGGTCGATGGTCGATGGTCGATGGTCGATGGTCGATGGTCGATGGTCGGTAGTCGATGAAACGAAAGTGGAAAGACATGTGCCATCAACAACAAAGGGGCAGCCGATAACCCTACGCTAATTGCATACAATTAGTGCTTGAGTGCTTTTCCTTCCAATTAAAGCTGTTTCTACAGTAGTGTATGACGAACGACTACCTTTGTACGGGCGGAAGACGCTTATTTGCTCAAACGTATTTCATCGCATCGATTTCATGTGAAAAATACAAATAAAGGGGCGTAGGAAGGCGAAAGGTTGGTCTTCGAAGAGGATCAGATTAGGCGGACCTTTTGCCGAAATATGGCAATTTGAGTTTTTAGCGCGGATAGCGACGGTCGCCCGACGCTTTGTAGATAATTCGCCAAGATTTAGTAGGGCACCGGCAAGTGGTTAGTATGCAACCCATAAGGTTGTGGGGTCGGCTATCGCTGGTCTCCATCTGCCTGGAAAAGCCGTGGAAGGGCCGGACGTACGTCGTTGACGAAGGTGAAGATTTTCTCGGAGGAGAGAGAGAGAGAGAGAGAGCAAGGAAAGACTGCTTGTAGGCCTCGGCCTGTTCTCGGCCTAGACACTTATCAAGCCGCCCCCGGCTATATTCCTTTATCTCTTCGTTTCATATTATTCGTATATTTCGCGTTATTCCAACAAGACGTACGGAAGGATTAAATGATGAAACAGACCACTGCCGATGAAACAGATTGCCAACCGAAACGATGACCCCCGAGCGATGCTGTTTCATTTCGATGGTTTCGGAGCCAAGAGCACCCTCTGACCCACCAGGAGAAACCCTATCAACGACTCAACGACTCAACGACTCGACCATTCGACCATTCGACCATTCGACCATTCGACGACTCGACTAGATGACCTTCCTGCTTGGGGCGTAAAACGAAAGGCTGGCCTCGCACGAATATCCTCCACTATGCATTTTAAAGGGATTTCTGAGCCCTACGAATGACGATTTTTCAGACGCACCTATTCCTATCGTCATCATCCCCCTCGTTCGCCAAGTGCCGAACCCACGACATTCATTCTAGCCTACGACATCCACATCTACTCACGATATCGTACAATTTTTCAAAGGTTTTCAGTTTTTCCATTTGTATATTCAAGATATTTTTTATTTGAGTAGCACCATCAGTGTTTATCGTGGAGGAACGAGGAGAGTATCTTGGTCGTTTGCAATAATATTGGCACGTTTGTTTGCAGAAAAAACAGCACGGTTCTCGAGAAGTTTCATCTGCAAATATCGAGGACAGAATTGTATCCGGAAAATTCGCAGTACGTGGACGAGTTACTGCGGGAAATGGCAACGATGCCGATTACTCACGTCGGTAAGATAATAAATTTACGTTGAATCGTTATGAGCGCGGATCGAGGAATAAACTGAGGGGGGCAGGGAGGTGGAGGTGTAGGTGGGGGCAAGTGGGAAGAAAATGGTCATTGAGAGGCGGAGAGATAGTGGTGCAACGGTGTAACGGCTGTTTGTGGGCTGTCGTGATATAAATTTCCGTGGGACGTTGCGCGCGAATCGTGCCGAGAATTTCCTCGTGCTTTGAAATAATGGACGGTAAGCCGGGATCTGGACGCGGGACTTTATTGAATTTTGCGTGGCTCAAAATGACTCAACTTTTAAAAGACCGCCGTGTTGTCGAAATTGTCGGTAATGCGTGACTGGAAACCAAGCAAGTTCGCCTGAGCAGGATCCCTCGGAGATAAAGTTGCTAGTGGAAATCTGCCGAGTCTACATAAATTTTCAAAGGGTTACTTTGGTCCACCGAATGGAGTCGGCCAATGGACATAGATAGCCAGAGAGTCGGTGTGCCGAGGTCATGGTTTTACGCTTAGCAATTGCCGCGACAAAGCTCATTGCCGTACAATGCCGCGATTGTCCTCGGCCGGAGATCCCCTCCCTCCCTCGGGCCGTTGAGCGAACGTTTTAAAATTAAACGCGAACGCCGTCCGTTGAATTAGTCCGCAGCGTTATTTTGGTAAATCTCACAATCAGTGTGACAATTGAGATGATCGAGCGATTTCATCGTTACTCCCGCCTCACGTTCCTCTCTGGAAATCGAAATCTTTATCCGAACGTCAAAGTCAACGCTCCACTGCTCGCACGCTAATCCATTTGGGATGCGTCTCTCGGCTGAATATCGCCGAGCTTATCGCCGAGCTGTATGATAATGAGTGTGGGAATTAGCTCGATGCCGAAGGTACGAAGCGTGAGGAAGGTAGACGATTCGATGGTTTATTCGGTAGAAGGCTCATCGATCCTACTTGGCCAACAATAATTAAGTCGCAGAGATTACTAGCGGCTTCGAATGGTGCTGCAATGGAGAACGGTCCATTCTTGGCGACACAGGTGTTTCTCAGAAAACTTGGCATTCCTTGAGAATTTCATCAACGACCTTAAAAAAAACCGTCTTCCCCGGGATTGACAGATGTCGCGGTTTCTCGGGCAATTTGACTTTTAACCATCGGCTCGAAGCTGTCACCTGGTGACTTTCTTTTTAGAGGTTTTTAATTAAAGCCGCAGCTCGCCGTTACCTCTTCATTCACCTTTTTGCCGATCCTTCGTTTGAAGAGTGTTTTACGCGCTGAAAACTCTCTCCGGAGAAGAACTTTCAGCATGGCGCACTTTTTACCATTTTGCCAGAGAAATAAAAGTATGCGAATTATTTTTCCTCTAAACCGTTTTGCAGCGTCTTTATTTAGAAGCGAACGAAGCTTAGGGTTGCCATCGTAAAGCATCCGGCGTTTCCCTTGGCTTAGCACATCGTTTCGGCGAAAAGTGCGAGCTGATACCTACCGTCCTACTGTCTTACCGTCTAACCGTCTAACCGTCTTAATAGACAACTCGACATAATTTGAAAGTTCGATTTCCGAGCGGCTCCTGGTAAGCTCGGAACGCGCGCAATTCTCGCTCGGAATTTCCATTTCTGTTTACTTCGGCGATTCCTCCTTGGCTCAAGCGGTGCAATTAAAGAGAGCTCGTTTATAGAAGATAATGAAGGCCGCTATTAAAAGAGGAGTCAGGAGTGGCATTATACCGAACGACAGGGCTAAGTAGTTGGAGTCAATAATTTCGTCGTCGCGGCAACGACGGCAACGACGGCAACGACGGCAACGACGGCAACGACGGCAACGACGGCAACGATTAATTATCCAGCGTGATAAATGGAGTACGGGACAACCGCGATCGGCTGGTACCTGAATTGGACGTATATCATTCATGAAATTGACACAACCGAGGATGGATGCTTTAATCGATAATCGTCGAGCCGATACATCGTGTGTACATACTCGAACGCTCCGGTCTGCTGGTACTCGGGCTAGCCCGCCGGATTCTCAGTCTTTTACAATAATGGTCAATGGATGAATGTTTGTTTACAGTTCAAAAGGAAGGCGGAACGCAGTTGAAGCTCATCATAGACTACGCTAATGAGATGCAAGCCCTCTTCAAACCCATGCGGTAAGCATCTGTTCGGTGGCGGGAAAGTTAACTGTTTGCCGAATAGTCAGTTGAATATATCCTTGTCGAAATTCCTCCCCAACGAGAAGCTTACGAATCACAGCGAGATACGGTGGGCAAGTTTTCGTATCTTCTACTCGCAGTCGAGAGGAAATTAGTTCGGTCCCCGCGGAACGTACGGACACTGCACGTAAGATTCTGTCGTGATAAGGGCCCGAAATTAAGGCTGAAACATCGTGCAACTTGTCGCGGTCCTCGACCCCGCTCCGACCCCGCCGCGACCCCGGCAATTACTGCGCCTTCTCAGGCCCCTTACGATCATCGTTTACCGACTTAAACGTATACAGAGAATCTCCGTAATCTTGAAAATACCTTTCAACGAGGAGAAGAATGACAGTGGGCGCTCGATCGCGTTCGCACCCTCGACTCAGCTAGCCCCCTTTACAACTCGAACAATGAGAAATGTGACCTATCGGTGCTCGTTTCTCCGAGGGTTAGTAAAAAGAGGAGAAGAGCGTTTCAGCTTACGCCATGTCATTTTAAAGAGCGAACGACGCGCTAAGAAACCTTACCGCCCTTCAATAATTCAGACATATGTGTATATTGGACTGAGCTGAACTTTCTTTCTTTTTCTTATATTAACATTCGGCATATTAATGAAAGAATATATCGCACATAGTATCTGATTGGCTGGATCATGATCGACTTTTCGTGCATCTACCTAGCTTGAGCCACTCTTTCGGTGTTCCCTTTGCTCCGTGCAGTGAGGGCCCTTGAAACTTCCACTCGGTCCAAGATTCCCGCGATAAGTGGCCGTGCCCAGCTTAAACTCCTGTAATAAGTTTGGCAATAAGTTCCGAGGAAAGTTTCCCGTCCTCCTGTCCTGTCCGTCTGCTCCGGCGCCGCCTCTTGGGAAGAATTCCGGCCGAAATTGCGAGCGGCCCGGCGCAATAAGCTCTCGTTACGCGGCAAAAGGACTCTCTCCGCTTCGAGACGAATCACTCCTTCCCCCTTCGGCCATTTCTTGCACCGGCCCTATTACCAACTTTTTCAATTTTTAATCATACTTGCTCGAGTACGGGACAAATATAAACGGGCCAGAGTATTAACGGGAAAATCCAAGAGACGCTCCTGTCGGTGTAGGGCTCATTATAGTAGAGAAAAATGGTCGTTAAATAAAGGTAATTGTGCCGTCTGAAAGATGGCGAGATAGTCTGTCTGGCTCCGTTGGCCCTGTCCTCTCTGGTCCCTTCGGGTCGTGACGGTCGAAGGACCGTTAACTTTTAATCACATGCAAATGACGCACTAATTACTGACCCGCTCGGCGTATTAATTAGCCCTTGCTCAGCTTAAAAGTTATTCCAACTGGCGATTCGTCCTTTTCGTTGGGGCATCCTCTCGTAATATCCTTGCTGCATGGCTATTCGTTAAACTTCTGCATGTAGATCTGACTATTAAGTCTTTTGTTCCGGCCAATTTTACCAACTGATTTGCCGTATCCACTTATTTATGCGGAAGCCTTTTTAACAATGCACACCCGCCCATTGCGTGTACCTTGATAAACCGTCACTCTAAATAATACTCGTTGCTAAGATGTCTGTCGAAAGTTACCTCAAGTTGCCGCAGAGGTGACGGACGGGGAACGATTTGTCTATCTTTATCTATATCTTTCGTCGGTTTCATATGGCGAGGTCGCGAGGGGGTAATAAAATAGCCCGGACTCTGTCTATGTCGTGCCGCTGGACGAGCCTTCCTCGTCCTCTAGAATGTGCAAAAAAAAGGAAGCCAAAGTTTAGACCTACGAAGCACCTCTGTTGACAGGTTTCCTCGGGAGCAGCAAACTTTGCCGAACCATTTTTACTTCACGGACTTCGAGAGGCACACGGCCGAGATAGCCGCCTTCCATCTGGACAGGTAAAAGCTAGCTCCGTAAATACCTGTTTCCTAGTATCCATCGTTGGACAATGGAGAACGTATTTTCCCGCAGACTTTTAGGCTTTCGTCGTGCAATGCCGGTCACCGGTAGAACGTTGAACGTCACCACCGAGATCTACAAAGTGACGGACGGCGAGCTGCTCAAGACGTTTTTCGTTAGTCCAGCCGGAAATTTGTGCTTCCATGGGAAATGCAGTTACTACTGCGACACGGCGCACGCAATTTGCGGCACTCCTGATACCCTTGAAGGCAGCTTCGCTGCTTTCCTCCCCGAAAAATCATTCGCCGCGAGGAAAGCCTGGCGACATCCTTGGAGGAGGAGCTATCATAAGCGGAAGAAGGCTCAGTGGGAGCACGGTAGGTGAATTATCGATTGTCGATTGTCAATTGTCGATCATTGACGAGGTGGTGGTGGTGGTGGTGGTGGAGAGTGTTAACGAGCTTACCTCGCAGATTCGGACTATTGCTCGCTCGTGAGAGAGATACCGCCGTACGACGAGGGCCGCAGGCTCCTTGACATAATGGACATGGCGGTTTTTGATTTCCTCACCGGCAACATGGACAGGCATCATTACGAGACCTTCAAGATCTTCGGCAATGACACCTTCACCTTACACCTCGACCACGGTAGGGGCTTCGGCAAGCCCTTTCACGACGAGACTTCCATTCTGGCACCGCTTCTTCAGTGCTGCATCATCAGGCAAAGTACACTCGGCACGCTTCTCAGGTAGGTCTTACCGGATTCCCAAGAGATATTCCATTTCCCGCTACCCATAATACCAGAAGCAGAAAATTGACGGCAAAGGGCAGCTTATTTTACGAAAGGCGTGAGCGCGGGAGTCGCGAGGGCCGAATGAATTTACGATGCGCAAAAGCGTAGAATCGTGGGAAAGGGAAGGGAAGGGAAGGGAAGGGAAGGGAAGGGAAGGGAAGAGCGTGCACCGATTTATCTTGGCAGGCAGGGAAACAAGTGACGAAAAGTTTACGAGCACGACGGCTAGGATAAGGCGAATCCTCGATCGAAAGCGTGTCGACGGGATTGCACGCTGTCCTGTATCCCAAATCGCGGCTTTCATGCGATAAATTTTCCTCAACTACGAATCTCGCCAAATACTTGGACGGTTCTTACGTTCGTGTACTCGGAAGATATGATACGTGCGACTTCTTAAATTCAATCATGTTGGACGCTAGGGGGATATTAAAGAAGCCCACGCACCATCCATTACGCGCGATATTATGGCATAATTGTTTCCTGTTGCTGTCTCGTCGCGCCTGGCACTTAATTTCTTTCGCGTCAATCGTCGACACGTCGTTGCACCCGTTTCTCTGCGACAAGAGTGGGTCCGAAAATTAGTGGTCGATTCACCAGGGAGAATTAGTGATTTACCCGTTTTTAGATTCCACAACGGGCCGACACGATTAAGCGGTGCCTTGAGGAAAAGCATGGCCGACGATCCGATCGCACCGGTTCTATGGGAGCCGCATCTTGTCGCTCTCGATAGAAGGGTCGGCATAATCTTGCAAGCGATCAGAGACTGCCTAGCCAAAGAGGAATCGGTTCAAGTCATCCAGGACGAGAAGAGCGACAACGCAGCAAAGCCCTAGCAGCGCCGTATGCTTTAACTTATTGTTAGTTTTGTTCTTCGATACGACTCTCGTGCCAGCTGTATTTGTAAACTTGTGTAAAAAATGTACAAAAGATATTGAGAGGGCTTAAAGATTTTAACAGAGCTGTAGCGATGTATCGTACGCTCATCGCTATTCATTCTCTCCATCACAGCAACTTAGATTGCTTTCCATTTATCCTTATCTATCGTCATTAATAATATTGTTGGGCAAGAAATACGTATGTCCACTCTGTGGCCTACGAACGCCTTCTTATTCACTGTCATTCGCATCTCGTAAATATAAACAAAGTGTACATAACGATTGGATCATACGATGTCGAAACAAGAAAGTCGATGAAGAATCATATTTGTTGCTTTACGTGCGATATATAAATGGCGCAATGGTGAAAATCAAAAGGCAACGCTACGGAGAGAATACGTGCAGTTACCGCTTTAGGTGTATGATACCTGTAAATAATGGTTTGCGTGATTGCATACCATGTGCCCCTCGATTTGGAAATCAACATGCGAGATAATGCACAAGTATGCTAAGGAACGTATATTTTTTCCTTCTAGACATCGTAGGACTTAATTGCAATTGAAGAATATTAAGGACGAATCGATACTTTTGCATCCTCTTCAGGAACATTTTTTATGTACCGAGAAATCGCTTGTCCGCAAGACTTTATATATTTTTTAATATACACGTACTACGGGCAATTCCCGTTGTCAAGTGTAAATAATTGTAATTCTGACGTTGTCAACGGAATGAGAGGATTTTTATAACGTGTATTTTAAACGTAAAACTATCCTGTGGAGCAGTGTCCAATGATTTATGCCAAGGGGCGGATCCATTTCGTATTATCCGAGAAATCCTATTTTTTGACTGTACATAAGTGGAGCGTATATGAATAAACCGTTGTCGCTAAAATAAAGGTGCGCATTGTCCTTCTATGTTCTTTAACCATCGTCTCAACTGTCGTCCCCCAGTTGACGAGGATCCAGATTACATTGTCGCCGGAGAAAAAAGGACAATCTGCTAGCAGGCAGGAAACTCCCGTGCTACGTTAAGTGAGTATAAAAGATTCAAAGAGCCACTTAATTACACCGCCAACTCGTACTTAAGTATCGTCCGGATACATCGCTGGATACATTATTGAGAAGATCGCTGGCTACACGTTTGCTTAGTAGTAATTTTAGTGCGGCGAGGAAGAAACTGCCAAGATACTGCGCGCCCTGAGCAAATTCAAAAATAATGTCCCTTTTAAAAATATCAGATGCTTTCTGACCGTTTCCCGAATGACCTCTATTAGGTTCGTAATTGAATTTCATCGATCAGCTGAAAAAACACTTGGCCTGCTGGTAAGTCGATAAATCGAACAGTCCGAAGGAAGAGAGTTCCCGAGTGGTATTTTCATCGTAAAAGTGGCCCGTGTATGTTGTCTCTGTAAATTTGCACATGGGCCTATAGAAGATACGCAGGAAGCGCCGAAGCGAAACTTTTACCTCGTATCGTCCAAGGTAAATCTCTGGCTTCTTAAGGAAGATCAAGACAAATCACCAACGGTGCAATTTCAGACTTACTTAGAGACGGATGTCAAGTCTGCACAAACTTTGCACAGCAATACAACTTACGGCTCATGACTTGCCGACTTATTAACGCAAATAACTTCCGTTTAACTTCCGTTTACAGACATGAGTACGAGAGAAATTTCCCTGTCGATGCACGTACCCCCTTCCTCACGGTTCCAAATAGTTGCTCTATATCATTTCTTCCGTTCAAATAATTCCGTTTCAAATTTTTCGGTCGGTCATTATCGACCAAGCCTCTATTATGTCTGGTAAACTTAGCTACGAGATTACATGGAACGATTAACGAGAATAGCCTCAAGGAACAGTGTATTGTTTCTGCGTGGTAGTTTATGCCGATGGGCATCATTAATTCACGCCCCCGTATTCTGCAATGATCCGCCGGCCACTTGGCCAAGATTTCGCGATATAACGAGGGTAGAGCTCTCGTTACTCAGGTTCCATATGTAGTACCTATACGGCTACGTGTGTATCTACCGGTATACATTTGACACGTGACATAAATAGCGGCCTTTGTAACGGATCATCGACATAAATACATTTGTACATCTGTAATAAATGACTATTAGATATGGCTTTCTTATGAATATCCTAACGATTACTGTGTCCAGCAACTTCTGGAGTCGACGGCACCGAAAGCACGATCAGGATATATCCCTTTGCTTCTCGATTGCCGTACGCCGGAGCTAAGGTAATTCCGAAGGGGATATTGTTAATTATAGGATTCTCAGCTTGCCACTGACAATAGATGTCTCGAGCAAGCCATCCCTTTCCTGTCAGACACCGCTCGTCTCATGCATCGTTAAACGTGCAACGAAATTTCATCATGTTCGCTTCAATTAGAGCGATGTATCGCATAAAATTTGTAAAGCTATATAATGATGGACGTCCGATTAGCGAAGGATTTCAACCGCTTAATTACTAGTCACCCGAGCGCGACTGCTCGCGCTACTTGGCTTAATTAATGCTTCAGAATACCGGCGAAACCTCTTCTACCTAAGGTCTATGTAGATTTGTAAATTGCCTCATTTGACCGATCAACTTATCAACCTGTACACAGATCGATAGCGAAAAGTTCGTTAATAGACAGCTGCTCTTTTTATTCGTTCGACCATTCCCATCTCCCTGTTGTTTTCCGGCATCCCCAGTGGAGAAATAGAACGAAGAATAGAGAGGACTTTTGGGGATTGATTTATGATATGAGCGAAAAACTCTGTTCGCGGGGTGTGAGAATAAAAATGTCCATATCTGTTAGCCTCGTGGTCGCGGTGAAAAATCGCTTGGTTTTCTTTTTTATCCTGGGATCGTAGTAGAAACTTATGTTACCCCTGAGAGTAGATGGATCTCTTCAGAAGAAACGTTACGTACAAAAGTCAAGTGTTATCAAAAGAGCAATCGCTCGAAAATAATCTTGTTCGATAAATAATTGCACGTGTCTGATCCGTGTTCGATTTTCCAATGTTTACAGGTTGCGAAATTTCTTTATACGTATATTTTTAGTAAAAAATTTCAGTAGACCAATCTGATTGTTCCGAAAACATTATCAAGTTTCGTATTTTTCTTCGTTTATATCGAGAAAGGAAATTGTGAAAATACGCGAGTACAGAGTTCGAAGAAATGATCAATAATATTTTTCTATAAGTGTACTCGTAAGCGGGAAGAAGAGTAGGTGAATCGTCTGACCAGTGGTGCCCCATATTCCCTGTACTCTGTTCGTCTATCAAAGATGTTTGTGTGTGTGTGTGTGCGTGTTTGTGTGTCAGTGGTGGTGGATAATAAAGGCGTCGGAGACGTGTCTCGGAACGATGGTTGTGGAAGAGAAAAATGTCGAATCGGGCGATGGAAATCAAAGCCACGATGCAACAATGGCAAAAGGGCAGAAAACATACTCCTTGGAAAGTATCCTTTGTAATGATTATGGTATCTAGTTCTATTCCCTGTAATTGCCATATGCCATGACCTAACCTCCGTATCTGCGTACGAAGATTCTACATACACATATGTAGATTCGTAGTCTAGAAAAAGTAAGAATCATGAATGTAGTTAGATTTCCTTCACTGTCGTTACCTTAACTCGTGCGTAGTTCTGAAAATAATCAAAGAAGCACAACAACAGCACGGCCTGAGACACGGGGATTACCAACGATACCGTGGTTATTGCTCCAGGCGGCTGCGACGTTTGAGAAAAGTCTTAAGAGTCCCACAAAGTGACAGGCGGCATTTTAAAAGAAAGGATGTCTTGCCTGCCATGGTTACCGATGATAAATTCCTTCAAGTGCCTCTGGTTATGGCAGAACGTGCTTGGAGCTATGCAATGCAACTCCGCCAAGAGTCCAATACCGAACCCAGGAAAAAATTCCATTTAATATCTAGATTAAGGAAAGCTGCTACTTATTCCCTGCAGCTGCAGGAACTCATCGAGGTAGGTCTTTGGCCTTAAAGTTGTCAATTTTTATTAAAACAATAGTCTCTGCATTATATTCTTTTTGCAGAATGTTAATTGTGATGCAAGAACCAAGCTGGAAGCACAGGCATATGTTGCTTGGATGCATGGCTCACTACATTTTGAGTTACAGCTATGGAAACAAGCGATGGAGAATCTGAAAAAAGCTCAAGTCGTATATGAAAATCTTGCAGCTGCTTTACCAGAGTCTGAGCAAGTGATATATAACGCAAGAGTGGAGGAACTCGCTCCTAGCCTAAGATACTGTGCCTACAATATTGGAGATACCACTGCCATTGATGATTTGATGCAGATGCGCGGACAACTAAGCGGAGAACTATTAGCAAGCCTAGACTCGTTGATAGCTCAAACGCGAGAAAAGAACACGAAGGCCGAGGAGGTCTTCTGGCGTGGCAAGTCCTGTGGAATAGCACCACCCAGGGCTGCCGGGCTTCTTATAGCTGATTCTCGGTTGAATCAAACTCTCGAAAAAGCGGCCAGCAATCAAGCTAAAATTGATTTATTAGAAGCACATCTTATAGATTGTAAGGACGTTATTGCAGCTGTTAGGGACTACTTCAAAAATGAGCTGAAAAATAAGGATAGTGACAAAGCTGCTCCGTCGCAACATTTAGTGACTTATCTCCAATACATCAGACTATCTCGTACGCTCGAGCGAAATCTCGCTTTGGTCAAGGCTGCGGAGGATTCTGAAAAAGCGAAGCCACAGGATATTGTACGACTCTACGAAGCTGCTCTGCACAATCTTGTTGAGATCTCGCAGTTGCAGGATGACGATGAATTTTTCAAGGAACAGGAAGCAAAGACTATGGGTTACAGAGCATTTAGGTGTTTCTATATGGCTCAGTCTCTTGCCAATTTACATCGTTGGCGTGAGGCTATGGCTCTTTATCAGCGCTCCCTTCAACACATAAAGGATGCTTTGCGGTATGAAAAAATTTTACCTCTGGCCTTGAAGAATGCCCTTTACAAGTTGGAAACTTCGGTAGAAGGAGCACAATATGCCGTGCATGCCCATAGTGTTTTAGAAGAAGGTCAGGAAGAAGAACCAGGAACGAATAAATATGCTAAGAATAAAAAACCGTTATACGAGCGTTTACAGGAGTACAGGGAAGACCCTGCTCTTCTTACCAAGCAACCTAATGTTTATAAACTGCCACCAGCAATGGAACCAATTCCTTGTAAACCCCTGTTCTTCGACTTGGCCTTCAACATGGTTGAATTTCCTGACCTAACCGAGAAACTCGGTGATCAGGCAAAGAAAGGCGGGCAAGCTGGCCTCACCGGGTTTGTCAAGGGACTCTGGGGATGGGGTAACAAGTAATGAATCGAAGCTGGGAGCCTTTGAAACCCATAAAAGCGACATTGTATAATGCAACACTAGCTTACTACGGTGTAGCAATTTGCTATGTACATTGGGAATATGCATTTCGTTTGTATTACAAAAGTAAAATTCAGATAAAAAAATAAAACGCAGTTTTTGAATATCATGTATCATTATTTCAATCCTAAAACTTTTCTACCGTGCAGAACGCGTTGTTCGATCTGACTGCAGAGTTTATTTTATTAGGATCCAACGGATTGTGGTGGGGATGTGACTTTCCGCTCAACATTGTGGTAGCATATAACCTCTGAGTATCCTCAGTGATCTAACCTTCAAAGGGATAGTAAGCTAGATATCCCGCTTAGTCCTTGTTTAGGTAATTATGTATATATTTACGTATACTTGATAGAGATCTAATTACCCGAATCTTATATCGGTTTATCGTAATCATCTTAATTATCTTGTTTGCTATATATATATATATATATATATATATATACACACACACCTCATCATGCATCACGTGCGCTGGCTAAGGTTACGTGCGAATCACAATTACGTTAATTCAAATTTTCATAATTTCAGAACGATAACTTCGGCACAATGGATAAAGAACTCAAGGATTTAGCTGTTGCGTTACACGACATCGATGCCGTCAAATTTGGTGAATTTGTAACGAAAGTCGGTTTAAAAACCCCGGTTTATTTTGATTTACGCGTAATAATTGCGCATCCAAAAATAATGGTATATAAATATTTGAAATTGAATAATGTGAAAATTATTCCCGACTGTGCCAATTTGTTATCTGTTATTATCTTTCTGACTTCAGTTGAGATTGGCAAAAGCTTTGTGGCATTTCTCTAAGGACTTGGCAAATATATCCCAAATTTGTGGTGTACCTTATACAGCCTTACCATTAGCAACATTAATATCAGTTGACAGCAATGTGCCAATGTTAATCAAAAGGAAGGAAGCAAAAGAATATGGTACAAAAAAAATGATAGAGGGTAACTTTAGAGAAGGTGATAACTGCATAATAATTGAGGATGTAGTAACCAGTGGAAGCAGTATATTAGAAACAGTAGACAGCCTAAAAAAGGAAGGATTAAAGATCACTGAAGCATTTGTAGTCATTGATAGGGAACAGGGTGGAAGAGAAAATCTTGAAGATAATGGAATTAAAATGAAAAGTCTTTTCACAGTAACACAGCTCATGGAAAGCTTACTTGCTGCTGGAAAAGTCACAAGTGACACTGTAAAAGATGTAACAGAGTATCTGAAATCGATCAAAGCACCATTAAAATGTGTTCCAGATCATAAATCATTCTCTCCTGTAGGAAGAACGAAAGCACGCTACAGCTTGCGTGCTAGGCAAGCCAAAAACCCAATAGCATCGAAATTGCTCGAGCTGATGGAGTCCAAACAGTCTACTTTATGTTTGGCTGTTGACAAAACAAAGACAGAATCGATTTTGGAATATGCCGATGTGTGCGGACCGCATATCGCAGTCCTGAAAATTCATGTAGATATTATAGAAGATTTTACGGATAATTTCATAAGACATTTAAAAGAATTAGCTAAAAAACACCAGTTTTTTATTATGGAGGATAGAAAATTCGGTGATATCGGCAACACCGTTGCCTTGCAGTATCAGAGAGGAATGTACAAAATTGCCGAGTGGGCAGATTTCGTCACAGTACACCCTGTAGCCGGCGCCACGATCATCGATGGCTTAAAAGACGGCTTAAGCGGCATTAGTGAGCCTCGGGGGATATTTCTCGTCGTTGAAATGTCCACGAAGAATGCCCTGACAAAAGGAGATTATGTACAAAGTGCGTTGTCTATCGCAAAGGATTCAGATATGATTGTCGGACTCGTTTGCCAATCGAACATCATTTCTGATCCAGGACTGGTACAGTTGACCCCTGGTGTTAAGCTTTCGAAAAGTGCGGATAATCTAGGTCAGCAATATAATACTCCGATGTCTGTTGTTAATGCTGGCGCCGATTTAGCAGTTGTCGGTAGAGGAATAACCGAAGCGCCGGATAAATTAAAAGCTACTTTAAAGTACAAGGAAGAACTTTGGTCTGCTTATGAGCAGCGAATACGTGGGTAACAACATTCTCATTTGGATATCGAGCATAAACATTAAGCCTATTGAGTAAACGTATGCGATGTACATAAAATACCGGAATTTATTTAGAAAATATCGTATGCATTGGTTTTCACACGCCATACAGCACAACCGAATATTTTACAAAATATTATTATAACATTAATTTACTATTACAAATATATTTTACAATATATTACTATTCTTTTATATTCATGTGAAAACATAATATTATTCCCAATCCATGCCCAAATAACTCGTTGCGTGAGACGATACAGGGATGTTATGTTACTTACTGCAATTAGTTTTAAGCCTCTTTGCTCTTTGTGAGTTCTTCTACTAATTTCCTGAAGACATGCGCTACTTGGCTTTCGGGCAATGATACTAAGACGCTCTGACCTTTATCCGCTAATTTACCTACCTCCGGATATATGGGTATTTTTGCGAGAAACGGAACCTTTACCATCTCGGATAAAGCTATACCACCACCCGAAGAAAATATATTTGTACACTCCTGTAATAAGGTCAGGGTATTAACCAATGATCCCGAAAATCAGCCAGTCATGATATTATACGTGCAAATTTCTCGGAAATCTACTTACTGTACATGTTGGACAAATAAAGCCACTCATGTTCTCAACAATGCCGATTATGGGAATTCCAGTCTTTCTGCAGAATGTTACTTCTCGTAAGACGTCGTCGACCGCAACTGCTTGTGGTGTTGTTACGATGATGGCGCCGTCGCATTTTACATTTCTGTGTACATAACATAAAAAGGTATTGAACAAAAATATTTCTATACATGATAAAACATTTCTGGTTATATTCTAAAGGTACTGGTAGGACCATACTTATATGAGCATTTTTCCCCTTTTAAACTGGATGTGGCAGACATGATTCATACTATGGTCACATGTGACTGATATCAAATCACATTCAGCTTTATCACTCAAATATATTAATGAAAATAGTGCTCAATTTTTTTTATGTATTTTGCTTCTGTTTCTGTTGAATGATAATTAAAATCTTGAAAATTATTAAATATGAAGTATACCTTAGATTTTCCATCACTGTAATGTGTTCATCAGAAGTGCCAGGTGGTGTGTCAATGATCAAGTAATCAATATCTTGCCATACAACATCTGTGAGGAATTGTTTAATCATACTCGTCTTTTTTGGTCCCCTCCAGACAATACTATCATTTTGATTCTTTAGAAGGAAACCGATTGACATGACGGCCAATTTTTGTTCCAAGTCGGCGAACACCGGGATCCATCTAGAGAGTTTAATAAAAGAAAGAAAAGGATGTATTTCATGTTGGAAATTAACGAAATACTTGCCAAGTAATACACTGTGAAGGAATGAGCTTCACTTTTATCGAAGGAATTGGACCTACCCATCGGGTGACTGATGGACATCCTTGCCCTCTAAATTAAGTAAATAAGGAACACTTGGGCCGCAGAGATCCACATCCAAAAGGCCCACCTGCGATATTTTCGGCACTTAATATTCTAACCTATTGATGTTGCGCGATTATGAATGAACTCACTTTAAATCCCGATTCCTTGAGTGCAAGGGCCAGCTGAGTACTAACTGTTGATTTTCCAACACCGCCTTTTCCAGAGAGTACCAAAACTACGTGTTTCACTCCTTCTAACATGGTGAAAAATTGACAACAAATCGGCCGATAGCCGAATCGCCTAACCTCGATGACGACCAATCCCTACCCCTCTTTCGGTGCGCAAATCATCATCATCCCAAGCCTTGGTGGTCCTTATGAATACCCACGATTTTTATACGGAGATAGAAGACATTTTTTACAACAAGCCGTTCGTAACATTTAAGATGGAAAAAAACATTTTAAATATTTTTATGATTATCTATATTTTCATTATTTACATGCTCGAAAGTTCTTACCTATTAAATACCATGATAGAAAGATCCTTGTAAAGAGCTAACTTACCTCAATAATTTGTACAATTTGCATTGTTGTTAATAATTGTATAGTTACCGTTGTATCATAAGAGAATAACAGCGCTACTATCGCGCGGTTTCTAATCATTCCAGGCTTGTAGAAAATAATCAATAAATGTACACTGCGCGTGTCGTAGCGTTAGCTGTTGTCATGTAAAATGGTAAAATAAAAGCTTTACTTTATAAGAATTAAAAAGTAGTAATTAAACATATTCACCTAGTGCTTTTATCGATAATATTAACTATTGACAGTAGTATAATTTTATCAGACGGACGAAATGACAGGCAGTATACAAATTTTTTAGATTCTGTCAAGAGCAAAGCCAGCTACTTCAGACGGTGTGAGAAAGTCTACGTCGAAGAAAGACATACCGAAATTGGATGAATTTTTGACAAAACGAGATTACACCGGTGCCTTGACTTTGTTAGAATTTAATGCTACCTCTGGTAATAATGTTACGTCCGATATGTGGATGGGATATTGCGCGTTTCACCTCGGAGACTACAGGAGGGCCGCCACCATTTATGAAAGCTTAAGGAAGAAGGAGACTTCACCGCCCGATGTGGCTACTTATTTGGCTTGTTGTTATTTCTACCTTGGCATGTATCCGGAGTCTCAGAAGATGTTAGAGGAAGCCCCGAATGATAAATTAAAGACCAGACTACAGTTTCATTTAGCCCACAAGACGGGTAACGAATCTACGTTAATGGAGTGTCATCAGATGCTGGAAGACGTTATTGAGGATCAGCTTAGCCTCGCATCTATTCATTACTTACGAGCGCACTATCAGGAAGCTATTGACGTTTATAAAAGGGTACTTTTAGACAACAGGTACATAGTAATCGTTCAATAAGATTAAAGCACCGTACCTTTCCTCGAACCATCAAGTTGACCGCCCAAAATTTACCATTAGGAAATCCTACAAAACCATGCACCATACAAAGAATTTTTTCTCCCGTTTGTCCACCGCTAACAAATTGAAAGGTGAACCTTGGAATGATGATCCACAGTCACCGCTGTACTTTGTGCAGCAACTGAAAAAGCAAAAGTAACCCAATCCTTTTCGAACCCCCTGTTTTCTTCCATACAGGGCGATGGACGCATACAATGATCATCTTGTGTACAGTATGCTCTATGAATGTTATGTTTGTGATGTTCGATTACAGGGACTACTTAGCTTTAAATGTCTACGTTGCATTGTGCTACTACAAATTGGATTACTATGACGTGGCACAAGAAGTTCTACAGGTATATTTGCAAAAATACCCGGACAGTGCAATTGCAATTAATCTGAAAGCATGCAATCACTTCCGGCTATACAACGGAAGTGCAGCCCAGGCCGAAATGAAGCAACTACTGGAGAAGATATCGAGTTCCTTCAGTTTCGGCCACGATCTCATACGGCACAATCTCGTTGTACGTACTAACAAAGAGGATTGGCCCGATAAGCATACGGATGGCTTAAATTCTTATTCCGCTAGGTATTTCGTGGTGGGGAAGGTGCCTTACAAGTCCTGCCCAATCTCGTAGATGTAATCCCGGAGGCTAGGCTCAATCTAGTCATTTATTACTTAAAACAAAATGAAATACAGGAAGCATACGAGCTAATCAAAGAGCTAGAACCAACTGTCCCACAGGAGTATATCCTAAAGGGAATAGTGAACGCTGTAATGGGACAGGAGACAGGTTCTGTGAGTCATTGCCGAGTACCACAAGACTGTGGCAATTAAATGCCTGGTTAATCATGAAATCATTTATCCATTTTAGCGGGAAAATATTAAAACGGCTCAGCAGTACTTTCAATTGGTCGGCTCTTCTGCCTCGGAGTGCGATACCATACCTGGAAGACAATGCATGGCCTCGTGTTTCTTCTTGTACCGGCAATTCGAAGAAGTACTTGTTTATCTGAATTCGATAAAGACATATTTTTCTAACGAGGATAGTTTTAACTATAACTACGCTCAGGCGCAAACGGCAGCTGGGTACTTCAAGGAAGCGGAAGAAGCTTTTACCACGATACGCAATGAACAATATAAAAACGATTATGTGTACATTAGTCTTTTGGCGTATTGCTGTAAGTGCGAAGTGATATTTATCGGTTACTAAGTTGAGAAAAAATTCTTAGCATATTTTTCACAGATATCATGAACAAAAAAGCTCAGTTAGCGTGGGAAATGTACCTAAAAATGGATACATCGACGGAATCTTTCAATCTTCTTCAACTAATTGCGAATACCTGCTACAAAATCGGTGAATTTTGGTATGCCGCGAAAGCCTTTGATATGTTGGAGCGAATGGATCCCAGTCCGGAGCATTGGGAAGGAAAGCGCGGTGCTTGTTGTGGAACTTTTCAATATATCGTGGCTGAAAAAGACCCAAAGTAATATTATAGCAGGATTAGAGGCTATACGAATTAAGCAACAACGCTTTAATCGAGAAAAATTGCACTATTCTTTACAGGGAACTTCTTCCCGAGGTGGTACAGCTTCTCAAGAATACATCAAATTCTCAAGTGGAACAGATTGTACGCGTAATGCGGAAATGGGCCAAAGAAAACAGAATTAATTGCTAAGTATAGCCGATGATGTGGCTCAATTGCGGTTATTCATTCCGTCCACAGGTGGCCTTATCGTTCAAGACAATGATTCGTGCAACTAAGAGACATAAGCACGCTTAAAAGTATATTTTTCAACGAAAATGTATATGGGAGAATGTACTTGAACAAAAGTATAATATAAATTGTAATCATAGAGTATTGTCGTGAGAACTTTAAATCCATCATTTTCCAGATACAACGATATCGCGTTATATTGTTCGTTCAATATAAAATAGATATATTTAAATTGCGGTACATTCATTTTTATATAATAATAATAATAATAATAATAATAATAATAATAATAGTAATAATAATAATAATAATTTTAACAAATATAATTGGCGAATTGTTAAAATGCCACAATGGCACAGCACGATTGTATTTTTGCACAACTTTTGATCGATATGATTTCGAATTATCTATGGGAAATTGTTATTTATCTTAAAGGACAATTTAAAAACAAAGCAGTCTCTTTTCTCCAGTCACAGTTTCCTTCGAATTATCTTCAATGGAATGGCTGTGAAAGTTAAGAAGAAAAGTATGTGAAACACTGTCATTCCTAATTTCAGCAACATCCTACGAGAATTGAGCGAATATTAGTATACGCGTGGAACATTCGAAAATCACCATTTATCCTAATCGACCAAAAGAATTGAATAAACTATTTTGACTGTTTTTTTTCTGTCAATAAGAGGCATTTCTGAACGTTGAGAAGGAGTGCCTAGTACCGATCGCTACTATACTCATGTATATAAAAATAGCACCAAAAAAGATTGGCGACGTCGATGAGGTTCGACACCTTCGTTGAATTTCACTACCCACTCAGACCGATAATCGTCAAAATCGAATAAATGTGCTATGTTGTACATTCCAGTGTTTTTATCTGGGGTTGTATATAATAGTACATTTACACGACTGAATCAATCGTATCTTCTGTGCATGGTATCCATATTTTTTAAGAATATTTTCAACAGCAATTCGGCACTCGTTCTCTGGCAGTTTTCTTTTCTTCAAGCGTCTGCTTATCGTGGTAAAATAATCTTAAGAGACCGCTCGCGCACGATGCACGAACGTTAGTTTTTCACTAACTTCAAAATCATCACTGCTCTTCCCCAACTTCGTACTCTCTACATTCGTTTCTTCAAATATCGATACACTATCATGAAATTTAGGTTTCCTACGTTAAAGATGTAAATAGAACAATATCAGAGGAGACATTTTCGGGAAGATTTAGTAATTCATCATTTTTGTTGCAGTAATGTGCTTCACACTTTCACTCTTGGCGTTTTCTCTCAGACGCAGGCATCCAAAATTATTCTTCCCCTTTTTCACACTTAATATTTTCTTTCAGCCATTCCTAACAATAATTTCGTATTTTGTGCGCACGTTCTTTACGGATGAACGTAAACGCGAGAACAGTAATTGTTTGTTTTTTGGCAATCCGCTACCAGTAGTAGCAGTTGGGCGGCCTCTTCTACCGTATAAGATTAATTTAAAAATTCTGTACACGTACAAGTGAAAATTGTCAAACCGTATCGGTGACAATATTCTTTTCTTCACTATAGTTACACCATCTACCTGCTGACGCTGCATCCTGCTACTTTTTATACAGCCGAGTATTCTTACATCCCGTAAATCCATCTCACAGTGAAGTCGACGGATGGTAGGTGTAAATAAAACGTCGTTACGTCGAGGAATAAAGTATATGAGGAATAAAGTATTAGTAAGAAAACAGCTATTTAAAGAACTGCACGTAGAGTATTTATAGTAACAACCTCACTCCTTGGAAAGTCATTTTCCGTTTCGTGCATCTAAAAGAAACAAACTGCACGGTAGAAGAAAAGTTATTTTTCTTGTCCCTCGTCTCCTTCTGAGGGGCAAGAACGCGGAAAAATTCTATTCACGTAGGTATGGACGTTTAGCATTTTAATATGGCTTTGTCTAGTCCTGGAAATATGAGATGTGATATAACGTTCTGGAATTTGTCGACAAAAGAACAGAAGAAATGGCGATGAAAATCCTTAATACTGGTAAATGCAGACGTCTGTTTCTATCGTGTGTGTATGTGTGTGTGTGTGTGTGTGTGTGTGTGTGTGTTAGGAACGGAGGAAAAGGCGATAGCCTAAAAAAGCAGATTCTTTGAACGCTACATTAGATTGTAGTGGAGAAGAATCGGCAGGTGGTGTGTGTGTGTGTGTGTGTGTGTATATATATATATATCTCATATCAGTCTCGGTGAATTTTATCTAGAATAGTAGCGGCAAAGGATTAGTCGCACGAAAATTTCACACACGCCGTTGAATATTATCACTCGCGTACTGTTTGCACGTCTTTCCATAAAAAAAGTTCCATGAAAAAATTGTCCAAAAGTCCGCAGATAATCCGAAGCGACGGGATCGTTGCTGCGGGTGGTTTGCCGCAGGCACCATTCGCCATTCAATTGATAATACTACTAAAGACGAAGGTAAATGCGTGGCTGTGGTCCACACCCGTTGGTATCTCATCCAAGACGTATCTCACCTCGTCGACGACGGATTATTATCCTACTTCAGTCTCTGCATGACGAGCTTGGTCTTTGAGTTACTTTTCGTGTCAGTCCGGTGCGTGGCATACGCGCAGTGGGACCGTCGACGATTAAACGTAGTCCCGCCTGCAATCCGATTTCTCCACCTTGCCCATTTTCTTCTTCTTTTTCTTCTTCTTGAGGGTTCTCTTGTAACTGCGTGTCAGGCTGTGAGTCGCTGCGCTGCTCAGTGCAGCTTTTGTGCATGCCACGGCACTTGTTTCCTAATTTCTGTCCCTGAAGAATAAGAAGAAATATTTGCCTTCTCTCGGCTTCGGTTACCCGTCGACAAATGGCATATACATACCCTGGGCCGGGATAATAATAGGGCGGAGGTCGCTCGTATTCGGTTCTTATGGGAGGAGCTGCGCCGGGCGGTTGATATCGCGGTGGTCCTCCGTTAGGTAAATCCCAGTTTCTGCGGTGAAAAAAGATATCAACGGTTCTTCACAGTGTTGGTAGCTTTGAAAAGGTTTGAAAACGACGAAGAGACAAGTGGACAGAACCGTGTCATTGGACTGCGCTTAATCGAAAGGACTGCATGCTGAATGATGGAAAAACGAGTTGAACATGTTTTAAGAATGGTCTTGTGACTTACGTGCGGAGATGTATCGAGAGACGCGAGAAGTAGCCCCCCCGCAAGGTTCCCACTCACCTGGAAAGAACCGGGAGAAAAAAGCATGACCAACGAGATTGCACGTGATCTACACGAGGTCGTAGACATGATAGAATCGATTAAGGACGATTCTGCGAACGCCTTAAGGAACACAGTAATGCCTGATGAGTGGGAACCCTGTTCGTATCGCAAAATCGAACTAACAAACGATAGTCTATCTGATCAACATCAAAGTAACGCGGACTATTCGCTTTTGTGCTATCAATTAATCGATCATGGGTGGAAAAAGAAGGGTAAGAAAATGTCATCCTTGGAGATCGACGTCACCGTGGAAACTTGGAAAGTAGTCCTTCTCGGACAGAAAAGAAAAGTATGCGAAAGAATTCATCGAGATTAATGCGACAGTGCTTACTTATAAGCTATTTCGGGATCTATGCCATCGTAGTGCGATGTACTCTGATGTTCATCGGCTACTACTCTTTCCGGTGACCTGTCGTATCTGTCCACGTACGGAGCCGGATGAGCTCTGCGCTGAGAGGCATGTTTTTTCACGTGCAAGCTAGAAACAAAAGATAGTTGCTCGGGAAATTTTCATCAACGTTCGATGACCTTCGACAACGACATGCGAGTTAATCGGAGCCTTGTGTGGATTGCTCTGTGCATCACTATTTGTGCCTATTGCTTTCATTCTCTTTTTTGCTCTAAGCCGCTACGTGTTCTGCGTAAGATTATGTGCCCACAGAAGCTCGTCCATTGAGTTCACATAATCGACGTAATGAGATCATATAAACCTTAAAACAAGTTGCCGCTTCTCTATGGATGTCTATAATTATATCATTCCAGGATCAAGCTGTACAAAGCCAAATGCTGCAATTTTGACATTCAATGGTTCTTCGGTTAAGATTCTTTTTGGGTGAACGGCGAAATTGGGAAATAAAAGGCTTCTCCTTGTGATCCCGTGAGTGTGAGAAAATAGACACGGTTATGCGTAACATATTCTGCGTGCATGGTTGGCGGCATGGTTGGCGGCATGCTAGCACACGTTTGGGTAGATGTATACTTACTGAGCGAGGGGTATGTTATCCCTGTCCGCATATGCGTGATACAAGTAGTCACTGGAACGGAGCGAGTGTTAGCGGTTAGATTCCAACAAGCATTCCACACACACATTAGATAGCTACGTTAACTTAACGGATATACGATAGCTACAGAAACCGAGAAAATTTCACATATTTTTCTCTCGGAGTGGATCCGCAAAATTGTACGACAAGTGACTGGCAAGTAAAGAAAGTTATCATCGTGCCTGCTGATCGAGAAAACAAAGGCGAATATTGAGACGAGGGCGTGCACTCAATACGATTCGTATAGGGTCAAAATAAAGGATGTTCCAAGTTTGGTGTACCAAGGAGGTGTACACCGAGAGATAGTGGGCAAATAAGTGGGAAAAGCGAGAGGAATTGAAATGCTCCGATAGAATTTCACCTACGCCCGAAAATATGTGGGAAATTACTACGAATCCAAAGGAAATCGGTGCTCCAATTATTGCTTGTAAAAAATGATTTGGATGAGTCGGATAGTACGATAAGGATTAATGATCGGTATAAAATCGGGTGTAAAACTTACGCTTCAAAGAGATGTCCCGGATACGGATCAGACTTCTGATAGAGCGCGCTGAGTTTTACGCAGAGCACTATTGTCGGCACGAAGAGAATTAAGCACCAGCCTACGCTCACCCAGAAACCATTCTGCAAGGTAAAACGAACGGAAGGGGTATGACGTACAAGCATTGCAATGACAGGAGGTTGAGCTTGGAATACTTACGAATGGGTCGAGGATCTTGTTACAACCGGCGACGAGCGTAGCGTTGTAAGCGTTCGATAAGGGAGCGCATTTGCCAACGTTGTGAAGGGCGCTGGTGATTACGTGTTCGAGGAAGTCATCAACTTGATGAAGGAAAGCGTTGCCGAATTTCGTCGCGAGCTAAGATGCGAAGTTTCGACATTGATTTTATCTTTATTTTCGATGGATCAGTAAGATTAGCGTAAAGAAAAGGTCGTACGTGTTGAACGTAAGTCGGGCCATCCTTGTTAAGGAAGTCTTGCGCCTTTGTGACCTCTTTTACGAGGTAGTCTATGGCTTCAGCCATCGAGCTATGGTTGAATTTGATATTTTCCTGGAGCGTTAGTGCATTCTCGCTGAGCTGCTCGCTTAGAGTGGCCATCGGCATGACGAGGTCCCTGTGGTAATGCTCGAGATCATGGGCGTTTTTCTCGAGGCTGTCCTTAATGTCGTGTTGGCCCGGAGGTAGCTTGGCCGACACGTCGCGCAGCTTGCTAGCCAGATGTTCGAGATTGATGTTGGTGATATTATCGGCTAGGACCTCGGCATACTGATAGAACTTTATGTCGCTAAGACCACTCTGAGCGAGATCGTTCAACTTCATTTTCGCGGTCTCGCGAAGTATAACCACTCCAGGGCTCAAGCTGATTTTACGGCGCAGTTGTTGGATGGTATTGTTAATGTCGTAACGACCGTTGTAAGCTCGCAAGGAATTTACATCGAAGAGGTTCTTCAGCTTCAACACCTCGTACAAGGTCTCGTTTGCGTGGCACTTGCTGAAATCCGACGGAAAGAGAAAATTCGCGTTTTTACCATGTCGATATACCTTTTGGTATCATATACATATGTATGTATATTCGCTGGAATGCTTACGTTACGATGTAACTCATGTTGATATCCGCGTTAGGATTTTTCGGGTAAAGGATTTTCTTGATCTCCACGAATTCGTCGACTAATTCGAACATTCTATTATCTTTTGGATTTTTTAGCGGCTCGCAGATGCCTCGCTGTGCTATTACGCCAGTGATCATGTGAGCCACAGTGATGACCATTAAAACGCTCGTTGTGAGAAAAATGATCCATACGGCCCTAAACGATAACGACAGCATGATTCGATCGCTCGAACGAAGGGAACCGCCTGAGCATTTCCGTTTGGTTCTACGTACATCATGAGGAATCGTGCACCAGAACCTTTATTACAGCAGTCATCGTCTCCGTAGCCATCTGGTCGTTTTCCACAAATCCCGCAGAAAAGACCGAAGGTTAAACACGCGAGAACAGTCAGAAGAATGCTGGATATACCGAGACCTACGTAGTACCTAGGAAATAATCATCAATGTCAAAAAGTGCGACGTTGTTCACATTGAGTCCGATGTGAAACTATTGCTGTACTTCTTGTCGGCGTTTACCTGTACTGAGAGTATTGCTCAATGTAATTACGGCCAATGTCTAAACGCCGAATGTAAACTCTATCAATATCGATGTTAATTCTATCGATGAGGGCCGTCATGTTGTTCGCTATGCTCGCCAAGTAATCCCCCGCTCTTCTGATGCTCGCGCTGACCACCGGGATCGTCTGGTTTACGGCGTGTTGAATGTCTTTTTGAATCTTCAAAAAGGTGTCCCTGCCCTGGCTCACCTCCGAGACGATATTGCCGTCCATTAATATCGTGATATTCCGTAGGGCTAAACTCACGTCTGGTAGCTGGAAACGACCAATTGCCCATTTTTCCTTTTAACATCTAAGTAAAATTACATAGCAACGGATTTTTCATCGAACGAACAGGTCTCTTGACACACAAACACAAACACAAACACAAACACAAACACATTCTTTTCACGACCTATACAACCCGCAATAATTAAAAATCGTAAAAATGTAGTATTTATTACGAGTGAAATCCAAGAGGAAGATAATTAGAATATGCGAAGAAAATTGTAATGCATGTGTCCATGCATCTAAGTTCACTAGTGAGCAAAGCATCATGTGAGTTTTCAAGGATACGATACCTATCGGCCTATGTGACGAAGGAAGACAAATTCACAGCTACCATCTATCGAGAATGAAATGAGGATGTGCACCAAGTGAAATGACGCGTGCATCGATTCTTAGTACACGTTGGAGAACGATAGAAAAATCGTCCACGTTAAACACACGGGATTCATTGGAACTTGGACTATTAAAATATCAGTCGGTAGAGATGGATCAAGTCCTATTCGTTAATATACGGTTAAACAGTGAAAACACAGAAATAGGGAGGCTACATGCTTTTGCTTACGACTTACAGAGTGAAGCTATGGTGGCGAGCATGGAATCAAAAAGTTTATGCAGTATTTTCGGATCTTACGAGGCAACGGTCGTACGAGTAAAAGCAATTTCGAACTCAATGTCAAATAACTCCATCGGTCTAAGGGAAAATGCGAATATCGATTAAGCGTATTACCGTTATTCCGCACGAGGAACGTCTCAAATAAGCCAATTACATAGCTATTGAAACGCGCGCGTCGAAAGGTAGCAATTAGTAAGTCATTTCTTTCGACCGATTCATTAGATATCGTGGCATCTCGTTAAAAAAATGCATTAAAAAAAATAAGACAATCGAGGTAAGCATATCAAGACCTATCCTTTCAATAGCAATATCGATCATCGCAAGTAACGTTCGCAAGTTTGTCTAACTCAGTGGCAATTCAATAGTAAAAATGCACGTGTTTGCCCAATGCAATATTGCCGTACCTTTGGGAAGTATCGGTCCAAGTACTGCGTGTAACAGTGAAACAAAAAAAAAAAGAAGAAGAACAATACGTATAATCGTCGATTCTGAAGGGGTTTGAGAACGGGTCAGCGTGATCATGCTCTTACCTGATCGAAATCTATTTGAACTTGCATTTCGTTGACTTTATAATCCCGCAAAACTTGCTTGCAGTGCGGTGTCGTGCAGTTGGCCAAGGTGTGGAGTAAATCCTTCTTCACGCCGCGGACCACTGGACGAGCAGGGTTTTATTAAGACGTTACGTTTACAAATACATGCTAGGTTTTGGGCGAGGAAAGGCTTACCGATATCTAATTCACTAGCGTTTGCTCGTAACTCCTGGGTAATGTTGTTCATCTGCCTAAGGTCATCGCGAATAGATTCTAAACCTGCGACGATGTCGTTCAAGTTGGTCAAATAAACGGCGTGCGAGTACTCGGCCAGTCGCTCAGTGACGATTCTACCGCTGGCCTGGAGGATATTATTCAATGTAATTTCCAACTCGTCGTAATTAGTCTTGAGAAGGTTATTGATCTCCTGTTTGGTGGTGGTGAGATAAAGCTTGACGTCCTTCAAGCTGGTTCTCGAGTTAGTGGGAAGCTCTCGAATCCCTTCCTGCATGTATTCGTTTGTCACGAAAGCACAGACCACGCCGAATCTGCAACGTCAGGCGAGTTAATTAACCGATTTCCAATGATGACAACTAAATGAGGAATTGAGCAAAATTGAGCAGGTCCGCGACGATACTTGCAGTATAATCGTGGCGACGCCGATTACGATCATGCTGAGCATAATTTTCCGGCAATGATCGTGCTTGTTGTCGAAGCGTTGACTCCGTCCACCGCAATGCCCGGCACACCTGCAGCAACAAAAGAAGAGTCCGGCGCAGGGGAGAATCGCTGCGAGCAGCAAACCGATGAGGGTCAAACTGGCAAGACCGCCGTAATGACTGGCGATCACCTTCCAGTCGTCGGAAAATCGAAACTCCCTGCCATTTTCCAGCGTGATCATGCCTGCAATCGGACGAGCGATCGGCGGATGAGAAATTTCCAGGCTGGGAAATATGGTGCTTGTTTGCGTCCGTAAGAGGAGAGAAGGCCAAGAAGAAAAGGAGGGCACAGCATCGATGTGGGTCGTAGGGTCAGAGGAGGAAGAGCGCCCGCTCAGGGTGAAAACGAACGGGGACAAGAAGCGGTGAAAATTCATTTCTCTTGGAAATCTAATACGCTGGATACGGCGTTATCGAGGCGCACAAGGACGATGCATTGTCAAACGTATCAGTGATTCACGGAAGCAATCGATTTATCGATAAATCATGTTTCGGGAAGGGAAGAAGTATGTGCGTCACGCATACGGCAAAGATAAATGTGTCGCTACGAGATACCTTCATAATGGTTCAATACTGATAGGTTATTTGTCTTATTGTTAGATGTGGCAGTTTATTTTCAGGGTAATGTTTAGTTCTGTACGAGTTCTGTACGAGCAGAGCTCTCTCGGCATCGTATGGTTTTTACGGGCCAATCCAGTCGAATGCTGTCGAGGATGATAGCAACATAAAGAGCATGGTTATGGAGCTCTTATCAAGCGTGCCTTCTTAATATTTTTTTATTAATATTTTTTTCAAGCGGGAACGGGCCATCGATGGCGCGTCCGGCCTAGTTTCTCTTCAAACGTTTAATTAATCAACGGAAATTTGCCGATGTGCATTCGCTTCTTCTGTTTTAGTTGATACGAGCGCCGTAAATCCTCGCGAAACTGGGCCACTGCAATTCGGCTGCGCGAGCAACGACGCCACGGTAAATTTGTCCTCTTTCCCGAGAAACGGCACTCGGTGCATATCTTCTCTTTTGCAAGGGCGAAAAATCTCTTTCTACGGTCGGATCGATAAGAGTGCATTGCAGCTGCTATGATTTCACCGGGGAGGTTTATAATAATGTTTAGATCACTGTACGACAGTATGGCGTTGCAATGTTATCGTCGTAGCGACTATCGATCCATTTCTTAGAGTCATTCACCTCAACGCGCTGTTATGTTGTGCCAATAGTTTCGGAAGGGTTTAAACCTTCGTTCTTCTTTAGAGAATGCATTCATAATCTGCCGTTCGTATGAACAGCAACTCCAGGTAGACTCCTACGGTAAAAGCATTGAGGAAAGCGTCGCAGATCCGTGACCATTAGTTGTCGGATGCAGATTACCCTCGATGCTATGAGCTATGAGCGAGAACTCGTTGACATTCGTAAGGGCCACAACCGGTGAGACTGCGCCGTTCCCTACATTCTTCGAAAGGAAACACGAGACAAGTCACATGGAGCCATCGGGTCTTATTACCTGTCGTTGGAAGGTACGGGAGGCAAAACTAGCAAGCCTCTATATCCCCCGCGAAGCCGGAAAACCGTCAAGCGGCTCAGAGAGATAGAGAGAGAGAGAGAGAGAGGGGGAGAGAGAGAGAGAGAGCAGTGACCGACGCGCCGAAGTCTCGGAAATGGCGAAAAATTTCGGAACCTCCTGGAAAATTGTGTGGAATGTCGAGGGCATTACGTAAATCCGCTGTAGAAAGTAAAAGGACGCATAATCGCAGTGACCGTGCAGTTGGTAGCGGAGTCGGCTCGATGATTAGCAGCGCTTGGCCGCACAATAGCCGTATAAGACAGAATGTTCCTTCGTTATCGGTTTCTTCACGATAGGGCGGGCTTACGCAGCCGAGTAAAGTTCGAATTAAGGAGGCATCAACTGTCTCCGCGGAGCATGACGAATCGAAAGGCAGTCAAAGAAAGACGAGACGTTGGTCGTTTAATGTTTTTCCGCAAGCCTTTAGAAAGTCATTATCACTTGCCACGTGACGCTATCCACCGTTACGCAATGCGCAACAGTACCATACTTCAAATTGCATAAACAATGATTCGTTAATATTTTCATGATATATAAAATGAGACAGCAACAGGGGTTTCACTGAAAATATCTTTAATTGTAAGCGACAAATGGTCAAAGCGTGTACTACCTCGGCGAGAAGTTGATGATGGTGGTGGTGAGATCACCCGCGAACGCTGCAACCACTCACAATCAGAGCCGGATGAATCAGAAAGCCGAGAAATACCGTTCGGCGGCTTCCAGCTACACGGTCCATCTTCTACTTCTTACTCCTTATTCCTTATTCCTTATTCCTTATTCCTTACTGCGGTTCGTTCGCACGTATTTCTCTCTCAAAAATGAACGACCTCCTCTGAATCGCGTTAAAAAAAGAATCGGTAGAGGAAAGAGGTGATCGGCATCGGAGAGAGTAGGAACAGTACTCTTGGCGACAGAAATGTTTTCACTTACTCCACGGGCGAGGAACGTGCCGAGTGAATTGAAAACCGGACGCAGACGTTTACACGATAAATATTTGATCGACACGCGAACGAAAAGAATGTATTATTAATAAAACGGCGTCATGGCATAGCCGGGGGATTTTCGCTCTCTCTTTCTCTGATGGATGCATAAAAAGGGGGTTCTAATGAGTGAGGAACTGGCGCAGCACGGCGTCCGAGAGGGAGAGAAAAAGAGACAAAAAGAGGTGAGGGTAAAAAGCGTACGAGGGGAAACAGTGCACGAGGGTGCATGTGGTCAACACCTGCAACTGCAACTCTCTCAAACTTTTCGAAAACACCGTCGTCACTGCTTTTTCTTGCCTTCCGAGAAATATCGGCGCAAATTTTCCTATGGAATGTAAACCATAATTCTGCCAATGAGAGACAACGGTCGGCCCTGCTTGAAATTACTTAGTGGACGATCGACCGTTTATCAGATTCGCCGATAATTCCATTCAACGATTTCACGACATTGCATCACATGGTCCGTGTTGACCAGTGTCGGCATACAACAGTTTTCTAGGCGTAATTTTGCGCCAATGAGAAATTCGCTGGCTTCGCTATTGGGAACTGAGAATCCCTGGCGCGACTGTACGGTCGTTGAGGTCGACGGACTTCTGAGTTCTGACTTTGTCGGTAGAACGCGATTAGACCCGCGAGGTCCCCGACTTTTTCGCGACAAAGACTAGTTGGACGAGCGCCGAAACGGAGCAGCGGAAGTACCAATAAAAACCACACAAATTTCACGCGACAGAAAGCAATTTTATCTCTTATTTTTCCAAGCTGAACAAATTTTTTCTTTCACCGTGTATCTTTTTACAAGCTATCCCAAGTATCTGTGCAGAGACGGTTATACGTTATAGGTGACCGCATTGCCTACTTCGGAGTGAACCGCGATAGATTTCATTTTGTCTAGCGTCTTGGCCCATATGCTTCGAAAGCCGGTGAATTTAGATCAATGACTTTCCTCGGGAGACAGGACAAAAGGGATTTGGAAGTGGTCGTCCTCTTCTTCCATAGCACCGATGGGGTGGCTCGTGACAAGGAGAGGGAGGAGGAGAAAATGAGAAAAACAATGGAAAGCGTAGAAGGGGTGGATTTCGGAGGAAAACAAATCCCCGCAGTGGGGCTCGCAATTACGATTGGCAGAGTTGGAGCCAGGGGGGCACCGTGCCAACAGTGATGCCTTGCACCAACACTGCCGACTGCCGACTGCCGACTGCACTGGCCGTCATTGGCCGTCTCACGCGTTAGGGACACGATTGTAGCTAAGTTACCTGTTAAACGCTGCTCGAGCTTAGCAAAGATTGATAAATTATACGTTAAATTAACGACTCTCCGGAGCACGGCTGTGCCGAATGAACTTTGTACTAATTGGAATTAACGGGCGTAGGAAGTGCGATCAAGAGGACTACTGCAATGTCAATCATTGGTGCGTTTTAGCACGAATCAAGCGTTTCGTCTCCCACAAAAGATCTTCAATGGTCCTTCAATATGTCAATATGTTTATAGTTATCTTTAGAGTGGCGGTTTAGTTGATTTCAAGGAATACCAGGGTTACGAGCAAATCAACAAGTTGTCCGTACCGTGTTATCTTTTATTAGCCTAAAGGAATGGTTCCCTGAAAGACGAGCTTTCATTCGATATCCTCAACAGAGTCTAGCGAGCGCAGCAAGAATGTCGCACGTACGAGTTCTACCTGTAGACGGAGTAGAACCTGCCCTCCGTGAGGAACCGGAATGTTCTCATTGGTGGGGCCCCCTCATAGACTGCTGGCATTTGCGTAAACTTACAAATGTCATGCACTATTTTTCCAAGAACCAAGAGAACCGAAGAACAGACGGGGAAGCTCAGAAGGGACACTGCCTTTATTAAGAGGATTAATTTAATTGTCTTCACACGTAACATCGCGCAGCTGTTGAGTTGTCGAGGATGGTGGTAATTGCAAACTGGCACTGTTTCTTAAGAAGAGAATGTAGGGGCATACCGTTGAGCGAGGGAAGATCCGTTGGGCCTTTTGCATTGTAGGTCTGAAAACCTGTCCTCGGTTTTTCTCTCGATGACTCGTCAGCATTTTAAGTCTAATCATTCATTACACTATCGCCTCTTGCTCTATCGGTCGCGTACATGGGTATTTTGAGAGAGGACAGTGTGGGCCGATCCGTTCGTGCCTCTACTTTAATACGGCTACTTCACTACACGACACGATCTTCTCTCCTCTGTCATTGTGTGCAGCACGTGAGTCACCGAATTTAAAAGCACTGGAAGAAGGCTGCCGTGGCATTTGAGACTACGAAGAAATCGAGACGAGGATGAAAGCCGCGGTGGTCGCAAAGGGTGAAGAATATGTTTTGTATTTTTTGGATCATCAACGTTCCGGCGGAGACAGATGGTCTTGCTCGGCACGTAAAGTGCTTAACACAACACGTGTTTAGCAGGTGCATGCATCATGCGTTTGCACGTCGAGTGAATGAACGAGAAACACGGCAGGATGTCTCCAATGGAAATTCGAGTTGAACGTTCCGCTAGTTGCTGGTTAAACGCCATAAGGCGAAACGTCTCCTTCCACGTCTTCGTATAACGGCCGGAGATGCCGCGAATGCGTATTACGAGGGCTAACCAGAGAATCCAAGTCTGAGCGAGTGGAGAGGAAGGGCGAATCAATTCTTTATTCAACTGTCGGAATGGGAATCGGCATTGGCATTGGCATTGGCATTGGCATTGGGATTGGCATTGCCATTGGCATTGGCATCGGCACGATTCTGTTAGGCGCGTCGAGGGACGGCGAGAAATCTCGCCGGAAGTCTTGTCGCGCTGTTGTAAATCAGCTTTTAGTACGGCGATGACGACACGTGGGGGAACGTAAAACGGTCAACCTCACGTTCGTTGGTCCGTCAATGAAAAGACCGGGTTCCATGGGGCATGAGAGGAAGAAATTGCCACAGGGACAATGTGCTCTTGACTCATTAACCGTGCGCGCTCTATCGTAGAGCCGTTTTATCGAAAGCAACGCATTATCGTTAGTTGTCTCGAGATGAATGTGCAAGTCATTTTTATTCGAGCATCGTGCTATCGATCTCTCCATTTTTTGGATTACTATTTCGTAATGGATAAAAGCAGGCCTCGTCAATGAAGAAGTGTGCCGCTTTTGGATTTACGCGTGAATTAGCACCGGCGAAAGAACGAATTTTTTCCCTTTCATCGAGTCCCCCTCTTGGCCTGGCCGTCTGGCTCATTAACGTCATTCTTTGTCGTCCCTTGTCTACTCTCTCGCTAACGTTTCTTTCCTTCAACGAATTCGACGAAAGGGACATTGCGGTTCAACTCGTCATAGTAATTTCCGCGCAAATGACGTTCACGCTCGCCTATAAAGCTTCTTTCTGTGTCTTATCGACATCTTTCGCCACGAGTAGATTAAGAAAGATAATGAGTATGCTCGCTTACGGTTAAGCGCTAATCGTTGAGCATAATTGCAAACAACGTTCGGCTATCTACCAAACGCGTAAACCTCGCGCTTTAACTGAAATCGATTGATAAAGCTTATTTTGTAAATGGAATAGAAGCGGCGCAGCTCAAGTAAGAATAATACAATAATGTTAGTCGCACTAAATTACTGACCTGAAGCATCTTCCTTTTCTTATCAGTCTTTATCATACCCATTTCATCAGATACCGCTTATCGCGATTACAATACCACTATCTCGTCACACTCTGACATGCACCTTCTCTTAACAGTAAGTACTCGTATGTATATTAATGTTTACGATGCATGCAGCTCCTTTCTCACATACTCCAATTGTATATCAAGACGAAGGAACGTGTTCCGTTACAACAAATAGAGCAGAGTGTAGGATGAATTGGATTTCCGTTGGTAGAAATCAAGCTAATTAATCCTTAAGTCTCTCCTCGTCTAATTTGCTTACCATCATTGTATGCCGATTCTAGTAGTATACTCGTAAGATTAATGGACGAGAGGACGTTCCGCGGAAATACCGCTGCGTGGAATACTCGCTTTTGTGCTATTGACTGTAAAGGAGATCGATAACTAGCAAGCTCCTGTCGACGACAATTCAGTGGTAATAGATAGAAGCCCCTTTTCACGGAAAGCTCTAATAAAATCGTTGGAACTGAGCGAATCCGGGAGCCCTGATGGTGGGCATACTATAGTACGGCACTGGCAGATGTATTGACTCTACAGTGTACGGTTTTAATGAATTTTCGGTTGATTCGCTAGTTCGACACGGTCAGGAAGGAGGGAAAATTCGTTGGACCGTTGCGGACAGATGCCGACGAAAGAGACCGGTCGATGAACCTGTCTTCCATTATCGTGAAAATCGAAGCATCTTCCAAAGCTCGATAGTCTATCGACTCGACGCCAATCTAGCGTGCATTCTATCAACAATAGTCTTCGTCCAATGCTCTACTATACATGTATTGCCATTTTCAGATGGAACGAATCGAACGTAGGATGATAACGTCGCGACGCACGGTACACCGTTCGTAGACAAAAGCCAACGGGAAGAGCGAGTTAAAAGCGGCAATAAAACGATTAATCTTCTTCCGCGTAATGATTTGTGAGGAGCGATGGAGCGGCAAGAGGTGTGTCAGCCGGTTAAGAGCAGTACTTATTCCGTTAGCCGCGTGGCGTCACGAAAAATATCAAACATCATTGCGAAGGAAAGCTCGTTACGGCTTGGTAAGCGTTGCGATAAGCTGGACTTGCATTCCGGACCGTCGGGCAACAATCTCTGCGAATACCTTCCATTCTCAGCCTGAGCCAACAATTTTTTAACTTATGCGGCAAACACTATGAAATTCGAAATTCATTAAGAAGAAGAGCTCAATTGTCCCACGTAGTTTTGGCTTTTGCACAACAACGACAACGACGACAGATATATGCGCTATCCTATCGGACTTCCTGTTACGCGTGATTCATATGCAAGGAAAGTCATTTCTCCGCAGGGTCATTGATCCGCTCAATAGCTTACTTCATTATCATCGTGGCAACGATCACCATAGTTTTTTCGAATCCCATTGAGATCGCTCGCAAAGGAGAAGATAGAAGAAAGTAGTTGACGAGAGACAAGACGGAATTACGAGTGAATTTTCATTCATCCAGTGGTGACGATGAATTATCGAGAAAGGAAAGAATGAGCTCTTCCGAGAAGGGGATTAGACGAAGGCGGATACAACAGGTAGAGAGGGACACTCGACACTCGCTCGGAGCAAGGGAAAAAAAAGTGCGAATGACAGGGCCTTATTTGGCAGCGTAGTGCCGATCAGCGGATCATTTCTTGGAAACGGCTAGATGCCAAAGGGCCACGATTTTACGCGTTTTGCTTCATTCATATAACTCGTCTATGTTTACCAACAGAAGGAGCCGGCCATTTTCGAGCGCGCACAGCCCTCTCTGCAGGGCGTAACCATACAGTTCTAACCCTCCAGGACCTTCAGATGCTTCATTTCTTTTCGTCTGCGCTTAATTTTATCCATTTATCCACTTGTTATTTGCCGATCATGACTGGTTGATTCGAAATTTATTGCACTCGGAAGTAGATTGGGACGCTTGGCAACCGCGTACTCCGATGTACCGTAGGCTACGTCCCATCCGTTGGTCGAATGATAGCGGCTAGAGCATTATGCCAGGAAAGGTCGATCCTTTGCGTGGACGAGAGGATTGCAGATTGATCTCGCGGAGACAGGAACGGCGGTGTAGGGAGGAAGCAGAGGGAGGAAGCGTAAAGAGAAAGGCAGATACAGAATGGTGGAGGTGGAATGTCTGGTTTACCTTCGGGAAAAGCCTGCTTGCTCTCCACGAGGTCGATGAAGACGTTGGTCACGTTGTACAGCTGGCCCATGCCCTTTGGGTAGAATTTCGTGGTGGCGTTGTAGGGCAATCCTGTGGTGTTGATCGTCGTGTAGTTAACGGCTTGGGATGCCATAATGTCGTTGAGCTGACGATCCAGGTCCTCACTGATCACACGCATCCTCGTGGCGAGGCTTTCTTGGCAGCTCACCGAAATCACCGAGAGGATAACAGCCGCGCATGAAAAAAGGAGTTTGTGGCGCGCGGCCACCCCACGAAAATTTGACGAAGAGAGGAACATCTCGAACGCGAGGTGCGCCCCGAACGCGTCGCTACCGACTACTGACTACTCACAATGAGAAGGAGCTAGCTCCTACTCCTACTCCTACTCCGGATGCGACCATCACGCCGCCCTACGACAATTCCAACTACCAGACCCCTTCCTCCTTGCTCACTCCGCACACCGCACACCGCACACCGCACACCGCACTCCGCACTCCGCACTCCGCAAAGACCTTTACTACGTATCTATTGCCATCTTCGCCCCGTCCTTTCTTCCTTCCCTCCTCCTCCCTTCAACCCTTTTCCCACGTCTTATGTTAATGAACTTCCGCTCAAATCTTCTCGTTCTGCCTACCTTTTATTTTTATTCATTCAAGGAATACGCCAGATTTTTCCTTGCAGATCATAGTCTCGAGTTGGTGGTGTTATCGTGACGTGTTAATCAGGGGACACTGTACGTGTCCCTTCTCCGGAAGTTCATTGTTGTCTTTCCTGAAACTATGTCAATGGCACCACGGCGTGTTATGTTTCTCTCACGTAAGGGCGGTGCATCGATGCACCGCTGTGACGGGCCATCGCGGAGCATGTCAGAATCCGCGCGTAACGTCACTTACTTACGTTCTACAAGAAAGATTATAGCGCGTAATCGGCTTGTAGTGCTGTAGTGCTTCGCGGTAAATTTTCATGCCGGTAAAATACTTTGATCCGATTTTAGACTAATCATCGATGTCTTTTATTTAAACAGTCGTTTAAAATAGAAAAATGGCATTGCTCCGAAGGATTTCGCTGAAGCGATAATGGGTCGTCGCTTTGTACCTCATTGGCAAATTCATTCGACACGTAACACGACGCGTTGTAGGAACTGGGTCACGCCATCGAAAACTGCATTTCGGTGGTTCAGCGGGTCATTGCCTCTGTTCGCAGTTGACCCGGAAAGACCCCGACTTCAGAGCTGCGAGCGACAACTCAACAGAATAATTATTGACGAGCAAGTGAAATCACATTAAAAATCCGCTGTTTCGTCTCGACACACATGTGCTTTATTCGAAACCACGAAAGAGATGAAAATAAATAACATAAACACCTTAAAAAACACTGCAGTGTACTAAATAAATTATGGTATACCTTACTTCTACACGAGAGTGGTTTAGGATAAAGCAAATGAATATAAAATAATTTTGTCGAACGTTAAATAAAAGGAGACATCACGCGAATTGCCTGGCTACATATAATGCAGCCGTGAGTGCTGTCGATCGAACTATACGAGAACGCTCGCTGAAGTTCAAGAGGAATGACGGACGACGAGAGGGGGTAGAGATGAATGCATCTTGACGCAGAACCGCACCTGAAAGTAATCTAGAGCGTAGTTGCAGCCATAGGCAGAGGTTTAAAATTCCTACAATGCTGAGCTACAATCTTCTCAAGCTCATCTATCCTGACGATTCTCCGTTGCCACGTTGTCATATTATTTGGTGAACATTAATAAAAAAAAAGTTGCCCAAGGGAAATTTCAAGAAGCATGTCCTCTGATTTTTATGGGTCGGGGCATTTCTTCTGCATGAGTCTGCTCGTCAATCGTTATCTCGGGCACGTGTAATACCGAAGATAGTTTCGCATCTTCTTGTGGATACAACCAATAGCTTGCCCTGTGAAATTACATGAACTTACAACATTCATCAGACTGTACTCATAAACTAAATCTTGAGACTGTACTCACTTTTCCACTTGGTCAGCGCGAACAACTGTTTGGATATTTTCCGAAAAAGCTCCAACAAGATCATCGTTATCCTTCCCACTGATCTGCTTGTCCGATACAATTGTTGGTGTTGTAACTAGCCGGGGATTGTCATTGCGAATGACGTCTGCCTTAGTTTCAGCATCGATGGAACCGGATGTTGAAATATTTTCATTTTGTCGGTACAGGTTCTGCCCCCCCTCGTAACTGGCGTCATATTCCTCAAGCGAGACTTTAGAATGTGTTCTAAGTTCTTGAACTTGGACAGATTTCTCGCTAAAGTCATCTGGATATCGATGTAACACGTTCTTTACGAAGTAGTATTGTCCGTGCTTCTTCGGCTTTTCCGTTTCCTCCATCGTCGATGATGGTTGCGTCAATGGCCTTGGAATCTCGCTGCTGACTTTCGTATTATGCGTCCTATAGCCGGATAAGCCGGCATGATGGACCGTCTCAACAGAGTCCGTCAGTATGACGATCCTCGGAGGGTTCGCTGGCTTTGGCTTTGGCTTTGGTTTTTCCTGTTGCGCATAACCCTGTTGACCATTTGACGATTCCCCTGGCCAATATCGATCGGCTTCTGGCTGGATTGGATAGTCGTTATTCGACCACTCGTTCCCCTGATAAGACGTTGGTCTGTGTGTTGTATGCGTGTGATAAGTCGGAACATGCGGTGAATCTTCTTGGTGATAAGTTTGAGTCGTGACGGGCCTTTCGATTGGATCATTCGAGTAAGAAGGAACGTTCGGATTTAAGTAAATGTCGTTTTGAATGAGTGGATTCTTTGATGGTCTTTGCTGGTAAGAAGGAGTGACAGGGTACTTGTCCGGTCTTTGCGTTGGACCGTAGAACGGAGAAGGATGGTTAAGGAAACTAGGCCTCGTTGGATATGGCTTGATCGGTCTCGCTGGATAGGACGAGGCACTCTGCCAATTATTGTAATCGTTGGGTGGTTTTCCCGTCGGGTCATATGGGTGAGCGGCAGAAGCAGCTTCGTTGTAAGGCCTCTTTGACGGCTCAACTTCATAAATCATCGTGTCCCAATTATGCGAATAAGTTTGATAACCAGGAGCGTTAATTGGCCTCTGATTCACCGTAGGACTCTGAGGATCTGGTCTATCGTGCAAACTGTCACCGTACTGTGTCGAAAAGCCCTGCCCCCCTTCGTAATTTGGTCTCTCGATCCAGGCAGTCTGATGGGGCGGTTTTGGTGGCACGTTATATTGTCCATTGGATGTTTCAAAATTCTCTTTGTCATTCGACGGCCTGTAATCGTTTTGATGCTCGTTTAATGGGTGGTAATTGGGCGCAGGAGTGGTCGGTTTTTGTTGGATATTCGTGTAATACGTATAGAGAGTGGGCCGAGGAGTGGACAGGGGAAGGTTCTCAAAAATGACATCATTCATTGGGTAATTGATAGGTCTGAATGCGTAATGGGGTGGGTTTGGATTACTGGGATCGTCCAATCGATGAGCGTAATAAGCGCTTGATGGTATTGACATTGGTATGGGCTTGGGGGTATAACTTTGTGACGGTGAATAGTTGGGACCTGTTCCAACCTGTGGAAAATCATAACTAGGTGGTCGTTGAACGGGTATCTGTACGGGGGTAGGTTGCGTAGTCGTCTCTCGAAAACTATTAACGTTCGCGCCGTATATTGCGTCGTTTACAAAGACCGGAGAATTTACTGCGTTGTTCTGCACGACGATCGTAAAATTGTCGGGGTGTCCAGAGAATGGTCTCTTCACGACTATCCTATTCTGCTGATGAATATTTGCCTTCAAGGGCTTTTGCCGTTGTGACGTTAGGAACTTCGTTTGTTCTTGTTGGTTTTGACTCAACTTATTGCTCGTCCATATTTTCGCATCGATCGCCTCGTCCTTCGTTTGCGGCTTAACATTCGGATTTCTCTTTTGACCGCTGTTGGTCTTTCGCTTCTCTTTCTCCGCGTTAATTGGGCTGCTTCGGAATTCCGTGGACGGTCCTTCCATCCACGGTTCTAGGTTGATTTGTCCAATGATTTCGTCGTGGCACGATAATCGGCGGTTCCGCAGATTATCCGATATTAGAAAGACGAAGGGCTAAAAATTCGAGTAAGGAGAAAGAGCCGCGTAAAAGTCATATGCAAATGAAAATACGTAATTCTACATAAAGTCCTCTTCTACCTGTATCGTGTCGATGTTGTCCATGGTTTGGCAAAGTACTTGAGCTAGCGTGACTCGCCTGATCTGTTGCAGCTGGCCAGGTGTGAAGCTGCTCTCCTCCGCGCAATTTTCGTACCAGAATCTATCTCCTCGCCGAAGATTGGAGAACTGTTGAGCGATTATGCAGGCGAACGTTGGGCCCACGAGGCCGCCGCTCACCGATTTCTCCGCTAAGCCAGCGGAGAATAGGTCGATGTCATCGACCGACGGGTAAAGGGATTTAAACTTGTTGACGACTGTTGAGGGCATTACTTTCTCAAGGTCGTCGAAACTTGTGATGGCTGACAGTCCACAAGGTTCGCGCCAATGGACGTACGGCGGAATACCGTGATCCCTTCCTCGTTGAATGTTTAAGGAGGCTAGGTCCATGCCAAAGTGGAATCGGGGCGTTTGGAAAAGATGGTTCGTCAACTCCTTCGTTATAAATTCGTCACGCCTCTGGGACGGTTGATTAAGCAGGCCAAGCAGTAGACGATCCACCGACCCCGCAGTTTCGAGGTTCACCGGATTGCTGAATTCTTCGTGGATCGATACGTCTGGAAAAAGAGTTTGATACCTGACCGTGCAATTATTAATTCCCTTGTGGTGCTTACTGTTAAAGAGGGGCCTATGATCCCTGTCGTATCTGACGAATGTGTGCTGAACCAAGGAATGTCCAAATCGGAAGGCAGCTGTTGAAAAGGCGTTCGCGACCGTTGGATCCACCGAAGGATCATAACCTTCGTAGTAGCCTTTGGTGAGTACTTCCAGGCCGAATATCTTCATGACTTCGTGGCCTGAGGAATTCACCTTGGATAATGACGGTACAGCGGTGTTTAACGATTCGGAAGGCATAGGAGGCTTACCAACGACGATAGGCAAGAATTCTCGATAGGTGATGTGCTGAACAACCGCTCCAACTATACGGCGGGTCTCTTGGAAGAGCTTCTCGTCGCTCCAATGGGAGTTGAGGCCGGCTAGCTTCGTGGCGATTCTGTTATGGAGTCGAAGGAAGACTACGTGAAGCGAGGTAAGGGCTGGTTGCTCGCTCATCCGGCCATCACCAGCCTTGAAGCAGCTCGTAGACAACGAACCGCGTCGACAAAGGTCGGAATCTTGACGAGGAAGGAGGGGCCGTCGCGACTGAATCTTACCGTATTGCAAAAGTCCTGAAATTACGGATTGGTTTGGAGGGTGATTAAACCTTTGGCCCGATTAAAGGTGAGCCTGATCTCACCATTACGAAATAGCCTGAGGCTGTCGCTTTGGAAGGCGTTGCTGCTGTAAACCGTAGACGCGTCAAGGTAGCTCGTCACTTGGGACAGTTGGTCCCTTGGACCAAATTCACAATTCTCCCTAGGAGCTGGGCCACTCCTCACGAATTCTAGGCACCTTACCCCCCGGGAACCGTAGAAATAGTCCTCCGGGCTCACGGCTATTGGCAGACATTGTGGGTGCTGCGAGGAGCAATGAGAATGATCGCAAGGTCCTTTGATACGAGCGAGCAATAGAGTGACAATGCTGGAGCGATAATCACCATAAATTCCTTGGGTTGAAAACCTGTACCTCCGTTTAAGCAGCACTGTGGTACGGTACCGTTGAATCCTCTGCTCTGACCAGTCGCTACGCCAAGGAAGTATACATATCGATAAGACGATTAAAATAGTCGTACTTTTTCAATGGAATACCTGTGATATCATGGTCGATAAACTGTCCCCACTGCATCAACATGTGAGTGATGGAAGCCAGTGGAACGTCTTTATCCTGATGGAGGTGACTTGAAACGTCTCGGGCACTTGGCAAAGTCCTACCATTTCTTGCTCGCCTCACGCTTTGTATTCCATCCTCGTAGACGGCTGGTAAGAACCTAGAATTTTCTGCGTGAGCCACCTCAGAATACAGGATCGATCGTTTCGTTTACCTCTGCATGCTGGACATGGCAGAACCCCACCGAAGATGTTGAACATTATTACAACTACCGTCGGACGTTCTGTATCTGCGACTGGCCGGTGGGCACTGCGGTGTACCTTTCCGTGGACATTGTCGTTCGAGAGGGGTGCCTTGTGTGCTCCGAGACAGCGGGACACCTCTTGAGATGTCCGGATATCTATCAACATTTGCATATCGGTGAATCAGGAATTTCAGGTAGACGAATGGAAATTGTCGGGACTAACTTTTTGGCGAACATAGTGGCACCTTCGAGAATGGCGAATCCAAATCTAGCCAAATGCCTAGCCTCCTCGGTCTGTTCATTGAAGGCAGCAACGTATCTCGCTGGCTCGTCATTCCCGAGATACAGACCTGATATTGGGAAAAAAACGTATCATTCAATTGATGCGGTATTTTTATTGCTATGCGGCTAAAAGTCACATAAAAAGCAGACCCATCGAGTAGAGTTTCGGTTCCTTGATGTAGTAAAGATCGTTCATAGATTGCAGACCGTAATTAGCGGCCTCCAAGACATCTTCCCCGTGCATTAGTTGCCAATTATCCTCGTCCGTTCGACTTTCGATGCTCTGATTTTTTGTCCCCTCCGACGAGTATGTCGATGATTGTAATTTCGCGCTGACAATCTCATCCTTCCCGATAGATTTTCTCGAGAAACTCGTGGGAACAACGACGAAGATGATGCTTGAAAAGTAAATTGAAAAATAAAGGAAGAATTTCGGCATTAGAAGTAGTTGCAGGATCGATAGATGGTGTGATAATGAATCGGAGAGGGCAACTGCGTGTTTGTTAGTCAGAAGGAGGATAACGGGATCGTTGATTACAGAGCGCCAAAGACAGTACTGGCGAGAAATTCTTTAGATTGGGCGCGTGATACGTCTATGATCGATCGTTGCATTACGATGGATAATGTTATATATGAATATCGTATTTTGGACTTACAGAAGTAGAAAGTGGACGGCGCGCATTATACGATCGCGTTTTTCTGGTTGGCGCCAAGATATTTGTTTGTCCCGGAGGAAAGAATCGATGGAGGAGAAACGGCCTCCTTGAGGACGGTTAACCGGGCACTAAAGAGACGCGGAGCCGGGCGACCGGTCTTATTCGCTGGACGCTACGTACCGCGCTCGCCTGCGGCCGAGTTTTGCGCTTTTTTTTAACTCGTCGGTCCCGTCAGAGCCTTCCTCCTTTTCACAGATTTTTACTGTTAGTTCGTAGGCTCCGTCCCTTTCTCTTTTTCTTTCGCTCTCTGTCTTAATTTCGAGAGACGCGCCGTGAGTTCTCTCGTCAATTGATTAATGACAGTGGCCCGAAGAATTTCGGGTTGTCCGTTCTGCCTTTGACGTTGAAGCGACGACTTTAAGACGGGCAGGTCATTATGGGAGACCCGGTAACAGGAATTATCCGCAATGTAATTGGTGCCTCGGGATCAGACGAATCGGTACTTTATCGGAACACGTGTTGTCCAGGGTTGATGAATTTCGCGTTGACCCGGTTGCGTCAAGTAGGTCGCTCGGTTCGAGAGGAGCAATAATAACTCGCCCAAGAAGGATTGACAAGGAAGGGAATACCATGTGGGTTTTTACCTCAATTCCTGGCAGCTTTTTCCTGAGCCCGGAGATTGGCGATAGCCTTGCCGGAGCCGTAGAGGACCTTGGCGCGCACCTGGACCCGTCTGGTACCGACGCAACTTCCCGTGCCGCCAGGGCTCGCACTTCCGGTCCCACCGCCGGGACAAGGACTCAACTGCAGTGTTGTTCCATTCCCGTAATTGGCGCCTCTGCAGCTTGTACAACCCTCCGACATGGTGATGCCAGCCCAAGCCTTCGGTTAATTAACAAAACCAATAGTTTATCGCGCGATCGATGAGATACTCGATATAATGCGAAAGTGGAATGGCCGAAGCGGCATATTATGACCAGCGCCAACCGTTCACCATAAATCCGGTAAAATCTGGGTTAACTGTCACGATGACGGTATGTGGCTAATAATCTTGTTAGCGGAAAAGGGAACTCGGCATGGTAAAAATGAATGTCCTTTTACGCAGCGAACCATTGTTTTCAGTCGTTATCCCTACTAATTTCCCCCTGCACCCACGGAAGGACTGTTTCAAAAGTAATAAAATAATAAGAAAAAGAGCGACATAAAATCCCGTACTGATCTACAGCTGGAAAGACCACGATCTACGGCCAAGAGAGCCTTAAATGCCCCGCTTATCAGAACGCGATAACTTACTGTTGTCGGTAACCGTGATGCTGTCGCTAGTCCCTTCCTGCTGGCGGGGTAAACGAATAAATTTGACGCAGTATTGGTACAACCGGAAAGAGGATATTCAACAAAATTGAAAATAATCGACAGATTAAAAATATTGAGGATAGTCAACCAAGTCGAACAGTTGTGGTTTTTGGAATACTGTCGGTTTTTTGATATCGACCGTCGGGAAGGCGAGTTCCGCGTGCGATTATTGTGCTGGAGGGAAGAGTTGGAAAAAGCTCGAAAAGCTCGAGAAGCCCGGGAAGCTGGTGATCGTTGAACGATTTCTACTGGAGAAGCACGTATCCGTCCGTGTTGGCGGTCTGCACCGAAGGAACTGATCGGCCGCGTTTCGAATGAGCCAGCTCGGTGCGCCGGTCTTACGGTCGGTCTCTCTTCTCTTCGTTCGCCCCGAGGTTGTGGCGGTGGTGGCGGCGACGTCCTCGAATACAGAGAACAATTACTCTCTCGCTGTCAGTGTAACATTGACATTCTCTCAGGAACAAAACGGAAAAATCATTGATATGTCGGCCATTCATTTTTTTCCTAACGCAACCATTTAATAATTCACCTTGAGGGGCTTTAGGTAATCGTCGTCGAGGGTTACTAAACGTAGACTACTCTGGCCACATTTCTTTCTTTATTTAGTAGGTATTTCTTGTTGGTTCGCCGTGGACGCTCTACTCCGTGACTCACTATCGTAATCGTAAACCAGACGAAGTGGAGCTGGAGGCGGCGGACGCGGAGATCCATCGAGAGAGTCGACTGCTGCGAAAGCTAGCCTTCGATCGGTAAAAATCTCTCCGGTCGAGCGAGCGGCCGGACCTTGTGTCCCGCATAATTCTTTCGCAACGCGCATATACAGTCACGTGCAGCCGTCAAGCACTCACTCAACTCGAGGGAGATCCGCTTAGGTCGAACGGTCCTTCGGGACATCCTTGCCTGCATCCTTGTCAGGCAATATTTCAAAAAATGGACTTGCCAAACGTCCTAGGACGTTGGACGGATCCACAAGGCAACGGAGCTCGAGGTTTTTTTCGAGCAACCCAGTTCCTTTCGGCGCGGTTTAATTGAACAGCGGCTAGATGGGAGGCGAGAGAGAAGAGAGAAGAGAGAAGAGAGAAGAGAGCGTGTTGCATGTTGCGCTATCAGCATGACGCCAGTGGGTCAGTCAACAAGGGGGTCAGCCGAGGGCGAATGCGGAGTTGCGGGTCAGCCAATGGCTAACCGTTCCTACGAGCCGACCATCCTCACAATGAGTATTAACGTCGAGACACGCGATATTAAGATTCAATGGGCCAAACCGCTCTGCACGAAACGATCGTGACGATGATCGACGATTAGCATCGACGGGTCGGTTCATCGGATTTTCACGCTCTCTTTCGTCCTCTTCTCGTCGATGGAAGGTGTACCCCGTAACTGGATCGACTTGCCGGTCGTGCGGGAAATAATAATGACGAACATTGCCTCTATTAATGATAGCGCGCGTAACAAGAGGATCAGCCGTTGCTTTGTCTCTATTGTTGAGACTTTCTCCGGGGTTCTGATTTCTTGTGCGACGTTGCACGGCGATTACGAGGCCGACAGGAGAAATAGCAGAAAACGATGGTCCGAGCCGCGTGGGAAATAAATAAAGAGTAGGCGGCACGAAGAGATGAGACGAGATGAGATGAGATGAGATGAGATGAGAAATAAGACGGAAGTGGGTCAGCGGGACTATCGGTCGTGAGCGTCCGGGTTCGTACCTCCGGCTCCGTAAGACTCTTTGCTCTTCGCTCCTCCTAATTGTCAGCCCCCCGACAATCGCACACCTCATTGGACCTTTAAATTATCCAATCTCGATAAATGCAATATTACACTTTATTTCGTGCGATTCCTCCGTACAGGGTGATTTCGACATAAAAGGATGGTAAACCGCAGCGAAAACAAAGCCGTATTTTCTATACAAACATCGATTTACTATTGTACATGGTTAATTTCGTACGTCCTTTTTTTCTTGTTTATTTTCGAATCGTCTTGTTCATATTTTGGCCGACATTCTTGCTGTATAGGCACGACCATGGCACGACCAGTGGTTACAGTTCAAAAAGCGGACAGTTCTGTCTGATGGAAAATAATTTTACCGAGCTTCCTCATGGTCGTTCGCATTAATAATATTTACAAATTTCGAAAACCCGTATCTTCGGTTCGTAGACTGATGAAATCGTACTTTCCGCTCACTTATTTTCATCAACGATAACACTTATCTACTAGGGATTAATTTACATTCAACATATATAGACGTAGACAATCAGGTAGAGCTAATAAGACTCGACGCTTTTACGTTTTTTCTCAAATTACTCCTTCTTGCCCTATCGTCTATGACTTCTTCTCCCTCTCTCTCTCGCTCGCGCGCGATCCCTCGCCCGATAAAAAAATATGTGCACCGTCTATTTTGTCACACTTTTTTTTTGTAATTTAAAAATCATGGCTCTTTGGTGCACGATAATACTGCCCAACAGTCGTGGGAATAAGCGATGTTACGAAGGACGGATCTTGTGATAAAATGGTGTTAGCACGATATGGAGAAAGCTATAATAAGAATCATGATAAAAAGGGTCTCATGGAAAATACCCCCATTTGGATTATAGTGGAAGGAGTGGTCTTTGTAGGTTCGCGAATGGTACTTGGATTTCCCTATCGTTTTGGCACCACTATCCCTATCTACGAAAATGCGGATTAACAGGCAAATATCGTTATTATTTTTACGTATCCGCCATAACCAAAGTATTGTGCAGTAATATTGTGCGTTTGACATTCTTAACTGCGAGCCACGTTGTACCATCAACACTGGTCACTGATGATCTCAACCTCATATCGATTCGAAGAGGTTTCACCTGTCGTAAGGTCCCTAAATTAAACTAAATTCTAAGTAAAGGTGAATGTCTGGTTGAATGAAATAGGCCCCGAGACAAATCTGCCAACGTCGTCAAAGCATGGTCAGCTTAAAATGTAAAAGCTGAAAGGAAGATAGAGAGCAGAAGACAAGTTGCACCTCCTAGTGTAGTGCGCGATGGGACGACAATTATGTATCGAATAAAAATAATAATACTCTTGTTCCTATTCTATAGCACAGTCTATCAGCCTCTTCGTCTCACGCACACTCTCGTCTGCTTGAAATTAAAACAAATCAGCGACCTCACTGGTTATGTCTGTCGACGAAATTTCTCAGCGGGCTTCTTGAGGGGTGCCGATGAAATTGTTCCAAGTAACAACGACGACCTTTCTCCCACCTCTTATGTACAAGCGGAGCGTCAAAAAATTCTTCGCATTAGATCGACGAAATGAAGGACATACAAGACTACAGCCGGTGTAGTCGGAGTCGAAAGATAACAAACAATCGTATGAAATGAATGAAGACCAAAAAAGTACTTGGACACACCGAGCCCGTCATTAAAGACTATGAGATCTCGATTGCGTGTTACGCTTTTTCCATTACCGCTTCGTACATAGAATAAAACACTGAGATCGGTACCTAAAATATACCAGTGTTATATGTATATAACATATATACACCTATATGGATGACTTGAGTATTATCGATTGTTTTATAAACTACCTAACATTGGAAAAACATTAGAGATTGTGGCTGAAACCACGTGACTCGAAATCTTGGAATGTACAACATTTCGCGTAAAATAAGAAACGTACACTTCTGGTGGTGCATCGTTAAAGCCGATCAATCTTTTCGCACGAGTCTTGGTCGTTCTTTCGCTGCTATAAGTACGCGGTGTGTTTGCTGCTGTGTTCGAGCGCAGCAAGAACGTCTTGTTTCTGCCTGACGTACAGTCTGCCCTTCTTCCAGGGATTCTGAAGTTGAAGTGGCTTAAAATCGTCGCGCAGGCAGCGTTCTCGCGCTCCGATCACGGCGACCAGGCAGAAATTTCGTAATTCGTCGGCCGTGTAGATAGGACCCTCTTGACCCTTTAGAACGACCGCCATGTTGAGCTGCTTAACTACGAGGTCGACGACTTCCCTTGCCGTTGTCCTCGGAGTTACATGAAGTTTGAGGCTCGTGCCAGCGGCCAAACCAGTTTCGTAAGCCGCGTAAACCTGTAACATAGGCAACTTTTATTCGGTTCCTAGAGAAGAACATCGAGTACAGCCTAGGAGAACACGAAGCGTACAGAGAATTTTATGGAAACTACAAGCTCAATGAAAACATATTTATTGCGGCAAAATCGAACCGCCGGTTTAACTGCGTTGAGGTCTTCCAGAAAGCGAAGATGGTAAAATTTTCATGCGACAAAAGCTTCGTACTGTAAGCAAATTTTCTAAAGCGCTGACGTTAAGGAATGATAGAGAGAAGCAATTTAATCTGGCGATAGAGCGGCTTACTCGTGAATCGGCTACATCGGTTCGCACTAGGGGACCGAGTGAGCTGTCTCTAACTACTATTGGGTTAGACTTGTGTCCCCTACAAGGAAAAATATTTCGTTTAAGATGCAACGTCGCTTGGATCTTTCCGGGGAATCAGCGTCCTAAGGGAAGATCGTTAATGGGATACCGAGAGATACTTGTACTATTTGTTAGACGGGGCAGAAAGCTTTTAAAGGCTAAATTTCATGAGAGTTGCGAAATAGTATGGGTGAAAATAATTACTTGGAGGATGCCGGGTAAGGGCGCTGGCATCATCGTCGCCTCTTCCTTCTCTTCGTCGAGGTGAGTGTCAATGACCGAACTGGCCATCGCCGCAACGCTCGCCGTCGGCTTTGGGGGTTGTTTTGCTTTGACGTGGGTTGCCTTGAGCGAGACGCTAGAATTGGTCGCGGTGTACTCGTCGCTGCTGAGGGAATGTAAGCTGTCGGAATTGGTGTTACCGACGCTAAGGAGACTCGTGGTATTTGTCATGGCGGTTGAAACGCTGAGCAATGAGCCACCGTAGAGGATAGGTTTTACGCTGAGCAAGGGGCTGGTGCTGGCCGAGACTGAAGTTATCGTAGCCGAACGGTTCCTAGGACTGTGCTTGTATTTCGTAAGGAAGAGTGTGTCCTCCGATTTGGAGGGTGGGAGCCTGGCGGTCTGAATCGGAACGAGATGATTGCTACCGCTAACGCTCAGGGTGTTGCTTAAATTGCTCGTACTGCTCAACGGCACTGTGGATTTCGCCGGTTCCGAGCCCGTCGAGAAATTCGACGTATTGCTCCCTTTGCGAAGATATTGTCCGCTGGGCAATTGCTGTTCGCTTTTGCTAAACTCCGTGGTTAGTAAGTTAGTGGAGGAATTGGCTATGTTTGGCCCCGGCCAGCTGCCTCTTCCCGGGCTCGACTTGACGAGTTTCGGATCACGAGGAGGTAATTGGAGCAAGCTTCTTTTCAGGCTGTTGCTGTTGTTCTTATTTCTATCAAGGCCTAGGAGGTATTTCATCGATATCCCAGCCGACTGTGTTGTCACCTACGGATCGAGGCGAGTCTATAGACTTGAAATTCGTATTGGAAGGATGTGAGAAAGAGACGATTAAGGAAGGACAATTTTTCATTGGATACGTACGGATTGTTGGGCGGTGCCGCGGTCTCTGGCAAAGCTGATGACGTCGATGAGCCATCTGGCACCCTTCCACACGGTGTTCACTTGTGACTGAAGATCCTGCAGTCTGGCGAGCTTGTCCTTCGCCACGCTCAACTCGAGTGAGCTGAAAGCTTCTCTATGGTTGTGCTGAGCTTGGGCCGTGTCCAACTCGAGGATGCAGCTTAGCCTGGAATACCGACTGATCACGTCCTTTTGATAGGTGTTGAGATGGACCATCTCGAAAACCTGGATGGGCAGTGAGAGGAGATCCCCTCGTTGCAGAAGGATTTCCCGTGTTCCTGGCACGCAGCAGGCTGTCTCAGCAGGAGGAACAGCTATGAGGAAGGACACGTCGTTGGTGAGATCGATAACCTCGGCATCGTAAAGCCTGTGGACCAAGGAATCCTCCGGGCTGATCTCCATGTAGCTGAAGAGCCGGCGAGCTGTCGACGAGACGAGATCGACAAATAGTTTCTGTTGCTCGGTACCCTGGCTCTCGTTCGTCACGTTCTCCTTCTCTTCTGAATCCACCACCGAAGTATCGGAGGCGTGGATACGTGTTACCCGTTTCAAGTACTCCCATTCCTCCCTGAAAATCGACATCACCGTTCGAGCTAGTTGCCGGCACTTCTTCCACAGCGTAAAATGTACGGGTAGAGACTTACGCGGAGACGTGTGGGTTATCCCGAATTTTACAGTGAGGCAAAACATTTGGAGATTTCGCCGGCACGACCACTTGAATGAGATCAACGCTGCTTTGCATCTTCAGATAGCCGAGATACAATCCCTTGGACAATCTGATGCTGCTCACTTGATGATAGGTCATCTGTTCTTGGATACTGGCCATCAAAATTTCTGACACATTGCTATCATCGTGAGTGATGATTTTTTTCGTGACTTTGCTGAGGGGAAGCCATCGACTGTTGAGTACCGACACCAATTTCGGTGATTTTACATAATTCACCGAAGAAAATACCATTGTGCCCTGGATATCTCTAATTGGCTTGTGATAAAGCTGCCCGAGATCCTGAATGCATAGTGCAGCCTGCGGACAATTGATAATCAACGTTTCTCTCAATTTTTTATTAAAAAGAAAATGAAAAAACAAGGGAGCAAGAGGATGGATACCTGCATCTGTGCGGCAGCCTGTAAGAGTTTTATCCTGAAATGATTCGTTGAGCTGCTATGACTCTTTTCCATGTCCTGTCGAAGGGATTTCACATCGTCCCACGTGCAGGCCACTTTCATGAGCCAATGGAAATCGTTATGGATACAACTTGGATAGGTCTCGTCGACCTCTATGACGGGCAGGAAATCCTCGTTAGTGACGAGGACCTTGTCCTCGTGATAAAGCAGACAAGCGAGGAAGATCCCGCGCCTCAGATTTTTCTGGAACTTGCTGGTAGCTGTGAATAGTTGCTTTATCGTTGTTTTCTTCTTGTGGTTGCGCCTCTGCACCGCTGGGGTTTCCTGATTGTACTCCGGTCGTCTTATGTCGGTGAACAATGTGTCAAGTTGTTCCAACCGTCCAGCAAATCTGGGCGCCCGTCCATCGATATCTCTCCAACCTTTAATCAAGGGTTATTATCCCTCAGTCATCGTATAAAATGCGATTGTTCACAAGACAGCACATGACCCTGTTAATGTACTTACTGCTAGGCGTCACGTGAGCGGGCGTTGAATTCCTGAACCTACTGTAACCTTTGAGATTTCCCGCAGCTGCTCGAAAGTGGTACCTTTGTCCTTGGACGAGGCCGTCTATTCGGCATTCCCTCTGCTTCATGTCCAACACTTCCCTCTCGCCGCAGACGATCGAGAAATCCTCCTTCAGACTCCACTGGACTTTAAATTTCGTGCAAATTGAGGAATCTTGTGAGTCAGGTTCTTGGAATCTGACCGTCACGGTGGTCGTTCCAGTGACATCGAGGGCCACGAGGAAAGGCATGTCTGGGGGTCCTTAACAAACGACCAAAGGTATTATAAAATGGTGCATTAATCGGTAAGAAGGATAGCGGCTATCGATGGATCAACTTACTCGCTTGATCAAAGCCTAGCAACATTTTCCTCAATGCTCGCGCTCTCCTTTCCCAGAGAGCAAGTTGCTTGTCCTCCGTGCTGCCGCCACATCCTGTGAGATTATTATGCTGGCTGGAGAAACTAGATCTGTGACTGCCGGGTGGCTCGAGCAAGCTGCTACCAGCGCTACCGGAAGTGCTACCCCCAAGTTCCTGGACTCTATGCTCGGCTTCCGACAAGAGGGAGGCCAGATGACTTCCCAGAGATTCCGGAGATTTGACTGAATGGAGAAACCGATCGAGATGTTAGCTTAGTGATTCTCAGAGACTTGAGCTCGAGGGACTTTGACGCCCGGTGAGAAGCCAGCTTTTTTATCCCCACGATCGATTATTATCCGCCTGAGGAAGGTGGCTACGGTGCCATAGACAACGGTATGCGATGCGCTGAGAACCGTCATTTTCGAGGTTCGCGCAGCAGCCCAATATCCAACGGAATCTCACGCTATTACGGCTTGTCTTTCACCCATCATCATTTAATTATGTCTATCTGCGCTTTCGCGTGACACAGGGCTAGTCTCATGCATCGCCGACAAGGAGAGGAGATTGCATACCGGCCTTGTGTCTACTTCCTCACTGACTTTTACGCAGTACCTTTAATGAGCATGTGCACGACAATTGTACTTTTCGCAATTGCAAAATTCTGTCGATGCGACGAACAATGAAAAAATGTTGAGAAGAGTGAGGCGCGAGTCCTCTACATTTCCGGTTAGTGTTTGTGTACGAGGGAAAATTAATCTACTTGGAACGCATCGTGGAGCTTCGAGTCGCTGAGTAAACTAACGCTTGGAATGTGAATTTGCCGCTCGGTTCAGTCCGTTCGGTTTATTGGACGTCGGGAATCTCGTTTAACGCGTGGAAACCGACGAACCGTGAGCTTCGATTTCACGCAGTCGAGAACGGCCAATTAAAGGGTTTTATTAAATCAATGCTGAACTGTTGAAGACGACTAATTTTCAATGGTCGTAAAAAAAAGAACGAGCAAGTTGTCCCAAGTACCGCTTTGTGCCACTTGGCGATGGACGTTCATGCTTCGCTTCCTCTCGTCGTTATCGAAATGCAATAAAGCACGAGCCGGCATTTTTATCACGGCTCACGAAATCCTAATTGGAATGTTGTAGCGTGCGAGCTACTTTCTTCCGATTTCTCGGCTGGCAATTTCTCTTGTCGACACTCTTCCGCAGAACTTGTTCGTCTGTGGCCAACAATTTAGCCAAGAAGGCAGCAAAGTTGTAACCGAATTTGCGACTACTTACACTGATTGCCCTCCTGCGCACCGAATGCTACGAGCATCTTCGCCAGCGGCCTGTTGTTGCTGAGGACGGCGACGTCCAGCGGCGAGAGACCGTCGCTGTTCACGCTGAAACCATAAATATGTTTGAATCGAGTATCTAATGCCCGCCGATAATGACGTATCGACCGGTTAATCCGGAGAACAGAACTGCAGGGAGCCTGTCCTATCCGGAGTGAGTCTATTCACGAGCAGATTGCCACTCGGAAATAGACGAGCGAGTGACAATTTTCCAAGGACGTATTCGTCGGAATGAACGTACATTAGAAACGTATTATCGTATACTGACATTTCCTCACCTATTTACGTCGACGTCAGTCGTTTCCAAGATAGTTTTGGCTTTATCCAATTGACCATGCTCCACGGCAGCGAAAAGGGCTGAAAAGGAAACGTTTCACTGATTGTGAGTATACTTTCGTCGTTGATATACAGTTACGTTCCCTGCAATGAAATCGGGGATTCGACAAAAAAAAAAACAAAAAAAACGCTAGGTCAGACTAGTGGCGAAAGCAAAGAATTGAGAGAAAGGAAAAATGTGAATGATGGGAAATAATAAACGAAAAAGAACTACCATGCAGGTGTATGTTGAGGGATTGTGCCGATAGGGGGTTGATGTGTATCGCCGTCGGATTATCCGGTAGCTGATGGGTCTGCTGTTTCTTCTTGGCGAAACCCTCCAAGAACTCCATCCCTTGCAGCGCGTGTAGCTCTGCGCGAAATAACAAGACCGGCAAATAAGCATTACGTAGGATGTTTATTTATCGCCGAATATATTTACACTTTGAATTCACTATTAGTGAAGAAAAAGATGCCGCGAAATAATGTAAATTAATTAGGATATCGTGTGACAGCCTACTAGATCCTGAAGTCGTCGCGCTGATTATTCGTTCGTGCGAGTTTGTTTCTTTCGCGGAAGACTTTTTCCTCGTGGAAGACATCTTGGCGCGAAAACTAGTGCCGCGACTATTCGTCCAGAAGCTGGCGATGTTGTCAACTGCCCTCACTTTGCAAAGCTTGTTTCCTTCCGTCTCGTGAAAATCGCTAGTAGGACGTCGTTCTGCAAAGCATCGTGTGTCTATTCTCTTGGAAAAACTTTGGTCCTCGAGACTGACCGCTCGTGAAAGTTTTGGGTAGATTTTATTGCACTCGGAGGATTCTCTGAGCCCCTCGTGCCTTTCCGTTATCTTGAGAGGGCAGTTGCTCGTTTCTTCTTGCCCCCCACGAGAATCCACGAGTATCGTTAACGGATCCTTCCCGCGAAACTCGGCCTTTTTGGCCGGACTTTCCTCCCGAGAAAGATCATCGACGTACTCTGCGGAGTAGAGGAAACTCGAGATGGACGAATCGTGCCAACTGTCCAGGCAGAACGTAGGATTTTCATAGGAAAGCACGGCGGCTTTTTCCACTACTCCGTGTGCTAGTTCATTTTCGTTTTTTCCCATTATCCTGTCGGTCAAGGACAGTTTGTGTCGCAAGTCTTTGGCGATCTTACGATAATCGTCTTCGTTGAGAGAATCCTTCTCATGCAGTGTTTCTTCGGTTTCCTTCAATGAGGATAGATCGTGTGGCCTTACTTGTCCATAGATTCGATCGTCGTTCTTTACCGGCGGGATATTGAAATTGGAGCCGAGATGGAGATTCGCGTGGCCTCGTATCTTCGACACGAGTTTTACAGATGCCCTGAACGAGCGTGACCTTTTTAGGGTCGACATCCTGCCCCCGGAAGTCCGTTTTGACAGCAGCTCCATTCTCGGGCTGGATGCCGAAGATTTGCGAAATTTCATCTGATCGTCCTTCGGATCGACCGATCCTGACTAGCCCTTTCCCAATTCTCTCCTTCCTTATCGATAAATAAATCATTCATCTGCTTATCTACGAGTGATCGTAATATCGAATTCCCCAATAATGTATTACGGTTTATATCTCTTCGGCGACTACGAGTTTTCGATTCGTTCGTTTCAGATATCCTGGCGCGGAATTTCTTTGGCACGGTTAAACTGAAAAACGAGGAGCCTCCTTGTAGATCACTTATAATGCTTACAGACGACACTTTCTTCTCGGAAAATACGATGCTGAGCATGAGGAAGCATGTTTAAACAATTGAGTTACTTTGAACACGTACGCGGGCAATTCTCTTAGCCAACAATTGACAATTACGAAGAAGAGGACCCTCGGAGGCTGGCCTCTTCCTTATCGAGGCGCAACGACGATTTGTTAGCCCAATCAAATTTATTGCCGTCGTCCGTTCGCTCCTCGTTAGCGTGACGACGCTCTCTGCGCTAAACGACCTGATGGTACGTCCTTTCGTGAATCACTAAACAACCAGTGTGAAAATGAAGCCTCCTCGAAACTCTAAAACTCTCTTGAATTGCCGAAGAAGAAGAAGAAGAAGAAGTTTGGGAGGACAGTAGTGTGCACGTTCGGATCGATTGGAACGGACAGAGGTCTTTGGCGATACAGATTGGAGGTCATTAGAAGTTAACGAGGGAATTACATGCCGTCGGGACGATAATCGGGTAGTCAAGCTCCGCTAAGTAAAACGATGAGGTTCGATTGGCCGTCTAACGAAGGGCCAACTCTTTGTCGTCGTTCTCTTCGACCACCCTCTGTCTATTCACACTCGGAATCCCCATTAAATAGGGGATCTGCCCGTGTAGAATCGTAGCGAACAATAGAGGAAAACCATGAGCGAGAGGCCAAGGAAAAAAGGATGAGTAGGAAGAACGACAGGATGCACGCTAGCATTGGTCGCTTCCTGCTTTCACGCCCGTTGCGTTAATCACCAAAGAACCTCCAGTGGCCTCTTATCTGCCAGGCAACTTCTCTCTTATGACTTCGTTCCAATAAAAAAAAGTTCTCTCATTGTCAGAAAATATAACGGCTTGGTTGATTCGTGCCTGGCATCGTTAGATTCTCCCCGTCGGACCTCCCGGCAAAAGTTTACCCTGCTCGTCAAGAGTATAACGATGTTTGCACAAGAATCTTTAGATAATGCCCCAATTCTACGATCCGTTATTTTTTTAACCCCCGTCGAGCATTGCCCTCGTTATCGTTACTTGCCGCGGTAAACGATAATCTATTTCCTTCCTGGCTTCGACAATGCGTTACTTTTCCATGCGAAACTAGGCAGTCTCATTCACAAAATAGACAAATAAACCATGCGAATTTCGTGTAGTTTTGCTTCGGTTCGCATCAATGAGATAGAGGACATGATGAATGTTGCCACTGTCAAGCGTTCATCGACTGCATTGCAAAAGAGTAGATTAGAGTCGGAGTTTCTCTCGGGTCGGACACGAAAGCACGTCAAATTATTACTCTTACCGTCCCGAGGTCCAATCGAAATGACGTTTTCAATTGTCAATTATGTAATTCTACGACAAGAAGGTTGGACCCTGTTAAAGACGTCCGTCCTAGTGTTCATTAAAATCCTTTCGCCTAGTTCGTGTTTTCCGATTTGAAAATGTCGTCTTTGGATTTGAAAACCTGTCATAATCGAGTCACTGCCTGTGAAAATACCTTTTATCACAGTAGAATTACAGCTTGATTCCATTAGATTCTCAACGGGCTGTATGATTAAAATCGTGGTTTAACGTGGCATCGTTGCACTTTTCCGGCGCGGAGAAGGGCAAAAATCGATTTTCTAAGGGCCTTACCGACCGAGTTAGTAGGAAATTGGAGGCAACGTTACTGGATTTGAGCTACCCTATCGTTTTCTTTCCTTTCCCCGATAAACCACAGTCTAACGTTTTTCCTTGGTTTTTCTTGGAGAAACTCGTGGAAAGGATAACACAGACAGTCCTTTGGCGTATGTAGAGTTGCACTGTGCGGAGCACTCGCGATTAGAGTCACTTCCAGCCGGAGTTTCAACGGGAATCACCGTTACTTGGCTTCCGGCTTGCTTGGACGAAAGTTTCGATAAAATTTTCATGATTTTTGACGCGCCGAGGAGGCGAGCGAGGATCTCATCGCTGGGGCAATCGAAACACGCGGCTGCTGTTCTGCGAGAACTGATGCTCGAGCGATGTGGCATTGCCGTTGGCTACACATGGAACGCGGCAGACCGACAAACCGACAGACCGAGAGACAGACGAACAGACGAAGAGAAGGGGTCCGCTAAGAGAGATTCAGCCAGAGAGACCTGGCTAGCTGTGAGATAAAGCGAGATGGAAAAGACCGTAGCGTCCGTAGCCCGTAGGACCCCTGCTCCTCGACCATCAGCCGAGCAAACAGCTGCCATGTTCTCCCCTCCAGTGCGACACCCCCGTCATTCCAGCACGACTATCGGCTATTTTGACGGTAACGCGCCAAGCCCATATTCCATCCATACCCGCACTCCTCCTACACGTGCAACGAGCTCCATGGAATTCGCTCAAACTCTCCCTCAATTGTCGTGCAATCAAATCTACTGCATGATTTCAAAGTTTAATGGTAGTTTTAACAAAACTTTCAAAGGTCGAATTTTCACGAAGGGTCCAGCACGGAATTGTCCAATTACGCCAACGGGTCAAGTAGACACGTCTTCATGAAATGACCATTATACCTGCCCCTCGAAATCTTCCGAAAAAGGCGCCATTGTTGCTGACTACATTCAGGGTGGAGCACGTGGAGGGACTTTGGGGAAGGGCCTCTTCCGGTGACTCTTCAGCACGTGACACACTACAAGGTATCGCTTGTCGAGCATTCTCAAATCCTTTCTTAACGAAGCAACTAAGATGCCGTATGATTATCCTTATCCGCGTCGGGGCATGCCTGGAATCTTTCCTGCGGACCGGTTTTGCGTGAGAATGCAAATAGACCGTGACTTCCCGTTTTATGAAGATAATACACGAGGAAAAAAGATCCTTCGGCTAAAGCCATAATCCGGGCTACAGTAAATACTTTCTTCTCCGGGCAAGGACCATTTAAGATATATTACTAGAGGAGTTTATGAGTCGAGATTCGGATAAAAGAGGAAGGCACCGAAGAGCCATTCACCCACGATTACCGAGTGAAACCCCTACGGAATCTGGCTATTGTTCGACGAGAATTTCATTTCCAGTCTCCCTCCAGACAATAGCTCGACAATAGACGAGTTGGTTCGCACGAAAGAAATAGTCATAATAGGGTAGGTCGGCAAAACCTCTATTTTCTCTTGGCCAGCAGGATTAATTACATTTCTTTCAAGCATCGTTACTCGCTATGTCAAAATTTGCTCTGATTAAAAATAAAGCGAATTAGGGAAAAACTTGGTAAATGAGAGAGTGAGGGAGGAGGCAGAGGGGAGTGGCGAAGATGCGTCTGTTGAGGGGATTCGGAGGGATCGTTTCAAAAATGACGGAAAAAGTCGAGTTTCGGCTTGGTTCATTAATTCTCCGGACTTTAAGGAAGAGGAAAAAGACACGAGGTGCTGGCCTTTTTTCTCAAATACTGGCGCCTTAAAGCAGGCCGTGCCATTGAGCTTTGGCCTTGAGGAAGCAAAGCTTTTAAAGTAGACCGCTCTGAGTTTTGGGAAAAAATTTGTAGGAAATAGTATAGCATGCTGGTTGCATTTGCCGGCAGCACTCAGGCTTTTATGTCAGCATCGGGAAATCGGTGAGACACGTGACAGCGAAAAAAATTGATGACTCTCGGAGTGATGTCTACTTGACATACGAGTAACTCGGAATACGACAGTAATCTCAGCTTCGATGTTTGCTCCTCGACGACCGCGTTACTTTTTTGAAATTTAGCCGACGATCTGAAGGGCGTTACAAAGGGAAGATTTAACGTTGTTAATGGACGGTGATGGGACGAATTACGAGCCTTCAGTGAGCCTTGAGGCTGGCTGATTTTTCAACGTTACACGAGAAACAGACCGACTCGAAGTAATCCGTTTAACGTCCCGATGAAACTCATTTGGTGCTGCCGGTGGTGGCTAATTTCCTGCGTTTCTATTCGTCGACGATTTGGCGAATTAATCGGCCGTGCTGAGTAATTGACGCAATTCGAAGCGACCACGGCGGTCGCGGTGACACGGTATGGCCAGTATCGATGAGGTTCGATCAGTACAAAATAGTGAGATCGCGGATGCAGGCTGGTGGGTGAGAACGTTGATTTGCCTTTGCCTTTGCCTTTGCCTTTGCCTTTGCACGTAATTAGCGTGGAAAAACAATAAAACTCGTCGTGCCGGGAAATATCTGGGAAAGATTGGAGGGAAGTCGAGTGCCCGAAGAAACGACGCGCAACTTTCCAACTTCACAGTTCTCGCCAAGAGGATGGGAAACTTTTCACTGGAGATATTTAATCGTGCGTAATTAGCCTCAGCCGTACGGCATGCTAATTTTTCAGTCTTGCGAATTGCGAAAGTCGAGGATTTTCCATTGTCCTCGGTGAAATGAGATCAAACGTAAATGAATTCTGCTCGCTGGTTTTACTGGTCGTATTATAAGCGTAAAATGGTCGTTGATTTCCGTAAAATCCTCGAATGTCAATGTAAATTTCGACGGTGAACGGGAAAGCTTTTCAAGCGATTGACAATTGCAATTGTTCACGTAATGGTTCTCCATGAATGTGAGAGAGCTAGGCGCCAAACTGCCGCCAAACTGCCGCCAAACTGCCGCTCGTTTTCCATGCCGCGGAAAACTATTCATTAATGTCGCGATAGTTATTTTCGTTATTTTCGCGTCAACACTTTCCTCGTTGCTTCTTTCATCTGCGGAGCATGCAGTACAGAAAAATGAAAATTCCTCCGGTTTCATGCAATGTCTCTCGATGTCTCATAGAATTGCATTTGATTCGTATCGAAAATAGAGTGCGATCGATAATTGAACAATTGAATATACTCGTAATTTCCTGATCTCTGCGGTAACGTTTGCGTCGTAGACGCACTCATTGGAAAATCGTTATTACGTGTGCCGCGCATTCGACTGGACGGCAGAGACTTGATCTGTCAGCCGCAAAGCTGACGCGACGTAAAATTGAGAAAATAAACGAACGCCGAGGAAGTTTATAGACAGGGCTGTCAGCGCGTTAATCGAGAAAACGGGAGGATATCGGTATCGCCGGTCGATCGGCAACTCCGTCACTACTCTCTGCGTTTAGTAAAGTATGGTCTATCGACTCAACGTGATTTTGGCTTTTCAATGCATAGCTGGACGACAGAAAGAGTTAACCACTCGTGCGTTAACTAACGAACTTGTGATTTTCAAGTAAACATCTTAACGTGATGTACTCTCGGCATGGTTAAGCGTAGGTGTGTCGACGACGTACGCTCGATAATAACCCGTGCCTGCTGCCTTTTTCATCTGCCGTTCTCGCCCTTTTATTCCACTAGAAAGACGTCGTCCCCGATTGCCGTTAAAGTCACCTATTTCGGATTTAATGCCGATAAAGGGAGTCCTCAATTGAGAATGACACGTTTATAACTCTATTGCGAATAAAATGCTCACCCCAATATGGCTTTCGATTCTGCTGGTAAGTCAATCGATGTGTTTTTCGTCTCTTCTGATGTTATCCCGAGCCGTGGACACTATCAATGCAGTTATGCCGGAAACCTTTACGAAAGAGTTGACCAACGCGATACGGCTGACTCACAATCAGTCGCATTGACGTACATTTTGACGTTACGACTTGACGATGGGAACGTTATTGCTGGTCTAACATAAATTCGTGGATTGGCATTAATATAAGAGGCGCTAGGTCCTTGCCATGGGAAGGAAGAAAACGGACTGAAAGGAAGGCTTGCAACAGATGCGTAGTGCTCTGGGCCATCGGCCCATGACATCGGGGCAGGTGAGTATGAATTTGGTTGAGCTCAGGGCCGTATACGGGGAACGACGGAACAAACTAACGGAAAAAACTTTGAGTCCGAGCGTAGAATAATTAGATTTTCCTCTGTCTAACCGTTCCGAGATATCCACAATTATTCTCTCGTACCGTCACCACGCGATATTCCTAATAGAGCTATTTTTCAAACTTCAATTTCGCGTCGAGCAAACTTACAATATTTGTAAATGAAAAAAGATTAAGGGCAGACTGAGGTACCGAACGTCTTTCTCGATCGAGCTCGTGTGAGAAGTCATTTATTAGCCAAAGTCAATGTTATGAGCGCTTCTTTTAACGTATGTCGTTCGATATTAAAAGCGAAGGTGCAGGAAACGGTAAGCCACCTGCTTGGCAGTTGGACCGTATAGGGTGTCTTCGACGTTGGCATCAGACGTACGGTATCTAAAGTTTAGCTTTGTTTCAATGGGAAAAATCGTAATGATCGTCGGGCTGGGTTTAATTTGGTTGACCGGTTAACGGTGAGACTGGGCCGAGGTTCCTTTGTACGCGGCCGAGCGAATTATTCAAAGATTTCTTTACACCCGTTGCACCGGTACTGGCAGTACAGGTGCCGCCCTTTTCCGGAGTGTTTTCTCGTTGAGCGCTACAGGAAGGAGGGTAGGGACCGGCCTCGTAACGGAAAGTTTCCGATGAAACGAGTACGGCTCGTAATTTAATGCTAGGTCCGAAAAGAACGGAAGATGGACGATTATGCGAGGAAGCGCGCAAACGGACCTATCCTCCTGCTTTTCATGATTTATGAATAGTTAACGGAACGTTCGCTTCCCGGCGAGACGAAGCACACCGCGGAAAATACGGAAAATGGGATTCGCCGACGTAGCTGTGTCCTAAACTTAGTTACGCCGGGAAAAATGTCGAAGAAAAAGCTTTCATTAACTCGTCGGCAGAATGAAATATCGTCCATGGGATATGAATCTGTCGCAAGAAAATCGGCCGTTCATTTGCGACGGAAGAATTAACCGGAAAGGAATCTCCGTGATGGATAAACCCTCCGCCGAAGGATAGGCTGTAATAAAGGAAGTTTCGAAAGATGTTGCCAGAGTAGCAGCGCTAACAAGGGAGTCGCGACTCGCGCTTGTCTTATTGCGTCCTCAGCCTAGTACTCACTCTTCTTCCTCCACCTTTTTACCGCCAAGGACAAGCACGGCCGCAACGCATCCAAGACTATTTGCTTTCGCTCGTATATTTGTTCCTTCGCGGAAGGTAATAGGATCCTACGCAAGGAAGCTCAAGAGCCACCCGCAGAGAAATCCGTCTTTCCCTTTTACCACCCTATATCCAGTCAACGACCCTTCCAGTCTAGATCCTTCGTTACAAGTATTTTCAGTCTTCCATTCAGCATCGCGGAGTTGCAATAAAATCCGATTGCTCCATTTAGGGTAAGAATTCTTAAGTAAGAAAAAGAGGGAGGGGAGAGAGAGAGAGAGAGTCGAAATTGATATCGACTCTACGCTTGAGTCACGCCAAATATTTGGCCGATGAAAGAATGTAATTTTTCGAGCGGCTTATTTGTATGATAGGTACGCCGATTTGCATAGTCTGATTGCTGGCTCGTTGGCCTGCATAATCGACGCGTAACGCGGAGGAAGGCCCGCCATTCTTTTCCACAGAGCAGTCTTTTCGCCAGAGTAAAAGGAAAAATAAGGAATCTAAAAGTAACGTACCCTAAAGCCGTGCCGTCGAGCTTCAGGAAGCGGCGATCATCGTACGAGATTCCACGAGACTCTCGTAGCCGTGGGATCGAAAGTAAAACGGGAGCGGAGGACATCAGCCCCGAGATTCTTCCTGAAAAGTCTGCCGAGAGCGTTGCGCGAAATGCCGAAACCGGTTTGCAGCGACGATTCCACGGTTGCACCGAGGTCCTTGGCAATCAGTGAATCCCGCGACTCGGGCCGACGACTCCTTCGTTTTCCCGGGACAAGGATGATGGAAGACATCCTTCGTGGCAGCCGTCAAGGGGATCTTTTGCAGCACGCATTTTGTCCTTCGTCACTTCTCCTTTGATCCCAGTATAATGCGGTCAGTGGTTTTCTGCGGGATGACGCGTGATTCCCGCTATCAGCGCACTTTCGTATCTTCCGCGGACGTGCCGTCAGAGTCGATAAGGAACGATGTTTCTTCTTTGTTTCACTCGACCGTTCGACCGTATTCCTCGCTTTCTTCCTTTCCTAAGGTTAACCGTTCAACGACAAACATTTTTTTAGTTTTCTCAGAGCCAAGGTCGTTTTGGCGATTTCTCGCGGGGCTCCCACGCAAAGAGCAATCGAGGAGCCGTTCTAAGTCTGACCTTTCTCCTGGGATTTCTACGAGCTAACAGGTAAATACAAGAGATGCGTTTATTAATAACTCCTGCCGGCCGCTTTTATCACTTTTACCGCACATATATTCCTAGCGATACTTTCACGTTACTCGATATTCTAAGCCGATGAGGTCTTCTAATGCTCCTCGCGTATTCGACGCCATAAGAAGGTATCCTGTCAGCTAGTAGCAGACAGGAGAATGCACTTGGCTCGGCGTACTTTCACTCCTTTGTTTACGCGCTTAGCCAGTTAGTCACGTTGTTGGATCGTTGGATTTCTCCGACACGTTTGCCGATCGGTGCTTGGAATGATTGCTCGGTGAATTAGACGTGTGCACTGTTGATGCATCGGTCTTCGAGGAGCCACTGAGGCTCGTGTAGCGGTCTCAGGTAAATTCTCAAGATGCACGTTCCTGCGATACCTGCGGGTCTCGTGTTACGTCTCGGCAATAGCGGACGGCTTCGTAAAAGGCCCCGGGACTCGGGAATGCCCAAGACCACGGAGGTAAAGCTTTCTTCGGGCTGAGCGCGCTGACACTGGTCTCTTGCGGGCCCGAGTGGGGCCGACCGGTTTGCGGTCCAAGCGCGCTCGCTACGAGTCACTTTATTGGCCAAGACGTTCCACCTTGGCAGGGCTGTCTCTACGGACGGTACCACTGTACTCCCGAATCTCACGCAGGATTTGGAGGATGGGAGGAGCTCTCGTCGTGCAGCAACGGAAGGCGCAACTTATTCTTACTCGACCGATAGAATTAACCAAGAGCGGAAGAGGGAGCAGGAAATTTTCGGGAACCACGAGTGTCGAGAAATGGCGATAACGAGGTCTACACTCGAGCAATTTAACTTTAAACTAGCAACGCTCCCCGGTGGTCCGAAAGTTTTCCTCGATAGAGATCGTTCACCGTCCCCGTTTCAACCACTTTACCACCCCCGCTCCGACCACACCTATTTTTACGAGCATTTCAATTTGTTTCTTCGCAAAAACAATCGGTCGGGGGAATCATCGATTAAACCTCGGCGATTGTTGAAGCGACCGTTGAACCATCAGCATGATATTTTTAATGGGATTTAATCGGGTTCCGAAGTCCGAAGAACGGGAAGGACAAACTTGGACGCGCATTGAGATTGACGACGGTTTCGCCCCCGGGGATCCTTTCCCACCGAAATATCTCGAGCCTCGAAACATCTAATTAGAGGGCCTTCCCTTGGGAAAGTTCCTTCGCGGGCTTTGGCCGCTTCCAAGTGCCTTCGGACTGGGATTAAGCGATCTTCCGCCAACCGTATATTGCGTCTTGCTAGGCGGACGTGAGTCACGGAATTATGAGGGTCGCTTGGCATTTCCATTAAATAATATATTCCAGTTGGTTACGTATGCGAGTCGCACCTGTAGAATCGTCAGGAGGAGGGACAATATGGGCAAGACGGTTGCGAGTAGCCCTGCGGTCGGTATAAAACTCGAGTGCTTTCTTCGCGCATATTGGGTCCTGTACTGTATTGTGCTGTAAATTTACGACCCACTCTAACGAGATTGCAAGTCTTTCCGAGGCGACACCCGCCGTGAGTGAGTCGATTAATAATTTAAAGCCGGTTGCTCCTTGACGAGCGCATCGGGACGTTGGAGAATCCTCTGTATTGGCCGAAGCTCTGAGAGGTGAAAAAAGGAAGGATTTTGGGCGTGGTTGGATGTAAATAATCTCACCTGCGACAGCTCGGTAACCCTTGACCCTTCTGCCGATGCTTGGCGAGACAAGACTCAGCCGTTCGCTTCTGACGCCGAGGAGAGGGCTGGGGCTCCGTCTAGGCGGTGGCTGCTCGGAGAAGAGGCCGTAACTACTGGCTCCGCTTACCCCGTTGCTTCCGGCGACGGTCCCTACTCCGCCCGTCAAGCCCCATTCTGCCATGCTGTCGATCGAGCTGCTTCGGGGAAGGCAGGAACTCGTGCTGCTACACTCTCGTCTGTCGACCAAGGCGTTCGCGTTAATTGCCAAAAAATATGTCGTACTGTCGGCGAAAAGTAATTACTCATATCGCATTGCCCGAAATCAGAAGGAAGACCATGATGCCTTTCAGGACTTGATTTACGTGATGAACGTTGAACGTTAAGACGGGCTCGAGGTTTTTTGCGTCTCTCTCTCTCTCTCTCTCTCTCTCTCTCTCTCTTGTACTTTATTTTCGGAGATCTAAAAGCAGGGGGTAATTTAGCCGAGTAGTACTCGCCGTAATTGCCGGAGGAAAAATCGGCATAAAAGGCCCTTTGTTTTATTTCTCAATTAAGGCAGGAGTACGGCGTAATCTTGGATGAAAAAGCTTGTCACTGCGATTGTTAGTCATTCCGCACTGGACGAGAGCCTCAAGTCAGTCGAAACGAAGCGATGCCTCCGAGAGAATATCTCGGACAAGGACAGGGAGAATAGTAACGTCATTTTCCGACTGTCAGATGTAATTTACAAAGATTGAGATGAGAGAGAGCTCGGTCCTTTCATGTCCGTCGTTTGAAATGACGAATTAGCAATTGAAATTTTCTCGGGCAGCTATGTCTATAATCTGATAAATTTGGAAGAAATCGCGGGTACGTAGGTTGGGTCTGCGGCTTGGAGGACCGATTAACGACGGGCATCCTCCTCCGCAAAATAGACGGGAATACGATACAACATTCTCAGTGACATGTGTCATCCACGGAGATTGGATTGTGCGATTCCATCGACGCATCCCATCCTTCTTTTCGACTATCGAATTTGCCTTGGACGTATTTCAGATTGGCTACACGAATTCCATGTCGAATACGTAGACGGCAAAGTTGATGTCCTAAGGTGGCATTCATCCCATCTATTTAGCGTGAGCTTCGTTCCGAAAAGTAGGCGGTGGATTGAGAAAATCAATGTACGACGGTGGTCAAGGGCGATCGTCGAAAACGTCGTGTCACTTAGGGTAATTGCATATAGACGTAGTCGAAGGACGAGATTTAAATATAGCACGCGCAATTCACGGAACAAAAGAGATGCGACGAGTGTTGAGAAAAATCTCTTTCCTCTCGAGGAGTTACGATCGATGAATGGTCAGACGTACGACCGAAACAGATACTGTGTAAGAGTGTGCCGTTGAAATAGACGCGTCCTCGGTTATATATTCTCAACTAGATGCGGCCCATCTTTAAGTTTATTTGAGCATTCAAATAAAAAGCTTTGGCTCAACCCCGCCCTCCCGTGGACGGTTACGATCAATAAAAATCGAGCGCGTCGCTTTTCATCAACTTTTCGCCAACGCACGTGCTCTTTTTCCGGAAACCTATCGTCAATAATATTTCCCTGCTCGACACGATTTGTACATTGAAATTCGTTATGACGTATGTTATTCCGTTGCTCTTGGCGTTTGATTGTACTAGTTTGAACTCTACAATTTGAGTTTCTGACGATCCTACAATTATTTCGCTTCTGAACGTACCATTGAAATATTCTAATCATCTCATGGCTCTTTCAATTAATACCGGACAATGATTTCAACAGAAATTTGTTGGACCGTGACAAATGAGTACATGGTATTCGAGGTATATTCGCATTTGGCATCCCCAGTAATTACACGCTCGTACATTTTTCTCGTTCCCCGGTGCATTATTTCTTTCTCTTTCGATCGGTTCGTACCGTGGCCATTTGCAAATTGAAACTCTCCGTTACACGGATCGTTTCGCGAGAATAAAGCACACGTGTGCCGCTTGTCGAGCTCACCCTCCCTCTCGCCCTTCCTTCGGCTAGCACAGAGTGCTGCACTCTTTTGCATTCGTTTCCGTTTTTTTTTTTTTTAGAATCGCATAAAGAAATGATCGTATAATGCAAAATATGCTAATGAAAATTTCGTCTGAGAGTGTCCTTTATTAAAATAGCATCTCCGCTGTGTAGTCTCGGGAAGCTTGACGAGGCGCGAGACGCGAGGAGGAAGGCTTTCAGGTTTATAGCTTAGGGAGGAGGAGAAGGAGGAAAAGGAGGAGCATCAAAGCACGCTTAAGCCGTAGAATTGGAGACGGGGTTAAGGGAGGGCGCGGTGAAAAATAATACTAGAAGCACTCTGGGAAGCATTCCAGGGGGAACCGCAGTGGATGGTCGTGCCGAGGGTCGTCGGGCTTTGGCGCGAATCCTCCAAGCGACATACCTTTCCCAGGAGAGCCGTCTAGGTATTTCGTCGCTCGGAGTGAAGCTCGGTCTTTGGTTCAAGAGCCTGGCGAGTCTGGTCAAAGGCTGAGAACCACCAATGCTCGATGCGCTGAGCCGTCCGCTCCTGCTCGGCTGTTCCTTCGAGGATTCTCGGCTTCCCGTCGGTCCCGAGTCCGATACACGCCGCTCTGAAAAGCAGCCGGCCCGTTTAAGGAAACACACTCTACTCGGACGAATCAACGAATCAACGAATCAGCCTGATATGTCACCTAACGTGTCGTCCGTGAAGGATATCCTCGGCGTAAGTAGCTTTCCGTAATGGGAAGCCGTGCTCCCTCGTTTTCCAGCGGAGCCATTGTCCCCGCAAGACGGAGTTACCGTTATGCCCGTCGACGCAGCTGAAAGCCCAAACACTAGACCGTAACCAATTACCAACGATACATTTTCTCCGGGCGACAGAGGCTTACCTCCGTTGTACCGCGCGTCGATTTGAGCCTGAAGAATATTCAGACCGGGTGCGATGATCGCCGGTAGAGTACGGGACCTGAGGAGTGGGGCAGGTCGGCCGCCAGGACCGCGAGCGGATCTTGTTTCGGTCTTGCATTCTACGGTCGGTGCACTGAAACAAAAGGAAATTATATTAGCTCGATAAGACATTTAGGAAATTCGTCCAAGACTGTCAAGCTTTTGGCGAAATCCAAGTGCCGTTCCTTTCACAACGACTTCCATTGTCAACTGGAAAATCCTTTTTCACAACTCGACAATGAATACGTCGAAACGAATGTCTATCTGAAATTCTTCGTGCCGTCGGGAGTTATTTCTTTAACAGGCGGAAATGGATATTGGTAGAAATTGATTTCTCCTCAGTCAGAGAGATAAGGGCGGTGGCGGCGGTGGCGGCTCGAGAGAAAGGAAAAATCGCTCGGTGGAAAAAGGTTCTTCTTGCGGTAGCGGAAACCGAGCGTTTCCATGAGCTTCCGCTTGGCGTCAAGTCGAAAGGCCGGAGCGAATAAGCACGCACGCAGATCACCCATTAAAGACGCGCGTTTCACATTGTCGACACGCAGAGTCTAGCGTTCGAACGGAATAAAGCTGCAGAAGGGGAGAAACGTTTAGAAGCTATTCTTTTCGTCCTTCTCGGGTGGACTCTGAAGGCAAGGCCGTGCTTATCTGATTGTCAGGGCGGAGAACGTACGAGTGTCTTGGGTATCGTCGCGGAGGGATAAAAACTTGCTCGACAATTAGAGACTGCTCCCGGAATGATGGTTAGCCTTGGCACTTGAGAATCATGTTCGCCCTGGGCCTGCTACTCTTCGTCCTATGCCCCCGATACTCGCTTTTGTTTTTAACGCGTAATATAACATCCAAGTGCATAGAAATTAATAGGCAATACCGGTAGCTGGGCCATTAGGCGATGAGTAGACATCACGGTAATGGCCGACAAAGCATGCATGAAATTACAGTAGGGCGATGTTAATGACACTGGAACACTGCAGAAGCACGGGTGGCAGGATCCGTGGCCGTTTCCGGTGGAAACGCGTAAGCGTTACGCGAGGATTCTCCTTGCAATTTCCAAGTGACTTTGCGATGTCACTGGTCCGCCGACTCTCGCCCGGGACAATCCGCTTAGCTCTTGGACTATTGTCCAAGAGTCACACGTGTATCGCTAACATGCGCAGCTCGCTTTTAACGCCATTAAAACGATGCAACAATTCCAAAGACCGTTTCAAAGAATTCACCTTCAAAGGAGGATTCAGCAATGAACAAATAAATGCATACAAATCCCCCTGGAAAAACCCTTAGAACGAACGAATTCCTACATTTTTACATTGTTAAATAAATTGGTTCCTAATGGAGAACGTTGTGACGAAACGAGATCTAATTGTCTCCTCTATCGAAGCGCATAACTGTGGGAATTCTATTAAAACGTTATTCTATCTATATGGGCGTATCAAACTTCCTATTGCTTCTCGGCAAACGTTGTGGTAAAGAGACTGGTGGTCAATTAACGTCTCGCAATGACTATAACTGATGCTATTCGCCAATTAACGCGCTTAATTATATTTCACCGACGACAAACGGATTGATTGCAGGTAACACTATCGACGGATGGTTGTAAAAAGAAATGAAATGCTGTAATATAGGAATTTCCATTAATGGCTGGATAATTGCTCGAGGGCAAATTATCTGGCCGCTTGCTCGTTCTCCGGGGGGGGGGGGGGGTTCCTTCGTTGAAATTCGTTTAGAGCATTTATGTGGGAAAATTTTAACGAGAAGAATTCTCCACTGCTGTGCTCCGTAAACGTTGAACTTTCTAATTAACCCTTTCTCCGGTTTTCGAGGAGCCAAGTTATTCGACGTCTGGGACAAAATGAAGCTGATTTTCCTCCGTGAAGGAGGTACCTTGGTCCGTATTTGCCCTCGGCTTTTCCTTCGGTCACCACGAGAGAAGGCAGAACGTCAAGCATCAAGATCCTCCCAGTGGGATTTCTCTATCGAAGGCGTTCGTCATACTGACAGGTGCATCGCCTACTTTTCTCAGAAATCTCGCTCCTCCTCGTCGAGTAGGTAAATTCAATTTCTTCAGCGTCTATCGATAATATTCCATCTGCAAAGGAAAGGCTTTCCCTCATGTTTTAAGCGGCAAAGAAGTGGCGAAGGAAGAGGATCGTTGAGGCGCGCCGCGTGTAGCCCAAAAATAAACGTGTCCGTTTGTTTGCTTCCAACAGAGGTTCGCCCGAGTGGCGAAACTTCAAAGACACTGTGGGCTTTCGATAAATTTTGCCTCGTGCACTTGCCGATTGTTTAAACACGTTCATATCCTTTAATTGCTCACCATTACCATTTACGCGTGACGCAGAGACTCGGAGGGATCGATGTTCAATGTTAGGAAAGTTACCTTAATCGACGTAGCAATGGAAATCCAGGGGATAATGTGCGTATAGCAAAGGACTAGCATAAATTGTTTTAAGGTAGGCTCGCGCGAGCGAGTGGAAGAAATGGCTACAAGTCAGAGCGGCACTTGTTCCCCTCTGCTTTCAGTCGCAGAGGGTTGATTCGAGTGGTGCTAAAAGAAATATCGCTTGAGCCTGCCTCGAACTGGTAAACGACGTTAAGGAACATTAAAGGACGTCGCTCGGAGCGCAATTTCTCTTTTCACCCAAGCTTCCGCACTCGCCTACTTTATGGAAACGTTCGAGCTTTCTTGTGCCGCTACATCGCACGCAACTTTTTCACATAAAATTGCCATACGAAAAAACGAAAAAACACAATCGATATTGTCGAATACTCCTGTACAAGTTGAATAATGAAGGCGCGTTTATGAGAGCTTGACGTGGTAAATTCGTGAGAATGGAACTGTCCCTGAGACTAGAATTAGCCGATTCGCTGCGTGTGTACTAAACTCTACGGCGTCTATTATACTCTACGGGCGTAAACGTAAATTGTGCACGGGCCGAGAAAACGGCTCTGCCGACGGCTACCTCCTGTAAATTCCGGGAAGTCCAAATGGCTTATGATTCGGCCGAATCTTTAACGGCAAGGAGGAAATGAGAGCGATGTTCGCTTTGGGGCTATTTCCGCTTGACGGGAAAATCAGCCGCGGCCGGCGTCGACGGTGCTTACAATGCCAGTGATTTGCATTGTTCAGCTGCCGTTTTCCACGTTTTCCACGTTTTCCACGTTTTCCACGTTGTCCACGTTGTCCATGCTTTCGAGGCTTTCGAGGCTTTCGAGGCTTTCGAGGCTTTCGAGGCTTTCGAGGCTTTCCAATGAACAGATGGACGCGCTCGTTTCCGTTTCGGCGGCGCTTATCCTTTCAAAGTAGTGAGTAGTGCATTCCAAATCACGCAGTCGCTTATTTTTAGGGTGTTCCGCCTTGTCCGTTCTTTAAAATATACGCCGTGTTAGGATATAGAGAATTCGTGGTAGAGGCGAGTAACGAAGAAAGTGAGAATATTTTTCAAAATATTCAGTGTCTTCTCTTTACGAGGCCAACTCACGAGCTGTCCATCATTTTATCGTCGTTGGATATGGTGAGTCGATTGGTAGCACGTCGCTGACACTAAGCGGCGCGGTCGTGTTTGCTACGAGACGTCGGGAGATCAAAGATAAGAGGGAGGATCGTCCACTTGTCTTTTGGAACCGATCAATAATCTTTCTGCATGTATAAATAGAGCCTATTGATTTTCTACCGTGTTACGTGCTCTTGTCTAGTGGTTTCCTGTCTCCCGCTTTCAATATTTTACCGAGTATATCGTGACAGGTGAATTTTTCTCATGCGGCTCGCTAACATCGATAATCATAAAATGCTTATTGCCCCAAAACCCTCCAAAGGACGAATTTCCCACCCTTTCGTCGCGTCTAATCAGTTAATCGCATCACTGACCTAACGTAAACTTAATGTACAATTGATGGTAACTATAGAGCGGCACGAGGAATTATTGACTTGGGAGGTATTATTTTAGGGCACGACGGAATCATAAGAGGATCGTATATGTCTGTATGTGACTGTGTGCTAATTAGCCTTAGGACATCGATTGCTCCCCTGGGAAGGAGTGGAAAGTGTTGAAGCGAATACTTAACCTTAATTGAGGTCGAATAAGAAGAGTGGAATTGTCGCACCGCGTCGACTACGAATTTTCGTCAGAGCGGAAAAATGCAATTGTTCATAATTTCCGGGAAAATCAATGGCGTGAACCTTTGGCAACGTGTGACGACGAGTCGTTGGTAGGGCACGTTTCTGCGCGGTTACGATGGTGGTTTTGCTTATTCCATTGACCTTTATCCTCCTTTTCTCACGACTTCATTAGGGAAATTGCCAACAAGTTTTCCTCACCAACGCCCGAAGCGTGCGAATTCACGATTAGGAGGTCAAACGAATGCCAAGTCGTTTTACTTTACTTTACTTGGAAGGCTCCTCCAACTTTAACGTATCTTTCATGTATCACGTCTCGGTATTAACGATTTTCTCCCGAAAATTGATTGTCCCTCGAGCAAACGGCCGAATTTTCGATTAACGAGCCAAACAAATGCCTCCAGTCGGGCGGACCTTTTCCGTGTTTTTCCGCTGGCTCCCTTCTATCTCCGCGATGAAACGGTCGACCTTATTTCGTTTTTTCCGCTCTCTATACTTTATTTCCGATGGTCGGGGAAACGCCGAGCTTGCGAGTTTTCTCGGCTGATGTTGCGCCTTCGCTCGTTTGCCGGTCCTTCGAGAATCCTCCTTCTCGAATCACGATAATCGATAAGACGCTCGTCTGCCAAGGATTATCCGATAAGGAGGTTCCGTTGATAAAGCCGCGTCTTACATGAGCACGATGATGCGTTACAGCGAGTGGCCCGTCTTTTCGACATGTTGGCAAAAATTTTCCATTTCCTCCAAGGACCGAGGGATCGACGATTCTGCCAGCGAATAAATTTCCAATTTCCGCGCCACATGCAATGTCGAAAAGTCGAAAAGTCGAAAAGTCGAAAAGTCGAAAAGTTGCTCCCGGCGACAGTGCGAAGCGTGTAAATCCCACGAGTATCCGTATCACGAGAGATGATAATCGATTTGCTCGGTCGCACAGTTCTATTCGCTATACCCATCGGACACTCAATCGTCCCTGTTACGATGTTTCTCCTCTTTTTCCCGGATAGCAAATATCTGTAGAAATTGCGTTTCTCAGATGAGTTGCTTTTAAGGTCGGTTAAAGGCTCCTGTCGTTGTGTCACTGATTGCTCGGAATATTCGATCGAATGCCTTTAAATAAGGATCTCCCTCAAGCGGTGATGTATTGTATCGGAGGGGGAGGATATGAAAATTCTAACGAAAGGTGTAATATGGAAAGAAGGGGGAAGGGGGAATCGTGGCGGAAAAATTGTCCAATGGGAAGGGAAAGTAACGAGCGGCATTGACGAGTGGTGCAAAAAATTGCGATTGCCGGCGATACGCGATACGCGGAGAAAACCGATTGGCCCGCGATTGCAATTTATCGACTACAGGTCGACCAATGCGCTGTCGCCGGCTTTTCAACTACCTTCTTTTCGTCGAATGGCATAATTTTGTTTTAGGGTAGTAGCCGAGAGGCCAGCAATAAATCCCTCCGCAGTCCGCTGCAAACTGGACCTACGAAGACGATCGTAATCTCATTGGGCACCGGCACGGACTCCCCCGGCAGCAGCTGGCCCGCCATGCAGTTCGTTAGGCGATAAGCATCTGGAATGGCAACTGTAACTGCACTTCCTTTTCCTTTTCTGTCGCTCCCATGATTCGACGGTAAACGCATATGTCAGCGAATCGCTGCGTGAGGAAGTTGCCACTGGCACACTTCCAAAATCGCTCCGCTCATTTCTTCCTCCCATCTTACGCGCCGGATGTTATACTTTTCCTTTGGTTCCTTTGTCGACATCGTTAACGTTAACGCAATCTTCCACCGATTTATAATTGACCATTTCGACGGCGCTGTAATTACAATGAGAAAAAGTTTGATTGCATCGCGTTTGATTACATTTTCTTTCTGGAAAAGGCTGAAAGGAGCGTCGGCAATGAGTCAGTGTAGAATTGGACAACGATAAAGACGGAAAGAAAGTCCGGTTGAAAGAAGGAAAGTTCGGTAGACCCTCCATGTCCAAGTGCTCCAAGGCGGATGCGAAGTTAGTCGAGCGAGTAAATGTACACAAGAGTAGATTACTTGATAGACCGTACTCGAAGAACGTGCGTGCGAGGGAGGGGGAGGGGGGGGAGTTGAGGCTTAAGTGGCACGGAGGGCCTTCTAATAAATGTCTAATCGCTGTTTCGGATGCTCGAGGGGAGGACGAAGCAAAGCTGATGGTTTGCCTGGGAATTAACATAAGGCTAAAGTTCCAGAGCGTCGGGTAATGACGATCGATGAATGAGCTTCAGCCGTCTCCCATGGTCATTTGCTCGAAGAAAAAACATTGACGGTTGGAAAATATCAAATAAAAATGATGAGTCTATGTTGAGCCGTGCAATTTCACGCGTCTCTAGCCGTTGCGTGGCTTCCCCTTGGCGGAGTTAATGCAGCGAAGGGTAAAAAATCACGTACTTGGGGAGATTTGTGGCAAGTGGTTCCGCATCGGCAGGAAGTTCTCGGTATTCCGCACGTTTGACTGGTGCGATGCACAAAAGGCTGCGAAAGAGGAGATAGGAAAGAAGTAGGTGGATAGCCCCGAAGAGACAGCTCGATTGGATTCGTTTTCTCGGATGGCGGAATACGGTAAAAGGAAACCGCGAGGGAAAAAACGAAACGTTCGTCGTTCCGCCCAAGGGTTTTCCAAACGTTTCTATGGTGAGACAGGGACGACGCGGAATGCACGGAGAAATGGTGGGGAAGGGGCTGCGTAATCTTCCCGACGATTGGCTACTACGATCCAATTGGGATTGGCAAATTGGAATTTTCCACTGGCGAATTAAAGTGACCCGACATTTGTATATCGGACTTTTCAGCCTCGATTTCGAGCGCGTTAAACGGCAAATTCCACACCTCGGGACCGCTTTCCGTGCGAAATCAGCCGCGAACTGCAGCTGTTCGTGCGAAGGAGCGCGATAAGCCAAGCATTATTCTTACGATAACGTTAGATCGACATGCCAAGTTTTCGAGGCAGCGAGCGAGTCTCCCGCAAACTAGTCATATACCGTTTTATCGTCGTTTCTCCAAAGCGAAGAAGGAAGGAAGAGTAGTTGGATAACGAAGAAAAGAGGATTTCTGCGATAAAAGAATTAGCAGCTGTCGATACGAGACGACGCGTATAACAACCGGCAAGTACGTGCGGCTTCTTCGTGGTGACGTGACCCGTTAATTGATTTTTCGTGCCCGTTATATCGGGTTTCGTCGGAGAAAAGCAACGGCGGAGACTCTAGAGGGATGCCGCCAGGAAAAATGAGGAGCATTGCGGGGCTGGGCTAATTGTAATCGAATTATGAATCCTCGTACTTTCCGCGACAGTTATGTTTCTCGGCCGTGAACGAAACGAGCCGGTAATTAAAGGTACGTATAGTCGATGGACGGCAGGCTAAAAATTTGCCGTATCACAAGGGTGCGAGCTTGACGATTGAATGGCGCAAGGTGATGCTGAAAACCTCGCACCAACGGATAAGCCTCTACAAAAGCTATACGTCAAAAGTGGGTCACAGGCTCTCGTCAGACGCGACACATGGAACCTTCGACAATGCAGACGGTACGTAACAGTAGCGATGTGTTACAAGTGAGACGAAATAGGGGAAACGTTAGAGGGAGTGAAGGTTCTCACAGTAGATAGAAACAAAGGCACAGAAAGAAGGGGAATGCCTGCCAGCGTTGAGAATTCTACGAAATTCTCTGGGAAATTATGAGAAAAAACAAGTTCGACGAAAGGAAATAAAACCACTGGATGTTTGTAAATATACAAGAGGAGGTGAATGAGCAGCTACAATAATTGCTGCCCTTCACTCTGTTTATGCAATTATACGAAGGGCACTATTATTTATAAGATTATCGCTGAATTTTCCGAAAATTCTTGTAAAGTGGATTAGCAGCTGACTTGTAAGAAAATCCCCTGACGAGCTTTCGGAAGGATTCACTCGAAAGAGCTGTTTCGCCGGGAAAAGAAATACTTTGCAGGAAATAGAAGGGCCTTTCAAATTTTATCGTTGTTGTCGAAAAGGCTTAGTTTCGTCAAGTGGGAGATTTTTGGGGGAATCTCGGTAAGCTTTTTACGAGAATCATACGAGCATCTCACAGCGCATTCGCAAACTCTTCACGTATGCCGTGTATGTACAAGGTGCTCGCATGTGAGAAACTAGTAGACTCATTGTCTGCCGTGGCGCCAAGAATTTCTTCGCATACTCCACTGACGTAAGGGAGATTTTTCTTTGAGGGTCACGAACTGAACTCGAACTTGAAAAATCCTACCGTTGTTTCTCAGAACGCCGGGACAGGGTGATGGAGCGTCGATGAGAATGCGGCCAACTTGAACACACACAATACGGCTATGAGCACTTAAAAGAAATGATGATCGAGGGCGTGCAACTACGTTAGCGGATCACATCTGTCAGTTTTATGTCTACTCACCCACCTACGGAAAGTCTAGCAGAACTATGGATCCGATTTCTCCCAAATCCATTAATCCCAGGTTAATGTATCATTAAAGCTATCCAAAATCTTGCCCAGAGGTAATATGGATTTTCTGTAACTCTACGTCGGAAAGAGCGAGGAAGAAATTGACAGATCATTAACTTTCAACATGTAGGAAGATATCTTTGAAAAATATGAAGGACCGCGGCACAGGGAGGACGATTATTATTTGAAAATGTATGCGGATTAAAGTTGGCTCTCGGATGAAACAAAAATGATCCTTTATCGTGGATGTACTATAGAGATTGAGCTAAGATTGGCCTAAATGTAGCTTCGGTCGGAAGCGATTAAACGAAGGCGAGAGTCGTCCGGCTACCGGAGAAAATGGATCTATCATTTTCCCCATTTCCTCGTCTCAACGGACAGTCCGGGCAAACACGTAGTCGTTCCATTAAACTTTGGATCGTGCGGTACGTGCCAGGTCGAAGGACAATTCTTTCTACAACGGCTTTGAAAAATACCGACGGAAGGGGGCGGTCGTTCATTTATAGGAATGAGTAGGGGAAACAGTATGGACGATAGTTGTGGAAGGATTTCATTGATCCAGGCGCGAAACATTATGTTAATAAACGACGGTCGAACGACGACTCCATTGGTTGAGGGAAAGGACTAACGTCTTTAGCATATTTAAATGGAATACGTCGCGCGAGCCTGGGGAGGGCTTCGGCTTCTGCCTTATCGTATAGGAAAGATCACGATCGATTCTTCGCTTTCTTCCGCGGCGTCGTAATCAAAGTTATTTACATGTTGACGCGGAGAAGGGAATTTATCGCTTCCGCGTGACGGGGGTTCGTATTATCAAGACGGTTGCTCATAGTTTATTCGGCTCTGAGCAATAACCAAGGGTATACGAATTTCTCTTGGTTTCGTAGCCCTACTTGAAACGATTAAAAGTGCTCTGACGAGATAAAGCTTCTATTGCCATACGAAGACTAAAATCGAAGCATACATATACTACGCTCTGAATAGGGCTAATTCTCGTGACGCGTTATTGCCGTGGAAAAGCGAATAAAACTGCCATTCTGGCCGGCATGCATCGTTCGTTTCGAGACACGCAAGCCCCGGCGTTTCGTCCGTTTCATTAGAGAGCAGAAATGCGGTATCCCGCGCAAAGCTCGACAAACGAAGTTATGAGGGAAATCATTTTCCATGGATCCCCAAAGGCCCCGCATGAAAACGGCATTAACCGTCGAATCCTCGCTGCTTTCGTATATGTATATATTATTCATTAAGGAAGAATAAGCAAAGCAACGGCGTTGTTGCACGGAAATTAGGAGTGGCTGAGCTCCGAGATGCGTTGGTAAATTTCCATAAATTCTGCAGATGTTGGCTTAGTGGTCTGTAAATATTCGCAGTTAGAGGGATACTCGAGCGACAGGAGGGCACGTACGCGGGGCATATGCGACCATAGCCGACAGCTTTTCCTCTGTTACTGCGATATTACCCTGTCCGTGCATTTCCAATAAACCCTAGACGTGATTTCCCCTGCTTGAATTACTCAAATGCGCCAGTTTTTTCGAGAGGTTCAGTTCGTTATAGCTCTATTTGGCGTTACGAGGTAATGAGGTTACCGGAGCGACGTGCTGGACCATTCATCGGTGAATATTCATCGGCGTCCTCGGCTCGTCGTTTTCCATGCCGTCACTTGCCATCCCGTTTCGACTAGTAATTATACACAAGTTGGAAAAAAAGCCGATAGCGAGGGAAAGCGCAGAGTGAACGAAGCGAGAAGTACGTGCCGGAGAGTTTGAGATACGGCGAAATTAGGCGCGTTATAATCTGAAAGGTGTGCGAGCAGCCTTGATTGCTTATTTCTTGGGCAAATAGTTGGTCAATTTGCATGAGGCTCGCCGGAAGGTAGTCGCGTGAAATTCGCCGTGGCAAGTTCCCGCTGGCATAATTACGTGCGCCGAGGCACATGTAACCAGCGCCCCGAGTAATTCGACCGAGCAACCTGCCAGCCAGTCGCGTTGTCGCGCCAGATTTACTCGTTCCATCTGTCGCGCGTCGGCTCCTAAGGCTAGGAGGCTTACAAAAATTACTTGGATCGAAATATTTCGTTGCCTCGTTAATCCCAGGGAAAACTACCCGACGATATTTCGTTCTGTAACTGTGCTGCGGAGAAATCGTGCTTCTCTTGGGAATAGCGGCGTAAAATTGATCGTGCACATTGTTGGGCTGGTTGGAATGGGATGCACCCACATCTCGACTGACCGATCATCTCGCGAGGCTCTCAAGTACGTGCATTTCCGTATACATGAAACTCGGAGCGTCCTTGGAGCATGAGTAGTTGGAACCGAGATGTGGTCAGACCGCAACTGTCCTGCAACCGTCTCGCGTATACGTCTGGAAAAAGTATGTAAGCTTAACCGTGAGATACGATTCCGGGTGTGGGCCGAAATGCGAGTCTAGGGACTCTTTTGTCAACGTCCAAGACGAGGGTCAGGGTCGTTTCGGCGAAGAAGACGCAGGAAGAAGATTCGGCCGAGAAAAGCGGCAAACCTTTTGTTTGCTCGACTATCCATCAAGATCACCGTGACCGACGACACAGGGTTGTTTAAACAAACGTCTGGCACCGCGTCAAGACAAAATACACGTGTAATACGTTCGCCAAAGCAACGTGGAAACAGATTGATCGTTTTATTCGGCACCGTCGGCAATCGTCTTCCCCGGCACTAAAGGAATTCCCCATAAAAAGTATCCATAAAATACATGATATTTCGTTGTGTTTCTCAGATGACGTGGCAGGGTCTCTCGTTACAAGGGAGAAGACGACTCCGTAATTAGGATTGACGGCGGTTCGTGTGAAGCAACTTCCCAGCAACCAATGCACGAGCTATCGAATTTCCGGCGAGTCGCCAAAGCCATTATTCAGCGATTTCAAGGACGATCATAGGCGAGGAGCGCGCAATCTCCTGGTTTTCGGCGGTTCCTCGTCAATAGCTATTGGACAATTATTAACAATTAACAAAGGTTCGAGCGATGACGAAAGTAAAGGGGAGCGAGGAAATTGCCGACTCGTTGGACAAGTGACGGTCGTCGGGTGGACTGGCCGCATTCCGAATAATCGGGGGAAGTTGTTTAATTAAACCGAGTCACAGGAGGATGCTCCTCGGATCAGACAGGGACGACAGGGGACAGGGGAAGCGCGTTGAGCTTTCGCATATGCTCTCTAAACGAACTTATACCGGCCCATATAACTCGGACCAGTAAATATCCACAAGGAGGTCAGGCATTATTAATATAACGGGTAGAAGCGACATCCCCTGGGACCCATGTTAATTCAACGATCAACTAAAATACATTGTCAGAGGCAGCGAATAAATAAGCAGTCGAGTCGCTTTTTTAACTCCTTGCCAATGTAGATATGGTAATGAAGAAAAATAAAGGCGTAAACGCGGGGGCGTGGCTCACCTCTTCTCCTTTCGCTGTTGCTTCTTCTTCTTGAAGGCCTTCTTCACTCTGAGAAGCAGGAAAGCGGCGCGATCAATGGTCAGGCCTGGTGAAGCCTTCTCGCCGCTGGACATACTGCGTCCGAGTCGTCCCAAGACCTGCAGCAATCGCAACATCGATATTTATTGCCATTCCCGACACACAACGACCACCGCCCCTCAAACGACCCTCAAACGACCCTCAAACGATTCAACCTCCACCTCACCATGCACTTTTATTCGCATGCCAAATACATGCAAATCAATTAAGGCCAACTTTTCTGTATCGTCCGACCGAGCGGTTTTTGCTTCACCCTTCGGATTTAGCCGTATAATTTATCCCGATACTTTTGCCGAGAGTTTCAGCCCTCGCCGTTAAGATAAAGCAGGCTTTTGTCACTGTCCGACGAACTGCGTGCTACTCTGCAACAACAGCTAAGTCTACAGTGGCAAAGGTGTGACAGATATATTTATTGCCGCATCGCTTGCACAGTCCGTTCCGTCTTAAACTTTCTACCGTGAATGGCTAAATCCCGAGGTGCGGGGACACGCGTCGAAATTATGATGAAAGGGAAGTTTGTTCTTGCAAAAAGGACTTTTTCAATATGTAATTTAACGACGAAACATTTTTATGTCGACCTCCGTGCAACGCTCTTCATGATTCGCTTAATTACGACGCTTTAACTTACTACTGGCGTTTCACCCACGGGAGTAATTCCATTCGGTTTGTTTTTCCGTCACGCCCACGTCCACCTTGCTGTACGCGGCCAACATTAGATTCCATTCATTTCCTGCTCTCACGGTTATTAAAATCGCTACAATTACTCGATATGCAATTTTCCCGGTGTATCTTCTCCGACCACAGAGAGAAACGCGAGGCGCATTAATTCTCATCGTTATTAAAATATATCGCATTACGATCGGAAATCCTCTCGAGTAGATATAGTCCTTGTAAAATTTCTCTTAATGATCAATGAACGCAATTAGACGTGAATCACCAGATGTAATCTCATTTCACCCTGGAATATGTGATCCGAGGCATTTTTTGTTTCGTCAATGATGGAGGGTAAAAAATGGAGGACGAGCAACTTGAGGGAACACGTGACTAGAAATTTTTCTCTCTTGGCATTTGGGTGAATCTAACTGGCACATATTGTCGTTCGATCGGCGCCTGTGCTGCAAAAAAGCAGACATGGCTAGATTTATCTGTTTTTGCTGATGGTCTTCCTTGTGGGCGAAGTCGCGGACATTGCTCGGCTGACAAATGTCCGCTCGTTTGCCAGGACGAAATGCTTGCCTTTCTTCGTTTCCCTCTTTCTTCTTCACGGGTCCTCGGCTTCGTGCGGAACACCGGAACGCTGTCTTGAACTTTCTCTCACAGTATTCCCCATTATCAGCATCGATCTTTTGTATTTGAAAAAGGGACTGGCAGAACTTCGATCGACGTGAAAACTGTTACTACTGAGGAAAATGTAGCCGGTTCAAAGATCACGAACATGTTTGTCCTCGTTCACAGAGATCGAGGGAGATACGTGGCAAAGCAGCGGAAATGCCTGGAATGGAGGGTGTCCCATTCGAGGACTCTCGTTACCGTTACTCATCTACCCAATGCGCAAACATTGTCAAATGTGTCCGGGGTTTCATTGAATTCAAGAATGAGCCTCGCGAGAAAACGAGCTACAAAGGGACAGACGAATCAACGACAGTGTATTTTCCGACTTCAAAGAAATGTAATGAGATCGTACGAAAAGAAAGGTGTTGAAAAGGGATTTGCTAAAAATATTTCTCACCAAATGGGACATTAAATGAGAATTGTGACGAGGACGGGAATCGATCAGAGTTAAATGTCCCTATAGTCGACGTCATAGGACGAGTTTTATCCTAGCTGACCTTCGTCTTAGGATCGTTTTTCCTTAATGGCGCGACGTTATTGTCGCACATTCCGTAGGTCCTGATCTTTCGAGGCACGGCTACTGCGACTATTCCATTCGATTCGTGAGATCTTGCTCAAACCTCTTACCGAGTTGTCTTAGCTTAGAATAATGTCGTTTAGGAGGTTTATTGTTCTCTTCGTATCTCGCATTATAGTACTGCCTGTAGATCCGTGAAATTACAGCGGTACGTGGCCGAACTTTGATCCCTCATTTGCAAAGGTTCTGCAGGTGAAAATGTCTTCTCGTTAGACAGCATTGAAGTACGTTCTCCAAAATTATCTAGTTCCTTGATTGAAACTTCATTGAAACTCGAGTTGATGGCGAAAGTTCGCCACTTGCAAGAAGAACGATAGTTGAGATCAGTTTATAGAACCTCTTTGGCTCCCCTTGTATCGAGTTCGCTTTACGCATCAACCTACGAAACTTCTGTATTCGTGCTATGGACATATCCCAATTATTCTTGGAAAAACATACATAACTGTCTCTTTAACTTTTGCTTAAAAAGGAAGGACGCGAAAACGCAAACTCCTAGTAAAAAGTTAGTTTCTGTTCGTTTGTAAAGTTTTCATGGAAAGCTATTGAAACGAAGCGAGTTACAAGCTGTGTCGTTTTTTTACTTTCTTCGACGCGTAATGCTTTCGACATGTACATATATCTACGTTAGATTAATTAACCTACTTCCGCGCGACACTTGTTTCAATTAACGTTGCTCAAACATATCGAGCAAGTTTCATAAGGGAGCATCTTCGCAGGTATGCGGAAGAAATGATTATCGTGGCAAGACCAGCTCGCTTGAGGTTACAGTCCATGATCCTAAACCCATTGTTTCCCATAACACGTTGTGTATTCCTCCATCAGCATTGCAGCTGTACTCCTTTCACTCCGGCTACTTCCCCAACGGCTAGAAATGCGGGAAAACTCGAGTTTTCATTTGAGCCTCTCTTCGCCAAGTAATTACCTCAGTTTTCCCCGCACGAATGTGTAATCATTATCTATGCTACGATCCCTCGCGAATTGTACGTGTTTCCAGGAACATTGTACATTGGTTCGAGGATCGATAGTCACCGCTCCCACCTATCTACGTGAACGGCAAAAGGCCGCGCTTTATAGGAACGTTCAATCGCTATAAATCCCGAGTACTAGTCAGCATGCCGTTTTGAAAGTCGCCTGGCGCAGGTGTCGATGCGTTGAGTTTATTATCGGTGTAAAAACGACGGCGTATATGTCGTCAGTTTGGAGGAAAAATGAAATTTGTGAGAAGCCGAGAGTAGAAAGGAACTAAGAGAGTGTCGACATAGAGTAAGTTGGGAAAAGCAAAACTTTCCGTGAACCGCATTTATAAGGAAGCTTTACTACTTTAGTCAACATCGTCTTCCTTCTGCGTCGATGTAAAAGCTCGCTGCGCTTTTGGTCAGCTGTAGAAAAAGTGGGCTGCTGGAGGATCCCGCAAGCACGGCAGGAGGTGATCCTCAAGTACGTGGGTCAACATTCATCAAGCTGCCGTCGGCGCCCCTTGGTGCCCTTCGGCTTGCTTTCCAAGTCAGGAGGCGAGCCTTGAGAGGTCGAAATTCACGTCAGATAGTATGGAAAGAATTAATGAATACGAAATAGCCCTTCCCAGGAAGAGAATACATGGAAATGCCGAGAAAAAAGAAAGGCGATAATTTACAAGCGAGAAACATTGGATTCCTTTGATCGTGTACTGCTGAAAAATCCATCAGTGTGGGTAATCCAGGAGATGGTTGCGATTGCCGTCGACTTAATTGAGATTTTGCGGGATAGTCAGGACGCCAGTGGATAAAGGATCCTGCTTTGACGGGGCGGAGGGTAAGGGTAAAGTGGGGGTGAAGGTGGGTCAACATTCATGGAGGCAGAGTCGATGCCTCGACTGGCTCTCGCTGCAGCAATCGGGATGCGAGGATTAAGGGCCGCGAGTGTTGTCAACAGAAGCTGATTTACCGAGGTTCGCTTGTACCTACGGTATAAACCACCCCCGATAGTCAAACTCCTAGACTTCCCCGGCATTTTCCTGAGAAACGAGCCGAACGAGCCGAGTGACGGCTAAACCAAAGCCTACGTCATACTGGGGGAATTTTGCGATAGGCGCATTATTATGAAAACGAAGAAGCGACAAACGAGGAAACGATGCTCTGGTATTTTGGCCGAGGAATCGTGTCACGTCCTCGAACGTTGCGGATCGCGGAAACTATTCAGGACGACTGGTTCCCCCGTACATGACGGTCAGCGGTTGGTTATTAGTGGAATCCTCGGCTGGAGGACATTCCACTCGACGAATAAATAAGGCTCATATATCGCCCCTAATCCGGACTGCTATGCTCTCTCGGAAGGCCAGAAATATCTTTGTCGCGTGAAACGAAGGATGGATGTTTTTTCCTATTGAGCCGATTAAAAGCTCCGAAATCCATCGATAGCGAGCAGCCAATGAGATCCGGGTTAAATGTACGTCCGCGAAATGCTTGAGGTCCACACGCCATTATATCTGAGATGAACTTAGGAGAGGCTGAGGCACGTACGTGAAAGGAATTGCTCGAGCAAACCGCAGGGCCATCTTCGAAATTAATACCGGCCAGCCTCCACTACAGGCTTAAATTCGATCGAAACTCCTACCGAGTGTAACTATCTTCTTTGATAGGGCCAATAATGATAAGTGAGTGGGCGGCACTTTGGAACTCATATATCAATATATCGAGCGGCAAATGGCTTATTAGCTAGAATCCGAATAAACCTTTGTTTGTCTTGCGAGCCAAGGCAAACAACAACTTATCCAATCATACGGTTCTACGACTCTGGGAAAGGGAAAAAAAGATTGCGGAAAGGGAAGCAGAGGGGAATAATAGCGTGAATTTCTGGAAGTGACTAGAACTGTCGGCTTGTCGGCTTGTCGGCTTGTCGTTCAGTTCTCCCGGCGTATCTCGCAAAGCTATTGAAGCGGTGAACGGCCCGATGTAAAGGAGACGTCTCGTGAAATCGATTCTCGCGAAGGCTGCGATAACGTCTACGGTTGTCTCGTGACGATACAGCGCTCACGTTTCTAGCTGACCATCCTAACTACAGGAATGAAGCGAGGGTAACGAAGGGGAAGATGAACGATTGATTTTAGAGACGAGGGTTACTCGAGCGAAACCACCACCGAAATCACGGCTGTCTATAAAGTGATAGTTGTGATTTTCTCGTTAAGCCGAACGACCAGTCTCTGAGCAATCTTCATTCCAACGACGATATTTCCCAGTTAAACGCGAGGGAGCGTTATAAGGCGAAGGAACGTAGTGGCTTTTGGTAGAAAAGTGTGATTCCATGTAAATCTTTAACGATCCGGTAGAAGCTATCCGCACTTGGCTCATCATGTTTGCGTCACTGAATAAATCATTGTGCGTGGCTAGTTGCTGAAATTTTGAACGGCTAGAAGAAACATTGGAAAGCTTTCGCGCGAAAGTTCCCACAAGTGTGGAGCATCAAACGAATGAGTTGTCACGACCGTGATACAAAGGCCATTTGACAAAGAGCCCGTAAACCTCGGCCTACGCAACATCGCTGCTTCACCCATTAAATCCCATCGATTGTCCCTTCCGTTCTGTAAATTTTATTGACATTTGAGTCGACGAAAAAATATTCTCCCGTCTCCCGTTCTCGTGTTCTCTCTGTCCAGCGTTGCCAAGGGGACCAAGTGTGACCACACCCGTTTTTATAGACTCGTAATGCTTGGGCAAATTGGAATGACCGTTTGCCGCAGAAAAAGTCGCAAAGTTGCCGAATGACGAAGCGCCGGGACACGAGTTCACGCCGATCGTTTTATCCTCGATACTACTGAATTTACTCTCTTGTTTTCCGAGCTTTCCTTCTTCCGTTGTTACGTGATAAAGCCCATGTCCGGCACGAGGCGGAAAAATGAAAGCGGGTCAAATTACGCGAACAAAGGTACTTATCCTCATGGAGGCCACTGCACGTGCTAAAAATCCGTTATTACCGTCGAAAATACGATAATACGACAAAACAACGTTGCGCAAAGGGCCAGGAATTTTAAGGAGCGAGGAAATTGCTGGAGAAGGCAAACAAAGAAGGCTAATTATCCGAGTAACTCGGCCAATTCCGCCAACTCTTACGATTTAGATAAAATGTACGAGATGGTCGCATATAACGCTATCCAAAGATAAACCGCCAAGGTAGCGGAAAAGTATTGTATCTTCGATCGAGCTGGCCAAAAGGAATAGTGAGGAAGAGCCGAGCGAAAGACGCTTCGCGCAAAGAGAACCGGCTTCAATACCAACTCAATACCAACAAGGATTGCGCTCACTCCGCTCTCAGAATTCATAGGACTTTTTTCTCTCAACTATATCGTACGAGGTCATACTTTGTTAAACAAGTATAGTCCATAAAGAAGAGATTAATCGATGTAGACGAGAAGACCGAAGAAGCTTCTACGAAGCCGATGATTTCCACGATAAAACCGAGCGTCCCACGCAGGGAGAAAAATTACCATCGGCCCGGGAATCCTTGCTGAAGATTAGTAAAGCCGTCCGATACGATCGAGCCGATGTAAAGCTTAAAATCTCTCGCAGTCGCTAATAATCCAGACGGTTATTTTCCTTTACACGAGTCCGTCCTTTTCTCTAGTCAAACTGGACAGACAAATGGCAAGCACGCGCCACGTCGTCTTTGAATAATTCATGACAGATTGTCTAGAGCTTTGGAGTAAGCTTGCGCGAGGAATGCAAAAGACATGGAACCGATCGAATATCTCGTTGTATGGCAAATAAATGAAGGAAGTACGAGAAAAGGGAGGATAAGCGTATGAACGTGTCAACAGCTTCATAGGCTATTCGTCCATAAAATAATATCTAGAAGGAACTGTGACCTCGCTTAGCGAGGAAATCGTCGAAATATCGGCTCCGTGTGGTAACCCGTTCCCATCCCTATCATCAACTCATGCGCAGAATGAGAAACGTCAGGAAAAGCCTTGCCGAGAAGCTCGGAACTCGATAAAACGCAAAGGCTTCCGGCAGAAGCTAAACGCGCTGACTTTCGTGTCGACGAATACGGAACTGTCAACGATTTATATCGAGCTGACTTTTTTCTCGCGAAATATCGATGCAATGAGCGAACAGCGGTCTCTGCGTATATTCGTGCAGAAAGCCATTAGCATAGCCGCGGAGAGAAACAGATCAGCTTGATTTACGTCGCTGAGTTTTCGATTTATGTCTCCCCAATAGAAACGTTAATGAATCTCCCTCAATCGCTAGGTCGTTTTTCTGAGAACCTGGCCTTTGGAAAAATATGCCCGGTGCTGTTGTTTTACCTTCGTAAAAGTAATAACCGCGAGCTCGTTACCGAAGAAAAAGAGAGACGTCGGAAAAAACTGTAACGACCAACGAGCGAAGGCAGGCAGGTTTAATATCGATAAAACTGCTATTGCGTGCAATTACGATATCCTTTGGGAGTCGTTGAATTTTCTTCAATGGCCTTCATAAAGATATCCTTCTTAGTCCATTGCTACGGTGAATAATGGAGGGCCAATGATTCCTCCGTCGAGTCCGCTCCAATAATCGGATCACAAGAGTATCGTAGTATCGCGGAGCTTATAATTAAGCGGCCAAAAGTTAAGTAAGGCGAAGAAGATCGACCGAATCTTCGACCAAGCACGTAGCTATCTTCCGCGAAATTGAGAGTTATAGGCATTAATCGATTATGTTACGAAGGTTCACAACAGCCGGATCATAAACCAAAATCGGCAGGGGAGGAATATATCAAATCTTTCTTAATATTTTTCAGTGTTTGCTCGATCTCCCGTTTTTTTTTTATCGTTTTCCGTATAAAACTGTCGACGCTTCCCCCGTATTATTCGTCGTTTCTTTTAATTAATTTCACGGCGATTCGGCTCGGCACGGCTTCAGGAAAAGAAGAGTTCCTTTAATACAGACCATCAGTGTCGTCCGCGTGGCAGGTCGTGAGAGTGCATAGTGCGCTGGATTTTTCCGTGATAGAAATGTCCTTCGACTTGTTTTTACGGAAGATCTTATTATGGCGAGGTTGATGGCAATCCCAGTAGGTGGTGAAAGTACGACGGTGCCGATAGGGTCGGAAGGAAGATCGCGTTGCTGCGCGATTAAAGACCGGGGGCAATAGTTGCGTGGTTGGCGGGCGCGTTCAAATTGGGTGCGTGCGGTGCGTGCAATGCGTGTAATATGCGCGTCGCGACGTCCGTCCACAGACTGAGGAGGCAAAGTTGCGGCGCCGCCTCCAGCAGCTCCACCGCCTTCGCTCCCTCCGCCGCCTCCACCGCCTCCGCCGCCTCCGCTGCGACGTCCGGAAACGGCCGACGTCGACCGACACGGTCGCGCAACCCTCCGCCACCGGTGCCAAACCCACCTTAAGTCTTCTGACAAACGACAAATGTCCGTCTTCCGCGCGTCAACAAACTTCTCAAAGTCTACCTGTCCCATGCAGAGGGACGAACAGGTGCCTCCGTACAATCGTCACATCAAACTTACCTGCTACACGCACCCAGAAAATTCACCTCTGACTTTACCCCCTCATAGGAAATCCTCGGCATGTGGTTTTTCTTATGTGAAATATTTCCTAAGCAACGGGTCCACGCTTAGCGGATTTTCCCTTCGCACCACCGTCCAATAATTAATGGCGATCACTATAAATTCGGTTAATTTAGATAACGTCAGACAATGACGGTCATCCACATCGTTCTGATATTTATGTTCCTAAAGATGACCTTAAATTGCGCAGGGTACGCACGTGTTCTTTATCATTTACTTCATATGATTTATTCATGAAAGTAAGGGGGATTTGGCCGCGATACGCCTAAAGCCAATGCCATAGTATTTTAAGCCTTTAAACGACGCCATTTCGGTACGGTAATCTTTTCCTAATATCCTTATTATTCTGCAGAAATTTTGCCACATTACTGAGGACTGTAATTGATCGGCATACCGAAGGCCATTCTTTCTCCTCAGGCGTAGTTGATTATCAAGTAATGCGACACTCGCTGTATAAAAACTATTTTTTAGGCGTGGATTCTTAGAGTGGCTAAGAGAATTCTTCAACGCCTTTCTCTATGCTGAAGTTACGACACATACGCTGCTTTTTATCATCGCCGCTTTGAAACCGACAAATAAACGTTCTATCGTCGGGCACTTCGACCCTATCTTCGTTTTGTGCTACTTTTATTTTTGGCTTACGATTTATTAAGAATCACTCAGCCATCGGCCAGCGCGTAAAGGTGGAAAATAAAGTTTCCTGTTCGAGTTCTCGGACAAATAAACTCTTCGGTGAAACGGCTAATTGACTGGTGAGCTTTCACTCGCGCACAGGAGTAGAAACTATGTGGCTCCGACATCCCGCAAGTAGAAGAGCTAACGGTTTCGGCGAGCAGCAAGTTCAGTGGCCCATTTGTTAAATGCCAGGGAAACCATTCTTGGCGTGCTTCAGCGAATGATGATTATCGGTAAAGGAATAACGACGAATGTTACGTAAAGTTACTTGCTAAAAACCTGTATGCTTGAATCGCCGCAATGCGACGTGTGCAGTTAGACTTGCGATTTGAGAAGAACTTGAGAGCCAAGTTCGAAAGAAGTTCCGGACCAATATTAATGGCCAATTAGTTGAATAAGACAAGCCTAACATTTGAACCTATCGGAAACGTGTGCTTCCCCCGCAGGGATAATCACAGCAAAACAGGTGCTCCTATTCTACTGAAAATGGTTCCGATTCAACGAGAGCTAATCCATTCTAATTGCAGTACACGTGTGTTTGTGTTATCATACAAATGTTCCTAAGTGGAACCTGACGAATTTATCGATTGCACATATGGCCTCGTCCAAAATTCGCTCGCATTGCGAATAATCTAATCATATGATGTTGTTCACAGACGGGGGTCTATTGAATCATGCATGCCAATGATATAAAGATTACGCCTATCACTATCGCATTATCATTTCTCATTATTCCATTCACACCGATCATCATGAGTACTCGGTTTCACTGCCTTTAGCGTGAATGCGAAAATCCATTTCCTTCCATCTCTCGCATTTTCATCGCTGACGATAATTGCTGGATAATTCGTTTATCGTCTACATTTATTCGACTTTCTTCTCCCTCGACTCTCCCCGAGAACTTTGAAAATACTGTTTTCAGTCTTGGCAGTCGGATTATTCGGAACTCCGCGAGTCTTCGATAAAAGAAGTGAAAGTATAGCTTTCAGAAAGTTTTCTATCGTCTACTCGTTTTTTGCCGACAAGCTGCTCAGACAAAAGTAAATTTCGCATTGGAAGCTTCTCTCCGTTTTGCAAAATTCGTTTAGCGCAGTTCCCGTGAATGCTTTGTTCTATAGAATTCTTTTATTATACGTATTTCCTATTGTTGCTGACTTACTTACGGAACATCCCCTGCATTGAAGGGCTAAAAGAAACGCTGAAGATGATAGATAAAATTTGGTGAATGAAATTATCTGAACTTGCGGTCATTCAACTGTTACCGACAGTAGATAAGCTTGGTACAAACGATGGTACGAGATGATGATGCTTTTTCGACAAATAATTAAAACAATAACATTCTCAAACACTTTCTGCATGAATTGATATAAAAAAATATGGAGATATAAAAAATAAGCTTACATATATTTAGAAAATCTTTAACAAAACAATTATACTGAAGACGAAGAGAAGGGTCAATGTTTTTAGGAAGAACCTGATGGCGGTGCGAATGGCGTTCGTAAGCGCCCAGGCTTCGAGGATGACTAAGCAAATTTGTTGGGAAAACGCAAAAGGCAGAGGAAAACGAAGCGTTTCTTGGTCGCTAGGCTTCGGGACTTGAGAAGGCCACTTCCCGAAAATGTCACTGGATGGAAAACGTCCTCTGAAAATGGTATGTTGACGTTTGATTCTTTGAGACCTCTAGGTCCACAACAACATTTCCTGTACGAACAGCTGTATATATGTTACCGCCCTAATTAGCCTACGGACTGATCATTTTCTAATGTGTAATCCTAGGATCCACTTTCCCCCGGCCCGTGTTTGGATATCAGTGATGATGAGCTTGTTACCATATCAGTGAGGGACCTGAATAGGCAGCTGAAGTTACGTGGCCTATCGCGAGACGAAATCGTGCGTATGAAACAACGTAGAAGAACGCTTAAAAACAGAGGCTATGCAGCTAGCTGTCGTATCAAGCGTATTGAACAGAAGGATGAATTGGAATCTGAGAAGACCCAGGAGTATCGAGACATGGAGGCTATGCAAGAAGATAACAATCGTATGAGAGAAGAGATTGAATCATGGCATTCCAAATATCAGGCACTCAAGAAATTTGCAGCAGAAAAGAAGATTCATATTCCACCTGAATTAGAAACTATATAAATTGCACACATGTGTATTATATAAGCACTTAAAATTTATACTTACTTACATCATTACAAATTTCTTTATTGTGATAAGGCCTACAAATATTTTGTAGCCAAACTATTTGTCAGTGCAGTTCCTAGAGCTATAAGTAATGTCATAAGGTAGACTATTATTATTAACACATTGTAGTGGAATCATTGTATCTTATCATATCCATGTAATAAAACCTACATTTATTTATTCGTGTGTTTCTGCATTTCGCTCCCTTTCTTTTAACGAAAATTACTTCGTCGGAAGTTCTTTTGAGTGCACTGAGAAAGTCGCTTTGTGATTGGTCGACGGTTCTTCCTGTATTTCGGAAAATGCGCCATTGACTTTCGAACGATAAAGTTACTTCAACAACTAATATTCAACGTAATACTGAACACCGCGTAAAACATGGCAGATAATTTACAAGAGAAAAGAGGTCAGAATCTCTTTGAAATGGTACGGCAGAATAAAAAGCAAAAAATGTCTAGAAACGTCAACGGCATAAACATAGATCAAGCCATTGACACAAATGATTTTATTAACATGTCGGATACAGAACGGGTTCGAAACAATTCATCGGGTGTAAACACATACTTTAATATACAAAATAGTTTTACTTCTAGTATTATTACGTACAATATCAACAAGAATTACACTACACCTTATTATGGTTGGACGTTATACTTCTTCGACGAAGGTAAGTGCATCGTTTTTTTAGTAATTTCCGCTCTTTGTACGTTATACTTACTACAGTTTACGAAGAAAATTCTGATACGGCTAAAAGGATTGAAATTTGCGAAAGCTTTTTCAAACGTAATAAATCACTGATTTTGGACAAGAATTTCCGAAATTTAAGCCTAGACGTCGATGTAGAGTTGTTGTACAATGATGAATTTTTCCAAAATAACTGGAGTTCGTTCGATACTGAATTAAAGTGCTATCCTGAACGTACATTAAAATATCTCGGACTGGCATTGCATCAGGTACTAAATGAAATAGAGTAGCTCATGGAGTCAATGACATTGAGGAATGATGGAGTCCATCTTCTTGCAGATGATTGTAAAGAAGGACAATAAATGTCAAAGTCCACAAAACATATTAACAGCATTTCCAAAGATCAATGTTAAGGTAAAAAATTATGGACCGATTGTACATTTGAGAGAGCTAAATTATAACATAAATGGTACTACACACAATTCAGTGGCAATATATTATACTTTGCGCAGTTCCTTACAATCTACAATTCCTTTTTATTAGGCAATTTGGTATCCGTAGTTGGTTGTGTAACACATATTTCAAGCTGTAGAGTCGCGTTGGAATCTCGAGCGATCATTTGTAAAAAATGTAGTATAGAATTATTAGTAATATACCCGACTGGAATAAATTCGGGTGGACGTGCTCTCAAACCACCGATCTGCAACATCTGTGGAAGACGAGAGTATCGTCAACTATTAAGTTCTTCTTACGCAAAGAGCTCTTTCGTACAAACTATCAAACTCCATGAGGAGGTAAATATATTTATAGCAATAGTAATAATAATCATGCCGAAGCTCAGATCAATGCATATATCGGTTATTCTGTAGATCAGTTGTACCGTAATGCAAAGGACAATTCGTGTAGAACTTAGCGAGGATCTCGTTAACTCTTGTCTACCCGGAGACGTGGTAATTGTAACTGGGATTTATAAAATCGGTGGAAATCCTCTGCCAAATGAAACGATATATGCTGTAAACGTCGCAAAAAAACCCGCCGATTATAACATGAATCTCATTGAGGACATCAAAAATATACCGAATCTTTTGAAAGTACTAGTACAATCGTTGTGCCCTGAGTTACCTGGTCAGGATATCATTAAAGCCAGTCTGCTGTTGGGATTGTTTAATGGTTCAGAAGACAGCGATCGTATAAATATATTAATTGTAACAGATGCTGGTTGCGGCACGGTTCAGCTATTAGAGTCTTGTTTCCGCGTCGCTCACAAAGGTAGAAAACGTTATAGAAATATTCTTACTTTTTTTTTAATTAAGTAACAAGTGTTCATAGGTATTCACATAAATGGAAACCAGTGTTCGTCTTCTGGTTTAGAAAGTGTAATTAAAAAAATGGAAAAGAGAATCAATTATACCCTCGAGGCTGGAGCTCTGTCTATAGCTGGCAATGGTTGCTGTTGCGTAAACGATCTTCGAAAAATATCAAATCACTCTCAAGTATAACTGCTCTCACGATGTTCGTGTAATTACAGTTTACTCATGATATTGTTGATGGCAAGCTGCGTTCTAGGTACTGAAGAATTTGATGCGTAGGGATGAGGAGGATCTCATAAATACAAGCTTCAAGTGTAATATTCCTGTAAAACCATCAATTTTTGCGTCCATCAGATCTGTCGGTGGTAGTTTCAATAAATCAAAAAGACTCGATGAAAATATTCAATGCCATAGAACTCTTCTCCTCAATTTTGATCTTATATTTGTCGTGTCCAATGAACCAGATGAAGTAAATACTATAAAATCTGGTCATTAATATGTATTTTTTTAATATTACACGATGTTATGTTTACAGGAATATGATAAATTAATTATCGGTCATAAAATAAAGTCGCATAGACACATTCATGGTTCCTTTACTTGTTCATCAGATTCATCGGCGAAGAATTTCCAGCTAAATAATCTACAGTAAACGAATTATTTTTCTTATAATTGATCTTCATTCATCTATCTTTTATGATGTCCACTTCATAGGCAGCAGTTAATGAGAACTCCGAATGAATATATAGACACTGTACCTCATTCCTTACTTAGAATGTATATTTCATATGCAAGACAACGGGTTAAACCGGAGTTATCAGAAAGTGCAAAAAGAGTTCTTCTAGAGTATTTGAGTAAATTGGAATGTGATTTAAAGGAAGCAGATAATTTGCTAACCGCTCTTATAAAACTAACGCAAGTACGTATATCGTGTTATCATAGCACATGTTATACTTTTTTTTATCATGCAATAAAATTTAGGCTAGAGCAAAAACGGAGCTTCGAACGATAGCTACTGAAAGTGACGCTCATGATGTGTTGGCTATTTATGAATATAGTAAGTACAGCAGTACAAATACAATGTGCAGTAAACAAGTAATGTATACCAAGGATAATGGTAAAATAACTAAACACAAAGTAAGTAGTAAAGTCTGTAATTCATTTTATTCCATATGAATTACAATACAAAAATAATTTATTCCATTCTTAACAGGTAAATGCCTTTCTGAATTCCTTGAAGGACAAGGTAACTGGGCTCAACAAAGACATTTTTTCCTATGATGAGTTACAAAATATTGCTATTGAGAATCACATTGTTGATTTTATGACCTTAGTATGTAAACTAAATGAGGAAGGATATCTTCTCAAATGTTCTCCCAAGACATTCAGAGTTGTCACAAACTATGTGTAGATCCTGCTATATTATTGTATCAGTTTGTAATAAATGTATTAATATACTAACTACATGAACATTGATTGAATTTCCTAAAAGCCTATATCTTTGCTTGTCTGTTGTACTGTTTGGAAAGTTAAAATCTTCTGGAAAACACATTAGTTTAGACACTTCTTTTGGACTGAAAAATCTCAGTTTTAAAGTAGTAAGTAACTGCAAGTGATCTTCAGAATATTTTTCCAGCTTTTCAGACTCCATGTCTATATCCATATATGTTTTTTCTGAGGCTGGACAGAACACAGAACCAGAACCTTCAAGGTAGTGACCGTACGACTTTGTGAAGCAGCATGATCCATTGCTGTTGGCAGTTCGAATATCAAGCACTGAATATCTTTTTTGCAATAATTTAGGAGGTATTAAGTATGTGCTCTCATCAGCTGTTTCTAGAATATGGCAGAGTCTGTAACACAAGTTACCAGTTCTTGGATCTACCGTCCCATCCTTTTCAGCCAACTTATGATGGATACTTTGTGGTAAAATCTTCAAAGCTGCATCAGGAAGAACATACTGTAAACTGCAGCTATTTTGGTAGGTTTGAAGGTTTCTATTTTTTGCAAGCAGATAATATCTGTGTCTAGTATTGGGTATTCCAAATTGACAAGGGCTTAAGATAAATTCTGCATAGTTAAACCCACAATTTTTTAAACATTCAATAACCTTTTCTCTTGTCTGGGAGTTCTCAAACCCTTTGACATTTTCAAGTAATATATACTTTAGAGTATCCAACTGGGGGATCAATGTTAACACATGAAATAAGGAAGAAGACCTATTATCTGCTGCATCTTTTTGTAAGCCCAACCTAGTAAATGGTTGACACGGTGGGCTCATTAGTATTGTATCTATATGTAATTTCTGTATTTCATGTAAAGCAATTGATTCTATGTTTCGATTCATGACGATCATTTCCGGGAAATTGTGCTTGTAAACATCGTTAGCAACGGTGTTAATTTCAACAGCAGCAACCACATTTCCTGGAACACGACTTTCTGAAAAATACAAAGCTCTTTCAATATTCCAAATAACAGCATTAGTGTCTGAAAACTAAGGTTAATGCTGCGATGAACTTACATATGTCATATTAAGATACATACCTCGAAATGCATAATGCATTCCCCCAATACCACTATATAATTCAAGCACTCTCATTGTTATTAACTCATACTCTCGATTGTAAAGAATCAACGCTTCTTATCTCGTGGATTTAACTTGCTTGGCTAGTGTGCTTAAAGAATAACAAGCTACCCTGAGCTACCCTTAACTAAACACGTAATCTAGCCTAACATTTGACCTAACTTTAATTTGGATGTCCATAGTCCGTGCAGTGATGGCAGAGGACAATTATCCTGTTTTGCGTCGTATAAAACCATTACAAATGTACATGTGATGAGCGTACTTTTGTCACAGATGTTGGTAAACGCCCAGACCATTCTTAAATGTGTAGTAACATAACACACATTGATTGCTTACCGATCTGTTCTTAGAAATTGGAAGTGATGTGACAGGGATGTGACAGAGATGTAAACCAAAGTAGATATTCTAACCTGGCCGATATATCAAATGCATTCCCTCTTCTAGAAAACTGTTGAAGGCTGCTTAAGCAGGAATGGTATTAAATATTAAAGTTTCACGAATCTAATCATGTACATTCCGATCAACTGAATGTATGACTTGTAAATGGATACGTATGTAACGTAAGACAGCGAGCAAGCACGAACATACAGAAGGATGTTTCGAAGTCGTAGTTGGTTCGGCGGGGGCCTTTGGAAACCTAAAAATCCACATTCTCTGGAACACCTTAAGTGCGTTTTAATGTATAATATTCGTTTGTCATCTACTACTCCTTTTATTTATGTATTTATTAATATATTTTATGGCTTATGACAGGTACTTATACAATGTCTTGTCAAAGAACCAAACTGTGTCAGAAAATAACAGAGGATTATTAGTGGAGACACTACGTAGCATTGCTGAAATTTTAATCTGGGGTGACCAAAATGACAGTAGTGTTTTTGAGTAAGTACGAATAACGTTACAAAGTCATATGATATAAAGAAGAAACATAATGGTAATATTGTTCTATAGCTTCTTCTTGGAAAAAAATATGCTTTCATTTTTCCTACGTATTATGAAGCAAAAATGTGGCAGCTATGTGTGTGTTCAACTATTGCAAACATTAAACATTCTGTTTGAAAACATACGCAATGAGACATCCTTATGTAAGTTGAATCTATTTGAGAACACCTCATCACAAGACCAATATGTCAATAACAGATTTTCTATGAATGCTGTCCTTAATCTACTGTAATGTTTTTCAGATTATCTTCTTAGTAATAACCACGTAAATAGTATAATAGTACATAAATTTGACTTCAGTGATGAAGAAGTAATGGCATACTACATCAGTTTCTTGAAAACATTAAGCTTAAAACTGAATGCACACACCATTCATTTCTTCTATAATGAGGTAAACAAGGTACACTTTAATCTTCTGTGTCTATTCTTTCACCTCTCTGCTAGTTTCATTTACTGTGTTATCATTCATTTCAAAGTATCAAAAGCAATGTTGTCAAAAAATGGTGTGTTTCTTTCTCCCAACTATCATTCCTACATCAAAAATATATCATTAATAGTTGTTCATCATTCATGCTCATTAACTAAAAAGTAAGTGTATAATGTTGCTTATTTTATGCAGCACACTAATGATTTTCCACTGTACACCGAAGCTATCAAGTTTTTTAATCATTCGGAGGGTATGGTCCGGATAGCAGTAAGGACCTTAACTTTAAACGTATACCGCGTTGAAGATGCCTCCATGCTAGCGTTCATAAGGGACCGTACCGCGGCCCCATATTTCAGCAACCTAGTATGGTTCATTGGAAATCATATTTTAGAATTAGATACCTGCGTTCGAAACGACGCCGAGTAAGTTAGGTTTTAATATGTCATGAATTTACATGGCTTTTTAAAGATTTCTTTTCAAATATACAAAGTGAATTTAATGCTTTTTAGTCACCAAAGCCAAAACAGGTTGTCAGACCTGGTAGCCGAACACCTGGACCATTTACATTATTTAAATGACATCCTTTGCTTAAATATACCTGATTTAAATAAAGTATTGTCAGAACATTTACTACACAAATTGCTTGTCCCTCTGTATGTGTATTCATTGATGAAACATGATAATCTTTCGTGCCAAAACCAGGTAGAAAGTAATTTTTTCCTAGTGTAGTGCAAATGATTTGATCGTTTATCTGACAGCTTTGTATTTGGATTAACAGGATGAACGAAAACACGTCAGCGTAGTAGTAGCCCTTTTTCTACTCTCTCAAGTGTTTTTGATTGTGTCCCATGGACCTCTTGTACATACTTTGGCGGCTGTGATGCTCAAGTCTGATTTAGACACAATACAAAGTGGTGCGAGTAAAGTCCTTGAGAAATTTAGCAGCATATCATCGGACAAGCCAACCGCGTTCACACCTCCGAAAGAAACATTGGAGAAATCATTAGAAAATATTAGTGAATCTTTCAGTGTCATGGAGGACTCTGGTAATGAAGAAAATGGCAATAAGAAGCCTCCTACAGAGAATGAGGTTGTAGAAATACAAGAATTAAGTCAACCGAGCACTTCGTTTGAAACTGCCTCCAGCACTGACTCGCCTGTTCCTACGAGTCCTTTGGGGCAAGAGTCGAATAATACCGCCGAAGAGGCGGAAGAAATTCAGCAGTTGAATGTAACCGACGAGGAAAAGGAACAAAGACTGGCTCTTGAAAGTCCATTATCTCCTCAACTAGTTCAGAATGACGCTGCCGAATCATTGGCTAGCAAACCATTTTTAGAAACTATATTGAACTCTTTATTATGCACGGAGAATGATTACGCCGCACTATTTGCTCTATGTCTTCTGTACGCTCTCGTCAACAATCAGGTGAGCAATATTAGAAAGTTTTTCGTTGGGATAGTTTGCATAACGATGACTACAATTCTTGAAGGGTGTAAATCGAGAAGTATTAGAACTGCTTTTACCTTCCACGTCAAAAACGGAAACAAAAAATGGGTATAATGAATTACTTGTGGATAGGCTTATTCATATTATCACACTAAGTTGCCAAACAAGTGAGTTTTACTGCCTAATTTCCCTACTTCTTCCGAAGAGATTATATAACATGCAGGTGTTTTGTTCATTAGACGCAAAAGTGCGACTCATAACATTGGAACTGGCTATTAAATTATTAACACAACTGGTAATCTCAGAGGGGCAAAGCACATTGCAAGACTGCCATTTGGCAGCGATTGAAGGAGCGAAGGAACAAAGCACGTCACTGCTTCGAAATTTTTATAAGGTACCTGCTGATTAATGACTCGCAATATGTCAGTTTAATATCACACTATTTTTGGTTAATAGAGCGAAGACATATTCCTGGACATGTTCGAAGATGAATACAGCGAACTGCAAAAACGACCGCTAAACGTAGAGTGGTTGATGATGGATAGTAATATTCTGTTACCGCCAACCGGCACCCCGATGACCGGCATAGAATTTAGTAAACGATTACCGTGCGGAGAGGTAAGTGAACGAAAGGGGAATATCCTCCTTCGGGGGCATTCAATCTGTGCCCAACTAAAGAAAGGGACAACAACTAATTTCGCATTTATATAGGTTGAAAGAGCTCAGCGTGCGATACGAGTGTTTTTCTTGATTCGGGAATTATCTCTTACCTTGAATATGGAACCAGAAAGACACTTACCTTTGACTAATCCAGCGGACTGTATTCAAGTCAATAACGTGCTTAATCTAAGTAAGAGATATCACTTGATTTTGTGATTCCTTGTTATTCATCTTAGTTGTAAATTTTGGTTCAAATAATATAGGACTGGTGATTTCGTAGATAACAGTGACTTGATAGCGTGTACAGTTGTGTGGAAGGATGGTCAGAAGATTCGTCGTTTTCTTGTTATTGACGTTGTTCAACTGATCCTCGTTGAACCTGACACTAGCAAGTTAGGGTGGGGAGTGGCAAAGTTAGTTGGTTTTCTACAGGATATCGAAGTAGCGGGTGATAAGGACGATTCTCGATGTTTGCACCTAACTATTTACAAACCGTTGAGTAGCAGTTCGGGAAATCGTGTTCCTTTACTATCAACAAAGTTCATCTTCGATGATCACATTAGATGTATGGCCGCAAAACAAAGGTAATTATATGAGTACGTGCGTCATATCACAATGACAACTAATTACAAGCTGTAACGTTTCACGGCCCAGGTTAACTAAAGGAAGAATCAAAGCAAGACAGAAGAAGATGAATCAAATTGCAAGATTACTTGATATCCCTACGAGTATGCCGCACAGTTCCACTCCTCCGAATTATGCACTGCGCGGTCTACGACACGATCGTACGTATAAGAGAATTGTTAGCTATAGTTGATGACAAAATTTCGGTATGTCATTGTTTCTCAGGCATTGCAAGAGGTCAAAGACCGAAAGATCAATCAAGGCCGATGTTCATGGTAAACAAAGTCCCGGGATTTGCAGCACAGATGCGCCGTGAACCCGTTGCTAGACCGATGTCTGGTTTATCCTCCTCTTCAAGACGCAGTGATAATAATTCAAATGACAAGGTTCACGAAAACGGTTTGCGATCGAGAGATAGTTCGCCGAAAGTACCAAGGCCGAAGAGCGAGGAGATACCATTGGAGGATATGCGAATTCGCAAGGTATCTTTAACAGCTAATGGTACGAATGTGCCTCTGGTTTGTTCTGACAAGAAAGACAGCCCCTGTACTAGTTCGACCAACGGGGAAATGTCTGCGACGCGAAAGAATTCCGAAGAAACATCTTTCACCTCTCCACAAGGGCAAGCAGGCAAGCCACGCAGGAAAGGGCAAGTGGAAACCGTCTGATTATACTTTATAATGTACAATTAATAATCGGTCACTCATTATTGAGCGATTTTTCAAATCTGAGATGTGAAGAATATGTACAAATGGTGGTCAGAAGAAAGATCGACATTCATGTTCTATGGGTTTTTCTACTCTATTTTTATTTTACATTGCGACCGAAGGTGATTTACGTATTAAAGATAAACTGAATTTCTGGTATTTTTATTATACGGTTATAATTAGGTAGTAGAAATTGTGTATGCATATACTTCATTCCCAAAGGATATCAATCGCACTCTTTACGTTTCCAATACGTTTAAACACTTACAAAACCTGCATCAAACTATTGTAATTAATTCATGTACATATAATTGTTATTTACTGTCTTTCTATAATTTAAGAAATAAACTAACTATTAATTACACAAGTAATATCATTTCTAGGTACGATTGATTCTAATGTAACTGTAAAAACTAGTATACAAACGATCATCAATAATAAATGACATAAAAATTCGAATACACAAATTGGACTGTGCCCATCTAAAGACAAGTACAGTGCAACATTCTGATATATTTACAGTTATAATAAATGGATAAATCGCTTATCAATTTTACAGAATTTAAACGCTTCGTTTGCTTTCTGATTTTTTTCTTCTTTTACACTTTTCTCCCTCAACAATGATACATAACTTTTCTTATGTTCTCACTGAACTAGCATAGATCGATGATATCAATAAACCGACTTACATTAACTGCCCCCTCAGTAACTTAAAACTATACTTTCAATTACTATTATGGTGTATGTCAGTTTTATTTTCTGATCACAAATTCCACACTCGGAACAGTTTCATGTCACATACAGGTGGCGGTTGAATATATTATCCTTTCATGAGGCTCACGATCGAATTTTTAATAGTAGTCTTGTCGTTCAATTACGAAATTTTTCAAGATACAGTAACGATAGAAATGCGTTGAGTTAAATTCTTATACATACAGTATGTAACTACAGGAATATTTGACAACAGCTATATGCTGCATATTTTCATGTTAGTTGGGAGGGAAAAACATTTGTATTAGCTGTTACGGCAAATGTTTCAAACAACGTCACACCTTGCTGACGTTTAGTCAAATGAGATGAGCTCACCCGTTTCTGGTTTTGATTCTTCTTTCTGACGAGGAGGGGCATCGTTAGAGGGAGGAGCGACTGGTAAGGACATGGTGGGACCCTGATTTATCATTGGAATAGATCCAGGTAAACCTTGCGCTGCCATCTGTCCAGGAATTGGAGGACCGGGCTGTTCGATTTGAGGAGGAAGACCTACTTGCCCTGGCATACCATGCGTTACTGGTGGAACTCCTATTTGTGGTGGGGCATGCATTTGAGGACCCATGTGTCCCTGAGGAATTTGAGACATGTTGATTGGATCCGATGGGCCTGTTGGCGGAGGCATCTGACTTGGTAATCCTTGAATTGGATTCGGAGGCCTTTGAATTGAGTTGGGTGGTCCTGAAATCTGGCCAGTTGGTCCTGGCATTTGATTCGGGGGGCCATGCATCTGTGGCATATGTCCAGGAGGAACCTGCGACATCATCATATGTCCGGGTGGAACCGGTTGCCCATGTGCTTGTACTTGATGTCCGGCTGGTTGTTGCATTTGTGGCACCGGATTCAGTTGAGTCATCTGCTGCAAAATAGAGGTATCACCGCAAAGTAACACCAACTATAAGACTAGTAATTTGTGTACTTTGTGTACTCACCATTGATGGACCTGAAATAGAAACTCTAGCCATACTTTCACGTGCTTGGAGCATCGGGTCAGTAGGCGGCTGTTCTTGCTTGCCCATAGGACCCATCACATATCCCGGCATGGAATTCATAGTTGGCATATTGTACGTCTGCATGGGATATTGAGCTAGGGAATGTTGTCCATACATGTAAACACCTTGACTAGTTGGGGATAGTGGATTATAAGTCGTGGCCGGATTTTGATACGGGACATGTCTGATCGGAGAGCCTTGGGAGGTGCCCATGTAGCCAGCTGACTGATAGCCACCTACAGTAGGCAATCAATTCATTCATTAATTTCTATGTACGTTCATCGTTGCTTTCGGAATATAATTAACGACATTCACCCATCATGTACTGCTGTTTCAGATGTTCTTGGCGCATTTGCATCTCCCTTTCCTGTTCCTTAACTTTCTGTAAGGCGATTTCCTGTTGGTATTTCAAATATTCCTGTTTCTGCTTTCTCATGATTTCTAACTTGTGTTGCATTTGGAGCTGTCGCTGTCGTTCAGCTTCCTCAGCTTGTCTCTTGAGCTTCTCCCGATGTTCGTCCCGGAGAGCGTTCAGTGCAGCCCTTTGATCTTTTATCGTGACTAATTTATCTTGTAATCCTTCATAATATACCCTATTGTCGTCCTGTTCTTGGATGTATCTCAGCAGCCTTGAGTGCATATTCGTTATATTCATAAATAAAGTTTGCACGGAAGTGTCATTTGCGATAGATCGTCCTCTTGAAGAATTGCTCTTCATTCTGTTGACGAAAATTTCGACTTGTGTTCTTAGTGCCTGAACGAATTCTTCCAGCTGATTATCGACTTCTCCATTCTGTTGTTTTGAAAGTACAACTTGTTGTGGCATCGGGCTGCTTATATTCGGTGCCGATGGACTAGTTACGTCGATTCTTGAACCGTGTTCTTCGAGTACACTTTGTCTTTGTTCCCAGTATTTACGGTCCAGGTACTTGGCTAATTCCGGCTCAGTTTCGTCCTCATCTTGAACTCTGGACGGGCTGGGACCCTAAACGTATCAATTTAGAATTGTATATAATGGTAATTTGTTATGGTAAAATGTTCCATGACTGATTGTAATTACCGGCGAAGGAGGTGGAGAATACGTTGTCCGGGAAACAGGGGTGGAGCTTATTTTAAAGGCATTAGTGGCACGCTTCTTTTCTTTCTCTTTTTGCTCAGCTTCACTCTGGCTTAAAGCAAGTGCCAGATTCAATTCTTCTTCTTCTCGAAGCTCCTCTTCCGTTTTTCTTGGCGGAACCTTTGGGAACGTATAGCGTGTACCATACTCTTAATATTAATTAAATGATTTTATACAGAACAGATACATACTTGTTGCTGTTGAGCTAAGGAACTATTTAAGTATTCGGCAGGAAGATCTGTTTCTTTAGTCTGCACTGTGGAAGGTCTGAAAGAATGTGTAATGCGATTCAAATTAAAAGTAAATAATTTTGGACAACAGCATTAAATAGTAGGAAAAGTTCTTTGATCTACTCACTTGTTGACCTGTAAGTAACAAGCCTCACAAACACGAACTTCCTTCTCAAACCCAAATTTGGGAAGTGTGCATTGCTTGCTTGAACACTGACCACAGAAAACTTGTCCACACGCCCTGCAGTGATGCTTTCTGTGCACTATACTAAATGCAATACGACAACGATGGCACTCATTACCCTCAGCCCATTCTGGAGCTGTATCTGCACTGAACATAGCATCACTTTCTTGCAGTTTTGGGAATTTACATCCTTCAGCTTTCATTATGTTAACAGTGTCCTAATAAGTGTTTATATTAATGATCCAATTTTTATATCACAGGATATGCTACATAAGTTTTATCTACTAACTTGGACTGCCCGGTATTTAGGGATATTTCTAAATGCATATGCCCAAGCTTGAATGAGCTCTAAAATTTTCAGTTTCACTTCTTCACTGGGATATGTCTTAGCAATTTCTTTCAGCTGTTCCATATACTGTTTTGTGGCAACTTCATCGTGAATCAAAGTCCCACAATTTTTTACACATGACTCTAATACCTGTTTGAATCAATTTATGAAAATAATATGTCATGTCTCAAAAGCAAAAGAGTCTTTCAAACCAAGACTTACAAGTAATCCATATAAGGCTGTATGTGGATTATCCTGAATTATTTTCTTCTTTATAGCTGTTAAGGCTGCATCTGGTCTGTATTTATATGTAGACAAAAAAGAAAACTATGTGAAGCTCATGAAATTATAAGTTTGTACTTAAACAAATAGGCTTCTAAAGTAATTAGGTTTAAAAAGAATCTAAATATTGATCTTAAATAGAGGATAATGCTCAAGAGATTAGAAGGTTTAGGTTATGATAAAGTAAAAATCACTCCCGTTACGTACTTAACATCGCCCTGCCGAATAAGGTCACAAATTTGGATAATCGAAGGCCAGTCGGGTTCCAGCTGAAATTTACTCGTTGCTTTGTCTATCGTTAACAATAAAACGATTATGATAACAACATATCCGACATTTTGTTCGAAGGCAGTGACAGAAAGGAAGAACTTACCTAATAATTTTTGAAAATTTGCAGAGGCACGACCCATTATGTACTCCACTTTTGCGGTTTTATTTAAACTTGGTCCTAAATTATTTAATTTTCGTTTTGTTATGATTATAATCTGGCGACTTTAATCGTCTGTCGTATCTGTCATCCACTACGGGGAATGAACACTGTATGAGTCACACTCGTTCCTCTCTCGAATCGACTGTCGATTCTTGTGGGAACCTATTTAAATCAGCGCGCCACGTTATTCCAAAACCCTCAACTTGCATATTCAATTTTAAATAAAAATAAAAAGGTTTCCATTTCTCAATATTTTCCAGCATATCCAGTGTATTGAGGTCGTCAATTATAAGTACAAATATTGGTATTAAGATCAGAAGAATATATAGGGCTTGTTAAGGAATTGAAAAAAATAATGCCTTTCTATTTGTCCACAATGGTTTATTAATCCTAGGTCACATGTAGATCGAATATCGATCACACGCTAACACATTTTATTTCACACTTGATTCGTAAATCTACATACACGTATTGCGTTTAATCTAGCCAGTTAAAAATAGAATACGCAAATCGAAGTAGGACATTGATATGTACAGATTAAGTCCTACGCATGAATAATATGCGAATCATTTTGATTTGATCTGTCAATATAGACAACGAACTTCAACAGGTCTTAGAGAATATGTTACATCTAATTAATAATACAGCCCCCAACCAAAACCCCAAGTATTCCACACGATTCTCCGGCAAAAAAATAATGTCTTGCCAAAAGAATTGTATGGAAACAATAACTCTGACCGTGGATAAGTTGTCCTTAATCGATTCACTACACTACTAACATGGCAAAATGGCAGTTCTGATTGATACGTTAATGTTTCCAAGGCAGCTAGCAAGGATCGGTGTATTGGACGATCTTTGGTAGCCGTGTTGTTTGTAGGAGATTCTTCATGGAGTAGATCTGTTAGAATGTCATCCACATTGACGTATACATCGTGTGTTTTCCATTAATCACGTGCCTTTTGTATCTTTTACCCACAAAGACTATGAAACCTAATCAAACAAAACGTAGCATTCTGGCGGAGAGGTTGTAGTCTTCGATTGGTACTTGCCACCGCGTGGCAAAAGATTCGCTCTTGTTTCTGGAAGACAGGCGAGTGCACATAGGTAAACGGGAGGTCCTCTCGCACCGCCTGGAAACTGACCAGTACACAAAGTTTTCAGGACATTTGTAAAGGTAGCCCTGAAGACTTCCTCTGGAATTACGCTTGCATTTGAAAAACGCGTCACTGCAGCCTTGTTGATATGGATAATGCCCGACCCCAGGACAGAGTTCAGCGCCTGATACTTTGACCTGTAGAGAATTAACACGTTTAGTTTAGTACATTGAGTTATGATTGAAAAGTAATAAATATACTTACGGGAGACATAGAATTCTTTTCGAGTCGTCTATAGAATCGGGCGTTAGCTTTAACACCCATACAGGCTTGGCTACTCTGGCTCTCGGGTACGCACTGGATCTTCTCTTGGTCGAAAATAAGCTCATCTGGGCAGCTCAATATGAGGACTTTTATTTCTGTGGTACCCTCCGAAGTGCATTGATAAAATAAGTTGCAGTATTTCGGATGTCTCCTAAATCCAGTTGGGCAGACCAATGTGATCTGTTCGTCAGTGAGGTTTCCAATTAGGCAAGGCATCGCCCCCTCCGGTGGCGTTGGGTTAGAAGTCGTTGTCATTCCTTGCGCATCTGTCGTTGATTCCTGCGACTCTGTCGTCGATTGCTCTTGAGATTCTGTAGTAGACTCTTGAGATTCTGTAGTAGACTCTTGGGATTCTGTTGTTGACTCTTGGGACTCTGTTGTTGATTCTTCTTGACCTTCTGTTGTAGATTGATCCTGAGATTCGGTTGTTGATTCCTGAGCCTCGGTTGATGACTGTTCTGAAGACTCAGTTGTCGCTGGTGACTGACTTTCTGTGCTTGAGGATTCAGTTTCTGTCGTTGATTGTTCTTGAGATTCAGTAGTAGATTGTTCTTGGGATTCCGTGGTTGATTGTTTTTCAGATTCTGTCGTTGATTGTTCCTCAGCCTCTGTTGTAGAGTCATGAGATTCTGTTGTTGACTGTTCCTGTTCTGTAGTTGATTGCATTACAGATTCCGTTGTTGGTGTTTGGGATTCTGTTGTTTGTTCTGAAGTATCGGTAGTCTCGGTTGGTATTTCTGTTGTTTCTGAACTTGGCATTTCAGAACTAGATACCGTCGTACTTTCTTCTGAACTGCCCTCCGTAGAAGAGGATTCCGTTGTTCCAACTTGAGTAGTGGAATCCATCTCCATAGTAGAAGATTCTGTGACTTCACCACTTGCTGGTGTGGAAGGTGGGGTAGTGCAGTCTCTCACAGGATATACAGATTCTGGATAGTTACACACGCTGATGCTTGGATCGAAGATTGTTCCAGGTGGACAATCGAAATAATAAACGTTAAAACCCTTCCCATTATCGACGCAACGATAAAATTTGTCACACCGTGTTGGATGTGGGTAGAATCCTTCCTTATTACAAACTATAGTGTTATTTGGCTTCGGTATTATGCAATCCGGCTTAGTTGCCTCATTAGAAGCCGTTGTTGACTCGCCAGATGGTGTTGCTACAGAAGAAGAGGAAGGCATCGGGGATTCGGTTGGGTACGATGAAGAATCAGTAGTTTTTTCAGGATTTTCAGTATTTGGAGGTGTTGTGGGTTTTTGTGGATAACTGGTTGATTGCTCCCCTGAAGTTGTTGGTTTTGTAGGTACCACGGATGATGACGCTGAAGGTCTCGGAGTAGATGTACCTTCCGTTGGGCCATCGATTTCATTATTTCCTGGACCACAAGCTGCTACTCTTTCGATATAATTACAGGTCTGTAGGTTTTGATCCCATGCTGTACCCGTGCCACATGTGAAATCGTACCTTCTGAACCCAGAACCTTCGTTTATGCAACGATAGAATTTTTTGCAATCGTCAGGATTTGGGAAAAATCCTTCTTCCATGCACGTTAAGTGTCCCGGTTGTGATGGGGATGATGGTCTCGTAGGTGAGTTAGTTGTAGATGCGTGAGGCTTGGTTGTTTGTAAGGTGTTTTGGGTAGGCGATGGTGATGAATGACTGGACGTCACCTGAGATGCCGTACTTGTGCTGGCGGGTGGTAAATAAGAATTAGATGACGAAGTAGTCTCTGGTATACTTGTCGTTATTTCTATCCCTGAACTACTCGCCGTACTGACAGGGGGTAAGTACGAACCACTCTGTGTAGCAGTCACTGGCCGAGTGGTACTTTCTGGTCGAGAAACAGTTGCAGTTTGATCGCCAGTTTCTGGCCTGTTAGTTGGCCTACCTACTTCGTTCGTTTCGATATTTTCGGCTGAACTACCGCTACAATTTGGCACAGCGTATTCATGATTACACGCTTGAATATCAGAGTCCCATGCAGTGCCAGTACCACACTGAAATTCGTACTTTGTAAACTTCGATCCATTCGGTTCACACCGATAGAACTTGTGGCAATTCTGTGGGTCCGCAAAAAATCCTTCTTGTGTGCAAACTCCAGAGCTGCCAGTTTGGTCTGGAGTACCAGGTCCTCCTGGCTGTCCTGGCGTTCCAGGGGTGCCGGGTTGCCCTGCTGTACCAGGTGTTCCTGGCTGTCCTGGCGTTCCAGGGGTGCCGGGTTGCCCTGGTGTTTCAGGTGTTCCTGGCTGTCCTGGCGTTCCAGGTGTTCCTGACTGTCCTGGCGTTCCAGGTGTTCCGGGCTGTCCTGGCGTTCCAGGTGTTCCTGGCTGTCCTGGCGTTCCAGGGGTGCCGGGTTGCCCTGCTGTACCAGGTGTTCCTGGCTGTCCTGGAGTTCCAGGGGTTCCGGGCTGTCCTGGTGTTTCAGGTGTTCCTGGCTGTCCTGGCGTTCCAGGTGTTCCGGGCTGTCCTGGCTGTCCTGGCGTTCCAGGGGTGCCGGGTTGCCCTGCTGTACCAGGTGTTCCTGGCTGTCCTGGCGTTCCAGGTGTTCCGGGCTGTCCTGGCGTTCCAGGTGTTCCTGGCTGTCCTGGCGTTCCAGGTGTTCCGGGCTGTCCTGGCGTTCCAGGAGCGCCTGGTTGCTCAGGTGTCCCAGGTCTGGCCGGTTGCCCAGGCTGACTAGTTTCTGATGTAATTGGTGTCGTAGGGGTCGTATTAAGAGGAGGTAAGTAAGATGGTGATTGAGAAGTAGTATCCGGCCTTGAGCTGCTTATCGTTATAGTATCTGGTCGAATTGTAGTACCATTTGCCTCGTTTGTCCCATCGTTTCCGGACGACCCATTGCCGCAGTTCGGTACTGCATGTTCGTGATTGCACGCTTGAATTTTTTGATCCCATGCAGTTCCAGTGCCACATTGAAATTCGTATTTCGTGAATTTAGATCCATTTCGTTCGCATCTATAAAATCTGTGGCAGTTTCGTGGGTCTGGGAAGAAACCTTCTTGAGTGCATACTCCAGGTTGCCCAGGTGTTTCAGGTGCAGCAGGAGTGCCAGGTTGTCCAGGCGTGCCAGGAGATCCAGGAGATCCAGGAGTACCGGGCGTACCGGGGGTGCCAGGAGATCCAGGAGTACCGGGTGTACCGGGGGTGCCAGGTTGCCCAGGTTTTCCAGGAGATCCAGGAGTACCGGGGGTGCCAGGTTGTCCAGGTGTTGCAGGACTTCCAGGAGTGCCAGGTTGTCCAGGCGTGCCAGGAGATCCAGGAGATCCAGGAGTACCGGGCGTACCGGGGGTGCCAGGAGATCCAGGAGTACCGGGTGTACCGGGGGTGCCAGGTTGCCCAGGTTTTCCAGGAGATCCAGGAGTACCGGGTGTACCGGGGGTGCCAGGTTGCCCAGGTTTTCCAGGAGATCCAGGAGTACCGGGGGTGCCAGGTTGTCCAGGTGTTGCAGGACTTCCAGGACTTCCAGGAGAACCAGGTGTACCAGGCGTGCCAGGAGATCCAGGCGTACCGGGGGTGCCAGGAGTACCGGGGGTGCCAGGAGTACCGGGGGTGCCAGGAGTACCGGGAGTGCCAGGAGTACCGGGGGTGCCAGGCTGCCCAGGTTGACCATTCGGATCACCAGGTTCTCCTGGTTGGCCAGGTTGACCATTCGGATCACCAGGTTGTCCTGGTTGACCAGGTTGACCATTCGGATCACCAGGTTGTCCTGGTTGACCAGGACTGTTGGTACCCCCATTCCATTGTCCATCATTATCTCCAGTATCTCCATCCCATTGTCCCCCGTTATTTCCCGTATCGACATCCCATTGTCCGCCGTTATCGCCAGTATCGCCGTCCCATTGTCCGCCACCATCGCTACCGGCGACTTCGCTCAAACCTTGCTTACAGTCTTCCCTGGAAACGGCCCAGGCATGATTGCACGCCTGAATTATCGGATCCCAGACGGTTCCAACTCCGCACATGAACTCGTATTTCTCAAACTTTCCTGGTGCTTGCTCCACGCATCTGTAGAATTTTCTACAGTCATTGGGATCGGACAAGAATCCGTCCATCTGGCATGAGCCTGGACTTTGATTTTGACCTTGCTGTTGGCCATGATCGTGGTCTGGGTTTTGACAGTCTTTGTCAGGGGATGATTCGGGCAAAGAAGGCCGTTTCGTTGTCGTGGTCGTTGCTTCGGTATCCCTGAGAGTTGTACTTGATACCGTAGTCGTAGATACGGCTGAGTCTTGATTCTGGGGGTTCTGCAAATCCGAGTCTATGTCGTTTTCGGATCCTCCACACTCGCGGCGTTCGCTTTCATTGGGGTACGTGCAAATGTCACCCTTCGCCGGTGAGAATACTGTGCCGATGCCGCACTCGAATTTGAAAGTTGTTAGGGGGCTGCCGTTGCCCCAGTCGACGCATCTATAATAGATTCGACAATCGTGCGGATCGGGATGGTAACCTTCCTCTGTGCACATGAAGGGGACGTTGCTCTGTCGGTACTGACCTTGCTCCAAGTAGCCATCGTAGTAGCCTGAAAGGACGTATCAGGCGTATCAGTGCTTTTCCGTTTCGTAAGGTTCGCCGAAGAACGATATCGCGGAACAACCTCAACATTCCATGCTCTCGTTTTCAGTAATCTCAGGGAGCAAAATTTATAGGATAAAGATATCTTCTAATGTCGCTAATTAAATGCAGCTGGCGACGCCACGATATCGGTTCGATTTTCAATTAGAGCCGTCTTGTTCGTAGTTAAGGTACGCCGGGCGTATCACGCACGTTTTCACTGTCTCTGGAAGGCTTGGAATCCCTAAGATGGAACCAGTTTGACGACGGAACGGCAATGACGAACAGCAAATAAACCCCAAAGACAACGAGAAAACACGAAGGGCGGAGAGAAGGATATTCGCGCAAAGGGCAAAAATAGGAGCGACCATCAGCAGGCATCTCACGTAGGACCCTTTATCGGACCTGTAATTGGCCCTGCCCCGAATATTAAGGCCCACGATTGTCGATCTTCTAATTAAAAGGCCCTGCCACCGAAGCAGGTCCTTGAGCGTTCAGGAAGTACCCTAACAGTCTGGGTTAAAACAATTTCTACCCTCGAAAAATGTTAATTTACGATCAGCAGAGGGCCGAGAAATTGCTCTCGGGTTTTCTTGCCGCGCATTCTTTTAATCGGCTTAAATTTATAACTCGTCTTACCGGCTTCTGTCAGTGTTGTCAGAATCAGCGTCGTCAAGACGAACAGAAGAGACGGCACTGGCTGCATCTTTGGTTGTTGATCAGCCTGGAAAAGAAATAAAAATTTCGTCTTGAAATGGGGGTGGGAAGGGAGTAAGGCCACTTGTCGATACGTGGAATGATGTGAAGCAAGAATTACGGAGATAAGCGCTCCAAGACAGTTACTCCTACGTCCTGGTTGGCGCTAGGCCAAGGAACATCTTCCCCTCCGACATTGGCAAACACAGGATCTAACTGTTAGCCCTGCTGGCCTCGAGGCTCGTCGGAATAATTTCCACGTCATTGACTAATGCGATCAGGACGATTATGCGACCCCATTCTGGCCAACGTGACGATCATGGGCCGTCCGAAAAAGTGATTTGCGATTTAAATAATACGTATAGCCAGTATAATTCGCCGGTACAGTTATACGTTTAGGCCCAGTGCGAATTTGACACACCTACGTCGATGATGAATTCCGAATCCAATGGGGACGGAACAGTATAAGGATAAGGCGGGGAGAAGAAAGAGGAGATTGGCTTAAATAAACGAGAGGCTTTTACCGCGCTAACGGATCGGTCTTTATTTCGGGGGAGCTCGATTAATTCCCGCTTTTAAGTTATTTGTCTTCTGCTCCTGACCTCCTTCCTACGGAAGCTCCTGTTACGATTCGACAAAAATCTCCCGCGGTTAGCAGTAGCTGTGATTTTCGGAGCGTAATGAGAAATATTGGAATGGAGTGATTTTCGATATAAGTGGCTTGGCAATAAACTGTCCATCGAACGGTAGGTATGGAGGTCGTGTTAGTTCTCTGAAGCTGCGTAATCAGTTGGATCTCATGAGGTTAGTTGGCGAAAACCGATGTTTACTCGAATCGATATCTTTGACCATTAATAATTTCGTTAATGGTGCCGGGGCTAGATGAGCATCTTTTCCGCGTACTAAATCCCGCCAATTGCGAGGCGATGCCCTCTCGAGATAGAATTCCAGGCACGTGGACAGTCACGAGTGTACGATTCCTTGGCGGTGATCGCGGTGGAATCGAGGAAAAAGTTGGGGGTCGAGGAACCCGTCCTGCGCTTCCTCGATTCTCTCGTTGGTTTTATCGTGCGAAGAGTCGCCTGGCCCGCATGCTAGATCCGCTCGGCCGCTCGATCTACGTCCTCCCATAAACAAGCTCGCCACCGCGACGCGGGGGATCCCATAACGAATCGCACCCTGCGCGACCTTAGCTCATGAACCCCTCGTAAATCACCCGGCTGCACGCTCCAACGAATAATAGCCGACCGTCTATGCTTATCGGAGGAAAGCGGACTTGAGGAATCTGCCGATTACCCAACGATTATGCTAGCGACTAATCAGGAGTTCTCGACAATGGCTAATTAGTGTGCGTGCGTGTCGATGGGAAGGCCGAGCCGAATAGCCTTGTCCTCCGGGTCCTTTCTCCGCCAGTGAGAATGCCGAGGAGAATACAGGCGAGTTCATCGAATCCCGGCGAATGTCAGTGAGATCGGCTGACATAATCATTCGCCGGCGCTGCCATAATAGTGTCTTGCAGGTTCAATGTCACTCAGTGTTCATGTTCAAAAGCTCATCCCATTGATGCCCTCCATTCTCGGCTCTCGCTTGCCTGCTCTGCCATGCGAATCATCATTTATTGTGCACATCGACCGACCCACCCTCACCTTCCCTCATTAGTCATGCTTTCATCGTTAACTCCTATCGATGGTACACAGGCCCCGTTTATGAAGACATCCCCCCTTTGGTCTTCCCAACACGTTGAACTTGTTATCTTTGTCGGAAATGGCCCGATTTTTCGTACAACTGGTGGGGGTGGGGTGGGGGATCGTGCAAAAGACGGCCTACATTTATTCGATGCCGTAGGATTTAGGTGAGGCCCCCTCCCACCTTTGAATGAAACATTATTTCAGGCTACGAAGAACGCGTTCACACGTGAATCGTTGCCTGAATACAAATCGTTACTCTACCGTGTGTGGGTGTTTGCTCGGCGTTTACGGGACGTTCGACTTTACGTGAAAAACATAAGCATCTCCTGTAATTCTGACGTGACGTGCAGTTTGTTGGAATCCCAACTGGTGACGTCCGAAACGAATGAAAATGTTGGAAACGCGTAAGGACGACATTTTATCGGCGCGTATATCCTGAGTCATATGCGTGGCAGTCTCCGGATATTTCAATGGTTTATTGCCATCGCGTAAAGTTGAACCGTAAGCTAGAGGGCCGAAGGCGAAGATAATGACGGGCCATTAGAGTTTCACGACTTATTTATAAACCAATTGGGATGGGTTTACCACCTGCCGGTGCGCCCTGGCTCACGTAACAGCTGTGGAGCATTCCAACTACGCTCCTCGATTAACCGGCCCTCGAGGACGAGTCTTCTTTATTTTGTGGGAATCGGCAGAACTGGATTAATTGCACGACGTCCGGAGAACGCGAAGCACGAGCAATGCCATTCCATTTCGTTTCATTCCCTCTTCACTCTTCATTTCTCCCGGAGATAACGACATTTCGCGCTTACTGCCAACCTCCGGGCGGAATGCGCAAAGGCGGACACTGGAATTGCTCGGGCCCAACATTTTTTCGGCGGTTCATGTGCACGCCGGAGAAAGAAGAGTAGACGAGAGGACAGGAAAACGATCCTCGGTAATTGTACGGTCTTGTTGGCATTACAGCCGGTGATTTAACGGTGAGCCCGAGGCTGCCGGAAGCCGAGAAATTCGGCAGATTTTGCTCGAGATCGCCGTATGACGATTTAATTATAGCGGCATTCAGGATGGGATCGTGAAAACGGTACGTCGGCCCCGTCGGTAGTATGTACCTTCACTGACCGTCGCTCATAAAAAACCACCTACCATCATTAAAGAATTACCGTTCGGCTAATAAAGAAGATGCGAAAACACGGGCAAAAACGAGCTTCGGTAGAAAAATTGTACGGTACGCTGGGGCATTTTTCGATGCAATCAAAAGGCAATTGCTCGGCGGGTAGTTAAAACGATGGCGCAAAGAAAATGATTTGTTTTACAATGACGCGACAGCTATCTCTGCGAAGGGAAAGCTATCGTTAGACGCGAAAAGAATGGTCGTGTAACTGTACGCTCGAAACGCGTGACCTCGAATTAAAGCCGATCGACGGAATCCTCCGCAAGACTAAGCTCTCGAGCACGTTTGAGGAAATCGTTGCGTACGAAAGAAAAGCGGGCGCTTGGAAAAAATGCTAATAACATAGAAGCTAGTGAATTTTTTCCTGTCTGCCGACGCACGTCTCGCAAAGTATAGGGAGACGAAGGATGGCCGAGGCCTTGGGAGCGTCGATCGTAAAGATAATGTCCGAATCCAAGGCCGCATCGGGAGAAACGATTTCACGTGAATCGCGGGGAATCCGATAGATCCTGCATAGGTCGAGCCAAGGGCTCGATCATTACCAGAGCCGCGATGATGCGATGATGCGATGATGCGATGATGCGATGATGCGCTCGGTGCAGCGAACCCGATTGTTATTATGGCATGCGCCGTCGGACATAAGTGCAACCTTGCCGTTCAAACCCGCAAGGTCGTCGTCTCCGTCTCTCCCCCGCGCAATTCTTCCCCTTCACTCTCGCTGCGTCTCCGCTTCTTTTTCACCGTCTCCTACCTCGCTTCATTTTTACCATTTCAACATCCCTCCGAACCAAGCAACTTCTTCTAGCCCCTCTCGGAAAAATTTCTACCCCGTTTTTATCCCTTCCTCCTTTTATCCTCTCGCTTTTCAAGCTCTACCCTCGGTGGTTGCTGGAAAACCTTGAACCTTAACGCGCCACGGAGAAACGACTACGAGACGCGCCGTGATAAATCTGTGGAGAGTGAAGGCTACAAGATCGCTGCGGAGAATAAGGTAGCTCCACTGCGAAAAAGAGAGGAGCGTACGGTGGGGCGAGGGCAGCATGCATGCAATTTACAAGTATCCCTTTAATTGCGCGCCGCCAATGCCAAGTACACCGGATGAAAACACCGCCGGGGGAACTCGGCGTTAATGGAGGAAAATTAAAACCGACAAGGACCGAGTCAATACCGAAGAAATGAAACGAGCAAAAACTCCGGACAGGACTTGGCATGGCACGACTATTACATGATAAAACGAGGTAGGAAGACGAAGAGACGGCAAGGGAAGGATGGAGTAAATGAGAAATAAAGGGACAAGGGAAGGGAGAAAATGAGAAACGGCCGATTAGATTAAGTTGGACGTAAATAGAGCGTAATCATACAGTGGGATGAATCAATGAAAATTGTCGGCGGTTAATGCGCTGAGCGAACCTTGTTCGGTTTTATTAATGGATCCGCTGAGCGTGTAATACCGTGCGCGCATCGACAGGGAATTGCAATCAGGGTAGGCGTACCGGTTATGGGCAACTCGGTATCCAACCTCTCCATCCCTTAGGAACTCTGTTTATTCTGTACGAGGCAAGTTATAGTTAATTCTCTCGAAAGACGGAAAATTTGCTGGCCAATCATTAGCTATGAGCTAATGCTATGAGCATTTCCATTATTCGAGTTATGGGAAAGGTAAATGTCGTTTACGCGGATCACTTTAACAATGAGTCATTTTACAGATTCTTGCACCGATGAAAATGATCGTTATTGTTCTCGGGAGTATCTCTCTTTACGAATGCTTTCAAGGACTACGGGCAATTAGTTGTTGAAATCGCGTTAATAATGGAAGAATTTTACCGCGCCATTCCGGACATAAATAATTCCTTCTAGCGGCGAGATTACGATTTTCCGTAATGGATGCAAATGGGCTAGAGGTTGCTCGACTCGAGTTTCATGGATTCTCTTTTTTATCAAGAGGTGTAACCATCGACCTTTGCGGTTGCGATACGATTCACAGAATCTTCTAACGACGCTTCGTTTAACTGAATATCTTTCCGCGGCGATAAACGTTTCGATTAAGGAGCAAGAAACGTGGCGCAGTGATATCATTCGAGCATGATTTTCTCAGGGATATTCGTAAAATCTCTCGAGTTTGTAGGAAGACGGTTGAGCAGATGGATTCTTATTGTTTTTTGGCGGTACGTGTTAAGGGCAGCAGGCCTCCTTAGGAGCGGTTCAAGCTCGTACATAATGTATCGGACGTCGAGCGGAATGTCCTTAAGGACGCGAGACCATTTACGGGCTCGTCGACAGGCCCCAATGTCGAGGACGACGCGTGCACCGCACGGCTCTGTCTTCTCGGAGACTTCAATGCCACGAACGGCACTCGAGTATGCCGCTCGTGAAATGTACGGCCAAATACAGTAGTCCAATTCTCCTCGAGGACAGGGAAATTTGATTGATCGTCCATCGGAGCACATTGCGCAACGCGATGACGTTCATTGTCAAGATCGGGGGATGCAGGCCGTGCATGCGAATCGAAGGAACGCCGATACGTCGTCCTACCAAAAGCGGCCAGAGCCGTGTGATGAGAATTCTAAGACACCGCGGAAATTTTCGGTCGAGCACGTTTCGTCGCGACACGCTGTAAACTTGGTAAAGCCGCTCGTGAACGAGCGAAACAGTTAGGCCGGGTGGCCCGGTGTCACGGTTCAAAATCGATGACCTGTTACCGCTTCTTTTATTTTCCCTCCCAAATAAACGGGACAATGGGTAAAATTGAACCATCTTGCCCCTCATTAACTGACCAACGATAAATAAGTGTACTTACTCTTGGATGTTTATGACGAAAGTTCCTCTATCCTGAGTCCTTTAGTCCGTGGGGCAAGTACTCCTCGTCATCTCGCGGTCCTTCCGCGCTCGTCGATGGCCTTCCAACGAACTTGTAGGGAACCGACTGGCCGACGACCCTTCGGCGACTTTTGACCAACTATTCCCGTAAATCGCTTGCCGATCGCGGCACGTTCTCGAGAGGGAGTAAGTCCTGAGGACGCGGATGGCTCCTACTTATAAAGACTTGGCCAAGTCTTGGCTCTCCAATTGGCCTGACAGTGTATGCGTGAGATAGCCATTCTCTCTCTCTCTCTCTCTCTGAGCCACCCCCCTTCCACTCGGTTTCTCCCTCTGTCTCTCTGTGTTTCTCTCTGTGTGCTCCCTCCCAGCCCTCCCATCCTCACTCCTCCTCTCTTTCTCTCTCCCGGCACCTCTTCCCTTTATCTCCCTCTACTTCTCCCCCTTTATCACTCCTCTCTCTTACTCTCTCTCCCTCCCTCTCTGTGTTTGGTGTGTGCGAGCACATGTGTAGACGTGAGGAGGAATCGCGGCAAGGTGGAAGGGGGTACAAACCGTGTCCCGATCGTTACGCGCTCGATACTGCGTTACACATTACGGAGGACGGTGGTGGATTCCGTGAGAAGAGAGAGAAAGAGACTCGTCCGGCGGTGGTTCGTCTCGGAATCATCCATGTCTCGACTGGATTGCCCGCAGAGATGACCGAGGGATCGAAAGCACGTTGCTTTATCAAGCTGCGCGGAACCCTAGACTTCGACGATCCTAATGAAAATTGAATTACTTACGATGCAGGAGATGAGATTGCAACGACCGGACTGCACGGCCTTGGTGCACCAGTTTCATCCGAAGGCGTAAGTTCGCCGTCCCTCTTGCCGCGATACATTGTTTTTCCCTGCTGACGGTCGTCGAACAGGTTCTGCTATCGGTGCCATAAATAGTGCGATGATGCGAGTACTATCTGCCGAAAAAAAAGGAGTAAGGAAAAAATATTAGGGCGTGGACGAGCCAAGGGGGAGATCCTTAATTCTCCCTAAACAGTCTTTTTCGCGTGCTGCTCCAGACGAGATGGATTTTTTTCTCATAATTATTTCCGGCAATTACGCATCATCCTCGAATTTGCTGACTCGATGGTTCCCTCCAGTTCGACGAACTCTTTGAGGATCCAGCCCTAGGATTCTCGGAGGATGTGAGATTATTAGAAGACTTTTAAAAGCGTATCTGCTCGGTTCGATGAACTCCGGCAAGTGACGAAACTGCACGTGCTAACAAGGCGTGACGAAAAACCAGTAAGAGAGGTAAAAATTCGGCGAACGAAGGTGCCAAGACTATTATCGGTAATTATCGAGGATTGTTGTGGTCGTGCGAGGCTGATTCCGGAATTACGAGAAGCGGAATTCGTTGCCACACGTCCAAGGATACCGCGAGGAACGACATGGACGAAGAAGATGCTAGGAAACAATAGGAACATTGAACTTGGACGGGAAGAGCCATCGACCATCGACCACCGACCATCGACTATCGATTATCGAGCATCGAATATCCTCCTGGAGTGAGCGAAAAGATAGGTCTTCTTAGGTGTTCTTCGAGCATTAATGACCGGAGATGTTGTTATAAAACGGAGGGTCGGGCTTCGGAGGAGACGCCTTGTTTTCTAGGCATAAGAGGAAAACATGGACGTATCGGGAAAGGGAGTACAATGGACCGTATGTCAATGTTTGTTCGCCATAAATGTCCGACGGTAAAATGCCTACGGTACTGTTCTGTCCTGGGCCGGCGATTACCGCGGATTCCTGGGGGAATAGCCGACCCTGCCGTGCGCGGAATCTCGGAATTAACGAGCCGCGGAATAAAGCGCGGAAGTTGGCTCTTGCACCGATCCATGAATTATTCGTGCGGGGCAGCGCTCGATTCACCTGTCCAGGGGACTTTTTACTCCAAGGGCAGAAACTGGCGAACCGGCGAACCGGCGAACCGGCGAACCGGCTGGAGATGTGCGCAGGACCGTTCTTCTCTGAGATTTCTATCTCCGCCCGGCCCCAGACCGTTCTTCATACATCCCCTTAATGAACATGTATGCTTGACGCAACGACTCGTCGTCATTTCCATTGCTCCATTCGTTCGCGTGCATTCGAATGGTCTTTATTGAATAACGTTTGACCGGAGGGCCGACCATTTTTCGTTACGACGGCCGATCGGATTAACGGCTGGCCACCGTGATAATTTCGATAAGGCGATAATTGGAGGGGGCACAGTCGGGCCGGCGCCAACCGCGAAACCGTTCGCAGGATGCACCTGTTGCGATTGCCCTTCGCGAGTTGCATCGAACGTGTAATGCCCCGTAATAAACACGTCTTCCTTTTATTCCTGCTCGGCGCGCTCTATAAATAACCGAGCCACTCTTTTCTGCTCCTCCCTCGGTACGTTTCGCGGTCGAAGATGCTGCGATTCAGGTTTCATGGGTCTACACCGATGGCAATTAGCGGCCGCAGCAGTGAAAAAATTAAGCTTACTCCCTTGACAAAAGAAAGATCGTAAGAGTTGTATTTTCAAGCAGCGGTTCACATTGATTTTCGCTGAAACATTGATTCCCTGCCACCTTAACGAGGCCGCGCTGATATGCAAATGACAGTAGAATTCAGACCCTACACGGACATCTCATCAGCAGGGTGGTCGAAATTTCAAATGAATCGTTCAACTCAAGAATGAAAGTCATCTCTTATCCAGCTGCATGCCTCTCTTTTGCTAATTAAAAGTTATGCTAATTGGCTGTACTCGCGGGAAACGAGCGCGCAGATGAATGTATCCTCGTGGCTGATAAAAGAGCGCGAAACCTGAGGAATTGCCGAGTATGCACCTGCGTCGATTTATTCTCGCGCAAAGGACGATGCAGTTCAAAAAAATTAGACATTTCTGCTCCGAATTCGATCCGAGTGTTTTCCATTCTAATTATCTCTGAAATTCCTTTTAACGGATATATTTCCTTTGTCGAGCGATGGCATCTTCTATTCTCGCATTTCGCGTGGATGACTAATGATGTCTCGATGAAGAACAATAATTATAGTCGAGCTAACCCGGAGCTGTGCGGAGAAAAATTGTCGATTGCCAACGGCTCCATCTACGAATGAAAACGGAGCGCCGTCGGAAAATTGCATGGAAAAGGATCTAACGGCTTCTGTCGATGAAAAAAAAGAAAGAGGCGTTGTTCGCACCTTTGGAATTGATCGTCGTGATCGGTTCTGCCACGCTTTTATTCATTTATTCCGAGCACAGAGAAACCCTCCTCCTTGAAAAATTCATTCAACATTCCGTGGACTTTTTTATTAGGCCGACGGGGCAAGCAGATCTACCCCGATGTTCTAAGAAATCTTTTGCCGTGTGTCGGTTGGGCAAATAAAAGTATCTCAGTAATCGATAAAGCACCGTACGAAAGAGTTGAGGAGCGTCGCCGGCACGACGGACGAGCGTTTCAACAGCCGTTTCTTCTTCACGCTTCCACTTGATCTTTTTGTCTCATCTTCTTCGTCCTTTTCTTCTCCTCTTGCATGCATCTTGTCTAGCAGAACGATTACGCCGACGATGCGACATTGCCAGGATCATCCGACTGGAATCTCCGCGATTTCCACTTTCCCCTTCCTCCCCTCGTCTTATTTCTCTTGGGTTTTAGCCTTCGGAAAACACGTCTTACGTCTGTATTAATTTCCCGAAGGAATCAGATAATTATTTAGAAAAACAAAATGTGCGTTCACTCGAGGATTTTTCTCGATTCGTTAATTTTTTTTATGGGCTCTCATGACGATCGAATATTTTATTCGACGGAGCATGCGTCGGTGTCGAAGGACGGCTGAATCATCGTGTCGTGCCAGTTGTCATTAACGGCTCATAATATCATAATCGGTCTTGGCTGCTTCAGGCCCGGCTATCTGTTCGAAATATTAATGGCAAAACAAAACATAGAAATGACATCGACTGAGGATCTCTTCTGCGGAGGAGGAAGAGTAGAGCAGCAAGACATCCTTGACCCAAAAGAAAGTTGGATTCCGTAAGCGAAATTATCGATTGGACACGATTGGTAGTGGGCCACAAGGCCAACGATAAGAGATATGACGTAGCCCACATTCTTCGACAGGTCCTTCTTTAAGCATATTCCTTTCATGCCAAGCGGAAACGTCCGAATTCTGCTCATATAAACAGCGCTGGCATTACGTACGATACATCTCATCAATATAACGGATCCTTATTATTCGTATAAGAGATTGACACATTTCTTTGACGCGCGGCTCGTAAAATACAGAGGACTCCCAGCGAAGGGTGTTAAAACGGACATTTGCAAATGACGCTGAGGAGAATCTCAGTAAAAATACCAGTGGGTCATCTTCTTTTTCCTCTTCGGTCCGTCACGCTGGTACTGCTGGGAGGTTGAATATGTATGACGGGATTCTTTTCCGGGGGATTCCGTTAGACTTTGTTCGACTGCGGGTAGTCTCAGCGCGAAAAAATGCGCGATACTTTTGGAGAGGTTCGTGCGCGTATTTCCCTCCTTACGTATGGCAGGTCAGAGGGTAAGAAAGCGCGGATAATAGGCAAGCTCCGTTAATTGGATGTATCGAAATGCCTGTGTCTTCTTTAGTATCGACGTTTGAATCTGCCAATGTTTCCGGGTGGCAGTGCATTACCGCGACTCGTAGCTCTCCGATGTGCCGTTTCTCGAGGCATGCCAAAAGAGATGCAAACCAGCTCTACCATCAAAGATGCACCTGCAATAACTGCAATGCCAGTGCTCATCGTAAGTACTCTCCGCGTAAAAATAACAGCACTAACGAGATTTTGGCGAAGATAAATAAACACTGTGCTGGAGAGGGGCGGAAAGGAATGCGAAGCTTCATGACCGGCATATTCCTCATACGTCTTGACAATACTACGAACGGACCGTCGAAAAACATGCTTTTTTTTACTTGTAACAGCAACAAGGCGTTAACGCGCTAACTAATAGCACGGAATATGATCGGATGGCGTGATTAATCGACCGGTCCAGGGGACATGAATAACGTTCTCCACAGGCGGACCAACGTTTTTTTATCATAGACCATCGTCTAACGCTGTGCTTCCCAGTCGTAGGATGGCAAAAGGTCTCGGTAGATCCTCTTACTTGCGCTTAATCGTTGTGTAACCAGTTTCACGTGCACAACGAAGGAAAAAACATGAGGTTCGATAATTAATAAAGCAAAAAGTACGAGTGGTTGGGGGGAGCGAATAGCGGGCCCATACGAAAGGAAGTTAATGTCTCGCTCCGAGGAAGGGTAGGGGAAGTTGGCACGAACGGCTAACTGTGCCTGGACCATAAAGTCACCCGCTCTGTCGGCCACGGCGATCTTTGAATTTCCTCATTGGCGTCTCGTAGAGGAGCCCACGCGATCTGCAGTAGCATCCTTCCGAATGGAATGCACTGCGCCAACAACAAACTGCCTGACCCACAAACGGCAGAGTCCTCGAAAAACTTGTTCCTACCGGCGGTCCTCAAGATTTCTCGTACTTCTTCTCTTCCTTATCTTCGATTCAGTTTTATTGGCGTGTATTTAACGATGATTATGCGGCTTGCAGCGCGGAAGGGAACGTCTTTTCGTTGGCCGAGTTGACGGAGTGACGGAGTGACGGAGTGACGGAGTGACGGCCCTTCCATCCGTGTCAATGAATTCCCTGCTTACGGATGGGGCACGCCCACGCGATTATGCGAATTTATGCGTAAGATCGATCGAATCCTCACGGTCATGGCCGTGACCGTGGCCGTACAAGAATGTCGATTGTACGGCAATTATTGCTCCAAATGTTTCTTATTAGGAGGATGTTTCTCTTTCCGTTTCTGCATTCGTGCCGATCGTGATCGTGCCGATGCATCGTGATGGAACGTCGGAGCCCTATGAGGAAATCCAGGTGGAGAGGGGCCAGCCGAAAAGGGGACGGTCTCGTCATCCTTCGGCTAATTTCCAGCCTCTCGCATATAATCGACTCCTTGGAGATCGTCCGCGATACCGTTACGAAGCGTATCTGCCCCGAGAAAAGGTTCAACCGTACCAAGTCGGGCCTAGCCAAAGCGAAATTGTCAATTATTTTCTATAGGTGGCTGAAGAAACGACCTGCTGGCCTTTTCCACGACGAACCGTCAGTGTCGCTGAGATACGAATAGAAGATAAAACGCTCGCGAGGTCGGCTACGAATTTAAATTTCATGGTCAAGGAGTCTTTGCCCAGAGTGGGGCCAGTCATCGGCAAGGAATCCATCGTTCGGGTAATGACACTTGCTCGATCTTGAACTTGATCTTCGCGTCGAGGGAATGACGAGATCTGCCAGCACCCCGTGTTCACGTCGGCACGGAGAGTGCAATAAATAGCAGGCCTACGCGGCTCTTTGAAAATTTATTCACCACTTGAGAGATCGTTAAATTGAACTCCCCTGGAACTGGCTGCTATAGGTGATCATCCGCTTCTCCGAACCATCAAAAATAATCAGACCACGCTTGATGGCCTTGCCGAGTATCACAGCCCCGTGTTTAATACCTCCGCAGACGGCTGTGCTTCCCGTTTTAATCCCTTCAGTGATACTCACTTTCCCAGACTAGTTGAATGCCATTAAAGACGATGTCGGGAAGATGTCGGAAAGATGTCGGAAAAAACAGACTTTCCTCGCTCGATAAACATGTGAAATAAACGGACTAGCAAGATACCCATTCATGGTGGACGCTAGTAAAATAGACTGTTTTTCTTATCGTCTAAACTTGTTATCCTCCCGATTGGCACCTTTTTATCGTGTAGTTGGATAAGTGTAGACAGAAATAGACACGTATGTTTAGCGAGAATTTAGTGACCAAGAGTGATACCGATGGCGATTAGAACCGGATCAAGAATATGGGAGCAAAGCGAGAAGAGTACTTGTTGCGTTCCTTTTCGCCGGCGGGATCAGCCTAGCGGAAAACCTCGAGGATTTAAATCAATTTGAAATTCATTCCGAGGAAAGACGTATTTATGGTTAGAATGACGTTACAAAGTAGAAAAGACACGGGCCTGCTGGACGTTAATCGGTTAGCGGAAGCGAGGCGGTTCGACGAGATGGGAGACTCACGCTAAAACGTCCGTGATAATGAATTGTTACAGGAGACTGATTCATTCTAAGGGCATCCTTCGCGGCTTACTCCGCTTTACATAATTCCCCCAAGTTACGGCGATTGAATTGCATAAAATAAAACGTTAGTTCCGCCATCGATCAACATGATTATCCTGCGATTATCTGAAAACGTTTAACTACTTTGACTTCCTCTGCACTATGAGTCCTCGTTCGGAGGTAAACTTGAGCGAACAATATCGGTACACTATTTTTAATTGAGGCATTTACCAAGTTCTGTTATGATATTTTTATTTACATTTCTTGCAAGCCAATGAACGAATATCGTGGTTGATCCTTCTATCGTCATTTGTTGTATAAAGCTATGTGAACCTGCTGCTGCTCTCTGGGGAAAAGGTAAGGAAGTTTCAATATCCTCAGCTTAAGTTTACTGCCGATGGAAGGTGAGTCGAGTGGAGAACAGCATCGGCTGGTGAACAGGTAGCGAACACCTGCTGCTATCTGTTCAAGAACCAACTCTACCGTACCTCCTATTCAATGAGCACAATAAATATAATCCCTCGTTTTACCGCCTTCCGCAAATAACCCGAGAACAAACCGGTTCATGTATTTCATTGAACATGAGAGATTGGATAATGTTTTTCATGAAAAACCATTGTCACAAATCAATATAATCGTGGCAAATACAAAAACTCGACAAGTCATTCATGTCTTTTGCGAATGAATCCATACATGACGAAGCTTTTTTACAAGGAACCATGAATTGCGCAACTATATCTTAATAAGTCCGTCAAGCTGTCATGGCGGACCATTGCGGATGGTCTTACGTAAAACTTCACGAGTGGTGAACGTAATTAAACCTTGCTCGGACTTTTGTATGTCTCCGGATTCGCACAAAAATGGAAAAATGTACGACTATTACAGAGATACCTCACGTACTATTTATCTATGCTCGTTATCACCTTGTTTGCTATTTTATCAATTATAATGTAAGGTTTCTACGAGCGTCAAGTACGTTTGCCGTCCTTGCCGGTTGAATATGCGCTCTAAACGGTGAACAGGGTCGGAATACAAATTATCGACACGTTCAAAAATTCGTGACGCGTCACGTAAGTGCAGATATGTATTTACAATGTCGACACGTGCTTTTCCTTGAGTCATTACATGGCCGAGTACAAATACAACCAGGAAACTTTGGGATTAATTCTGCTGAACGATTTCTCGACAGAACAAAAACGATTTACGAAAAAGTATGATAGCATGTTATTTTAGGGGGTGACGCATGTGTTTGTATACGCTTGAATTTACTTCCTATTTTGAAATGTGAATCCCAAAGCGATCCAGGTTTATTTAAGGTAAGCGGGATAATACGGAGCGCACACTGGAAAACGTATAACCAAATGAAAGAAATACACAGCCGAGTAAATATTTGCCTCTGGCGTAGAACTGCATTTTCTTGGAAGACGAAGCTTAGATTTCTTTGGGAGGTATCATTATCGATTGTTGCGATGACACAGCTTGACCCGAATCTCCCTTCGTTGGAGGTTTCGTGAACTCCAAAGGAAAGATGATTTTGACACGTGTGATGGAGAATAGCGAGAAACTGGGTAGGACGGTAGACACAACAGCTTGGAAAGAACCGATAGCGAGTTCAAATGTTCTTCTCGGTTCTGGCCGGCTCGTAAGATAGAGCGGCGCCGTGAAAAGCGTCAATTTGCCGGGCGAATTGATAATAATTTCCGTTTGTCCGAGAGTCCCGGCGGAGATCGTTTTGAATGATCCAAGACGCATGCGCTCCTTTTGACACGATGCAAAGCCCGTGTGTGAGCGGTTTGATCAATCAGTGTGTCGCGCAAGTACCACCAGACGCACCGAATTGGCAATACTTCCCGGCGGCTCTTCAAAATTCTACGTCTAAACCAACCGAAACTCCGTGGAACTTTCTTTCTCATCACAACTCGGGCATTCCCTGTGTTCCTAAAATTGAGACACTTCTTTAGCCCGTTTATCGTACCGTAATAGAAGAGTTAAATACCCTCGGCAAGAGGTAAGAACGCAAGAGATAGAGCACTCTGTTCGCATAAATGATAATGGGTTCGTCAGGTGATACGGATTAATTGGTTGTCTGGCAAGTCTCCGCGCGGATGGATCAATTAGCATTATTATACCGTTACCATCGCCGGGAATCGATCTAACGTTGTTACGAATCGTTATTGAAAAATCGATTGTCTCCTAATGGTCCAACGACATCTATGACGCAGAAGAGGAGAGCCTGAGGCCTCTCTATTCGCTTTCAGACGGTCAGCCGCTTTAGTTAAAACGAATTGAAGGAACCGGACGAATGAAATTACCAAAGGATGACCGGGATCAACGTTGAAAGACTGATTAAGAAGAGAGTGCCCATCTTAAGGTGGTTGCCACGGTACAAAGTGGATGATGCGTTGGGAGATCTCGTTGCTGGTCTTACAGTTGGACTGACCTTGATACCGCAGGTATTTCGTAAGACGAATCATTAGTTGTGAGTACGAGCATTACTAGGTATTATATTGCAGGCGATAGCGTACGCAGGATTGGCAGGTTTAGGTCCCCAGTATGGACTTTACAGCGCTTTCGCGGGGAGCTTCGTTTATATACTTTTTGGAACATGTCGGGAGGTGAACATCGGTCCGACTGCCCTCATATCCTTGCTGACCTTCACTTACGCCAGGTAAAATGAACGAATGATTTCTCCTAACATAGAAAATGAAAGGTCGAATGACTTACCGAGTCTTCAGGGGATTTCACGAGTACGCTGCGCTTCTCTGCTTTCTCTCGGGATGCGTGACAATGGTCCTTGGTCTTCTGCGCTTGGGCTTCCTCGTAGAATTCGTCTCGGTACCCGTGGTTTCCGGATTCACTTCGGCAGCCAGTGTCATCATCGCCTGCAGTCAGATCAAAGGGTTGCTGGGTCTCACCATCCACGGCGAGAGTTTCATTGAGATTTGGAGGGAGCTGGCTCTGCATGTCCACGAAACGAGGATACCAGACTTGATCCTATCGTCTTGCTGCATAGCCATACTGTTGATCCTGAAAGTACGACACAGAACACGTGATTACCAATGTTTCTAAGCCCTAAGTACATAAGAGACAACCCTCACTCATATTTTGCAGTGTCTCAAAGATGTACGGGTCTCGAGTAAGAGCCTGAAAAAATTCCTCTGGTTCTTGGCGACGGGAAGGAATGCCCTAGTTGTCGTCCTTTGCTCTGTAACCTCCTACGTTTTCCAAGCCCAAAAGGGAGAGGCCCCGTTCATCCTGACAGGAGACATCGACGGTGGTTTCCCCACCGTAGAACCGCCACCCTTTTCCACTACTTCCGGAAACGAAACCATCAGCTTCCTCGAGATGTGCGGCAATCTGGGATCCGGGATCCTCATCGTACCATTGGTCTCGATCATCGGAAACGTCGCCATTGCTAAAGCATTCTGTGAGTCCGTTATTTATCATGAAAAAAAGTTGACGATTACGATCGAGATGTCTAGAAATGTAAGTTTATTCGAAGGAAAACAATGATTCACTGATTTTGCAGCCCGGGGCGTTACGCTGGATGCTACGCAAGAAATGTTGACCTTGGGTCTTTGTAACGTGGTTGGTTCGTTCTTTCACTCGATGCCAGTTACCGGTTCTTTTTCAAGAAGTGCCGTAAACAATGCCTCGGGAGTGAGGACCCCTCTCGGGGGGTTGTACACAGGTGAACAACGGCATGCAAATACAACAACACTTGATCAAAAGCAAACTTAGCAAATGACAATAAATTTCAGGTGCTATCGTGCTTCTCGCTCTGAGTTTATTGACGCCGTACTTCTACTACATTCCACGGGCCACGTTAAGTTCCGTAATTATCAGTGCAGTAATATTTATGGTCGAACTCAGAATTTTACGACCAATTTGGATGTGCAGCAGTGAGTATATTAACAAAGTGGATTAACGAGATGCTACGCAAAAAAATTAACAATCGTATGATCTTTATTAATTAAAAGAGTGAGTGTAAGCCATTGCCGATACATTTTTTCAGGGAGAGATTTAATTCCGGCGTTTACCACATTCTTCGCATGCTTGTTTGTTGGCGTCGAGCTGGGTATTTTAATTGGGGTAATGATCGATCTAGCGATGTTGGTCTACTTTAACGCAAGACCAGCAATATACATTGAATACCGAAATGTAAATATACCTCATTGGGCTATGACTTTATTTCTTAGTTAAATCATTGATCGCAGTGACTTTCTACGGTTTTTAGAGTAGCACGGCAAACTACGTTCTTGTTAGGCCCAGCAGTGGGCTACTGTTCCCGGCGGTAGACTACTTGAAAACGTATTTAACAGAGGCATTGAAGGAGGATCAGAGAAAGTGTAAAAAATATTCTAAAGGCTCAAGGAACGTCGTCTTGGATTGTGGATACATTCAGAACATTGACTTTACCGCGGCACAAGTAAGTTTTTAAACGTATGACATATACATATTTTCTTATTTTTTTCGCTCCTCGCAGGGTCTTACTATGGCTATGGACGATCTCAGGAATAATCAGTGCCGTTTAATAATGCTACGACCAACAGCGGAAATTCTGCAGAGTGTCCAAGTACTGTCGCAAGAACAGATATTAACGGCCGAATCTGACCACGAATTGATGACCCTGTTAAAAGAGTGCGAAAGTGCGAATCAACCCAACTGTCAAACGAACATTCAAATAAACGATTTAAATATTGACAAACTGTGCGAAAGGAAGGATGATTATAACTGCACAAAGTTGTGAAGCAAATGCTCCGTAGAAAGTATAATTTATCGTTCACTGTTTATTGTACAATGCGGTCGTTATACATAACACAATATGTTTTTATCTGAATATCGAAGCGATTTGTATCCATTCTAAACACAAACCGAGAATATAATATTTGTATCTTTAAATAAGTGCGAAATAAAATGAAATTTTGAATGAAGTTTATTAATTTCTACTTATGAACCTCCCCTCAAGCTGCACTTTCTTCGGCAGACGTCCACCTAGTGCGGAGTACTCATATTCCAAGCAATCTCTTACATTCGTAATCGGAGCTTGCATATCGTTTCTTTCTTTTGCGTAATTATATCGGCCATAGATGTCCATTGGCCGGAGAAACAAATCATGATTCGCTAATTTTTTATTTTGTTCCGGCTGTTCAATTCGCTTTACTCCGGTGTCATATAACGCAAAGGTTGATGGTTGATGTAAACCGCCTGCTGCTTCTGTTCGGGAATGTACCTATTTTGATATCTACGCGAAGGGTCAATAAATTAGACGATAAGAGTTTTCGAATTAAAGATACCATGCTGTAACGTACCTGTTAGCCTCTGTTTCGCTGGTCACTGGAACATTCTGTCGTACAGATACTTCGCTTTCTGTAGGCTGATAATTTCGAGAATTTCTACATAGGGTATCTTGCGTAGGATAATAGGAACCGTAGACCGGATTGACTACGAGCATCGTTGGCCCAGCATATGGCATGGCGTACTGATAGCCCTGGACATGAGATTCCACTCCGCTGTAGTGTGGATTTATCACTTGAACGTACTGCTGCGGGAAATAATTAGCTGCCGGTACGTTACTGTATTTCGCCTGGGGATTCTGATGGTTGAAATTCGATACTTGCGCGTTACACTGATTAATTATGGGGTACGGCTGATTAGGGTAATAAGCCTGCGTTGGCATTATCACAGGTCGAGAACAAGTGTGAACACCCTGAGATGTACAAGAATGTGCTAATGTCGAAGGCCGGCTGCACGAGTGGACGTTAAAAGGCACACTAGGTGCCGGAATTTGCGAATTCACAGTAGCCTTTGCAATATTTTGAGGGAAACTTAGTGTCGGTGTAATGGAACTTCTACGGTTATTCATTATCTTCTGAGACAAGTCTATGGGTAATCGAGCAACATTGCTGCTCTGACTAGGTGGGTTTCTAGGAAATGCAGCTTTTCTTGGGCCTTCGGACACTCTGTTAGCCTTAGATTCCGCAAATGTTTTAGGGCTGGATTTACTCTTGCTTGCAGGATTGTTACTTGTTCTCAAAGAAATGGGGGTGGAGGTGGACACTTGTTTTCCGACCAAGGCAGATGTTCTGCGCGGCCTTATTGCTCTGCGATCGAAAGATTCATCGGAAGATGATGTAGAATTTTCGATGAATATGGGTTTCTTTCTACGTGAATAGTTTGCCTTGTTTAGTTCTGTAGAGGAGTCATTAGAAACACTCTTCTTGCATGGCAGAGACAAATTTTTTTTCCCTTCCCCGGAATCGCTGGAATTATCTACAACTTTGTGTAATTGTTCGTTACGCCTATGAATCTCCTCGTGTTTGTACTTATCCGTGCAAATATCAGGATTAACACCTGATAATCCCTCTTGTTTACAATGACTTTCAGATTCCATAGAATTGGCAACATCAATTGGTTGATTACAATTAATCTTCTTTGGTTCAGTACTCACTATGCATGTACTTTTAGCTACCAAAGGACACTTTGTGCTTTGGTTCATTTTATTCGTTTGATCAACGTACTCTTTCCCGCAAACTACCCCTTTACCATCGTTACATTCGACAGGCTTTAAACCATTATTCGGAATTTTGCAAACCCTATGGATATGAAAGTATAATAAAATATACGTCGTCTTACAAACTGTACAAAGCATTAACCCGTAGTTTACCATTTCTCATCTTCCTCTGACGACACACATCCCTGCCATTTTTTATTTCGTTGTTCATCTTCTGCGTCAGTAATATTTAATTGTGCTATTTGGGCGGTCACAATACTTTCTGTGAGGGCTAATGTCAACATTTCTTCTTCATTAAATTTTTCTGACACTAATGTCTGAATATTCGGAAATATACATTCCACGTTAGAAACCCCCTTCTTATTACTAGATCCCTTTTTATTGCTGTTGTTCATCTTAGGAAGGGTGTCGACTTTTTTTAACTTGATGTTACTTTTGCGGACTTCTGGGCTTTTCACCATTTTTTCGTGACGTGCTTTTATTATGTACTAATAACAAAATAACGATAACTATTCATTTGAAATGTAGTACAAGAAGATAAAAAAAATCACAACTAAACAGACACTTGGTAAACTCAAAGACAAGCTGTTGAAGAATAACAACGACGGTCGTTTGCACTGTGTACGGTAAACGGGGATATAAACATCCTTTGACGGTAAACATACCAGGCAAGTTTGAATACGATTACTATAATTTAAATGGTTGGAAGAATTTGTAACGGCTGTATGCTTTTTAGACATTTTTTCTGATGTACAAGTATATTGCGAAACAGTGGAGAGCACAACTTTCTCTCTGCACGGGACAACTATCTTTTAAATTGAGTTTACAAGTTATTAAGTATAACTTTAATATACGTATTTCGGGATGTAAGAACAGGTAGACTTATAAGGGGTGAAAATCGAAAGATTCCCAGGGGTAGGTGCACACGAAAGAGGTATTTTACTCACATTAAAATGTAGTACTGTCACGTCGATTATAGTATATCTTCGAGGACGAAATTTCTGTACGTATTTTCACTAATCAAATAATTAAAAAGCAGCAGGCAGGAACGAACTGTACGACCCCAAATTTCTTACTGTCCCGTATGGAAGATTGTATCTGCAAATGTGGGAAACGAAGCTCCCGCTGTTATCGACTTGCTTTTAAACGTCAGTGCCTCTCCTGTCAAAAATTCGTACCACGTGGACGTAGAAAGGGAAGACGGATAGTGACGTTTCGTTTTCAGTCGCCACCCGGTTTGTATTCGATTCTGCGATACTCTTTACGGTTCGTAGTGTGATTTAAAATCAGAATTTTCTCACGAGCATCGAGTTACCGGGAAATATAAGTATTTCAATAATTTCCTGAGAGACATGTAGTGCGTCTTTTAGGTTATACGAAAAGCCCAACATGATCAATACCGTTTACTAAAAGTGACGGATCGGAGCATGCATTCCAAGTATAAACAAATCTCGATATTTCTCTGCTGACAAGGATATCTGTAAGTAAAGTCCATCCCTCAATGACACATTTTTAAATGATATACTTATAATTCATTGTACTGCATAACTCGAAATTTTATATTTCCATAAACAATCTCAATAACCAGAGAATATTGCTTCCAACCAGTAATTCGTGTTAATAAACATTAGCAGGTCAAACATGCGTTTAATTGTTGGCCAGGGTCGTAGATTTATTACGAAACGTAACTTCACAAGGTATAGCTTGTTCAGTGATTCGTAAAATAATAAAAACTGTGTCTCAGGTTTTTAAGACTCACGAGTGTGAGTGAAATTTCTGGTTGATGTACTTGTGACCTACAAACGTAATATTTCCATTCGTTTGGATTGTGTAATGCAACGGGAACAAGAAAAAAACTGAAGGTCGTTATCCTAATAATTGTTAATCGTATCACCCGGTACGTTTATGTCCTGATTGGCACGCAGGATCCCTGGATGATTATGCGAGATTCACAATGTCCTACTCTATCAAAGCTTTTTTGCAAAGCTCAATTTACTTAACCGTAGTAAAAAGTTTAATGCTTGGGGCTAACAAGGCCTGCGGCAATCGATTATTGTCCTCGTAATAATTGGTCAGCGTTGTTGTCCTAACATTAAATAATGTTATTTATGTGTTTCTTATCATACGTGCCAAATAAAGCCAATGATTTTGCCGTTGCAACAATTTACGTGTACTCATCATGGACCTTTCACGCCTTAATAATGTTACGCACGATTCTTCATAAAAAGCACGAAGGTTAACGGCAACTTTTCCTCGGGCAACGCAGGGTCCAATACGTCGACTATTTGACTATATAAGTTCTTGTGAGAAGTCTGTCGGCTTTCAGTGAGTGGTGCAAAGCGCGATGAACAATGATCTCTCGACCAGTCTCGAACAGTTGAATTTGTGACTGGATTAGGAAAAATCGTTTAAACATTCTTCAGTTTGTGTTTGGTGAAAGTTATTAGCTCTCTGACAATCATCTGGGATAGTCGCAGCAGCATCGTAATTGGTGTCGAGTCATCTCTCTCATTTAACTCGTTCCAATTTCATGTATTTTTAGACACTTTCGTTGAGAGCGCGTCTTAAGCCTTCGAAAAGCAAAGTACGGTACTTCAAACCAAGATAATTCGTCAATTATTCCACTGTTGATGCGTCTGAAATTATCATGTACACGGGATGAAGATGCCAGCGTTGTCGTATACATTTGGTTAAATATTTGAGTACTCGTTCACGCTGAGGAACATCGATGCTCTGTACTGTAGATGCATCGATCGTGATTATACTGTGCACTTGTTCGGAACCTATTGAACCTTTTAAATGGATCCACGTGACTAGAATGCATCGTGATCTCTAATAAAAACGAGCTGCCCAATACAAGAATAATTGAAATCAGTCTTCGACGTAGTTCCTTCGTTTAATTAGATAAAAAAACAAACAAACAAGAGACTGATAAGGCATTTTACTTTTTAAAGCATTTAATGTGAAGAAGAATGGCATTAAAGCAAGAACAATTGAGAATGAGATCGAGGGGGCACTGGTTAGCAAAGACTGCGAAAAGGCACCTACCTATTTTGGCCTGGCTGCCAAAGTACAATTCCGAAAAGTTCTTTAGCGATGTTATCGCCGGTATTACTGTTGGTTTAACTGTTATGCCGCAAGGTTTAGCCTACGCAACTTTGGCCGGCTTAGAACCTCAGGTAATACTGCTGGAATTTTTTCCCCACTCAGCCGATTTAACGACCCTTTTCAACTGCAATTCATCGGTGATCATTGCGATTTTAGTACGGCCTTTATTCTGCATTTATGGGGGCCTTGGTGTACGTCGCCTTTGGCTCGTGCAAAGATATCACGATTGGCCCAACGGCCCTTATGGCCCTCATGACACACGAATACGTTCGCGGCAAAAGTCCGGACTTTGCCGTGCTCCTTGCCTTTCTCACCGGCTGTATGCAATTGCTAATGGCTTGTTTGCATTTGGGTAATAGAAAAAAAATGTATCATAAGTTCAACTCTATCCCTGTCTCTGTAGATTTCCTTAATTTTCGGGCTTTGTATTATTTCACAGGGGTACTCATAGACTTTATATCTATACCAGTTACCGTGGGCTTTACATCTGCCACGTCTGTAATAATCGTCGTCTCCCAACTTAAAGGCCTACTAGGTCTGAAAATCTCGTCCTCGGGATTCTTAGACACTCTAACGAAAGTCTTGACAAATCTCGATAAGACGAGCCCTTGGGACGCTGGAATGAGTTTCTCTTGTATCGTAATCCTTCTAATCTTCAGGGTAAATGTTTGTAACTAAAGAAGCCGCGGCGGTAGCCCTGTAGAACCTTATCGAAATTCTTTCTCCGTAGAGACTGAAAGACATCAAACTATGCTCGGGAAATGGCAAGCCGTCCTCCCGTGAGAGACTATTAATGAAGATAATATGGTTGATATCAACGGCTCGGAATGCAATTATTGTCGTGGTTTGCTCATTGATAGCTTACAAGCTGAATTCCTCAAATTCCGGTTCTCCGTTGATTCTCACCGGGAAGGTGAGATCTGGGCTTCCACCGTTTGCCCTGCCGGCTTTTTCCACGCAGGTCAATAATCGCACGTTGAGTTTCACGGAGATGTGCTCGGAATTGGGACCGTCGATCATCCTGGTGCCGATAATAGGGGTGCTGGGCAACGTGGCGATAGCCAAAGCTTTTTCAAACGGCGAGAAAATTGACGCGACCCAGGAACTTCTTACGCTTGGCGTTTGCAACGTTCTAGGATCGTGCGCTAGTGCGATGCCTGTTACAGGTTCTTTCAGCAGGTCTGCGGTAAACCATGCTAGTGGAGTGAAAACGCCAATGGGCGGACTTTACACTGGAATTTTGATCCTGTTGGCTCTCAGCCTTTTAACGCCCTACTTCTACTTTATTCCTAAAGGTTAGAGCAACGCAACCGGTTCGTCCCTTTGTCGTTTCATTAACGTTAGGTGTATATTCCAGCTTCGTTGGCCGCAGTCATCATCTGCGCCGTCATATATATGATCGAGTACGAAGTTGTAAAGCTCATGTGGAAGTCGAGCAAGAAGGATTTGATCCCGATGTTCGTGACGTTCCTCTTCTGCCTGATTATCGGTGTCGAATACGGGATTCTTTTGGGCGTGGGTACAAATCTAATATTTTTGTTGTATCCTTCAGCTAGGCCCACGGTGCATGTCGAGAAATATACCGTAAGTAGTGTTTCCGCTCTCAACTAACCGACAACATATTCTCCGGATCATTTACGGTAAGGTGAAATACTATTTTACGCAATGTCAGACTGTTTCCGGAGCGGAGTACCTATTGATCACCCCAGGAAACAGCTTGTATTTTCCTGCGGTAGACTTTATAAAGCAGTCGGTTGGGAATGCCGGTATAAAAGAAGGTTCCAGTCAGCTGCCGGTAGTCGTCGACTGTAGATACATTTTAGGAGCCGATTTTACGGCTGCTAAGGTGAATAGAACACTTGGACCGACGGAATCGCAAGGTCATACCTTATAGCTAACGATTTTCAAATAACAGGGGATAGCGGCGTTGATCGGCGAGTTCCACAGACGCAAACAGGGTCTTTACTTTTACAAGCCGCGCTCGGACGTGCTGGCGGTCCTGCGAGGAGCTTGCGGGGAAGACTTTCAATATGTTTCCACTCAGGAGGAGCTCTCGTATTTATTGTCCACCAGCCGAAATACTGGGGGTAAAATATTTACAACTTTCAACATCAACGATTCCAGGTCCTATCGTTGATCGGCTAATTCTATACCTGATGGCTCTTATTTAGATAAAACGTCGCAACAGCTGCTGGAAGTAACACGTGATAAATCCTGCGATCTCGAACTCACTCATAGAAGCGGACATGCACAGTCGTACGAGCTCAGCGAAGTCACGACGACTCTCCTACACGCAACGGCCAGCTGATAAAACGAGTCTCAAACCATACGCACATTCATCCGTTCTCATTATAGGTCATAATTCAATTAAATTAAACGTCGTAAGTCGAGCAATTACGAATCTGATTCATTGTGTACGCAGTAATAAATGATTTCTACAATAAATATCCAACTTTTTTACTTCCCACCCATTTCGGATAATCCCTTTAATTAAGTAAATCAGACGCAAGTTATTCAATGATAGTAATTTATTGACAGTATTGTTAAATACAGTTAGTTATACATTTTCCATTTATTTCTTCATAGAAAAGGCACGATTTCCGTAACAGTTAACAGTCGTATATACAGGTATTATAAAGAATTTCGATAAATACAGTCTTAATTTGTAAAAGAAATCCGTGTAGTCGACGTGTACAAAGATAAACAGACTTGTAGAACGCGATAATGCACGGCACATGGAAAGTACATGCGTTATCCATCACCATAGAAGTATCTTCGGATACGTGAATACTTTTCAACATTAATTCTATGAATAATACTCATTAATATTGCACACTGATTTCATTATCCTCCGTAATTCCTTACTGACCATTAGCGGACGATGTAGTAACGTTAGTAATCAGTAGAGGCCCGATATGACGTCAGTAACTTTGCCGCGTTGTCCGATTAGAGCCGACGTCGTGTTTCTCCTTCCCAGCAAGTTTTCTTTCGTCGGATGATTGCCCGAATATTTTCCAGCGTTGAATCGACTTTTTCCGAGGCCGAAGGTGTCGTATGTTCGCCCGGCAAAAATTCCAGTGTCGTTCGGCCGGTTGGAAAATTTATTGTCGTTCTGACAAAAGGAACTGTGCCTGGCAGCGGGCTTAGAGATTATCCTAACGTCACAATCCATGTCTCCATTTTTTCTCGGAGAATTTAATTCGTTCTGATAATCCCAGGGCTGATGTCGTTGGTCCTCATAAAGCTCGTCGCTTCTCAACTGTTCCCCTCCAATGTCCCCACCGTAAACGTCATCGTTCTTCTTTGACTTTGTTCTACTCCTCGGCTTATCCTCCTGTCGAAGCTTCTTGCTTTTTTCGTACCTATTCCACTGATTCCTTTCTTCGGTGATGACGATGTCGACCATCGAGTCGAGGCCCTCGTCGATCCTATCCAGCGATTTTGTCAGCAAATTCGGGGATCTCGGGGCCTCGATAGATCTGGCTCTACGCGCGTCCAGAGGATCCAGATTGTAATCGGTAATGTAGAATAGTCCACTATCGCTGCCGCCATTAGAGGAAGCCTGGTCCCTCTTGGCGACGTGAGATACATGGTGAAAAGATTCCGATCTCCTCATTCTGGACCTGTGTCACCAACAGAGTCATGGATTAGACTAAATCATTTTTCTCTAATATCATTTTTACTTACCTCGAGACGTCATCGAAATGTCCCGGCTGTCTGTTAAGGTTCTCTGAACTGCCCAGTCTGTAGCCACGTAAACTGCGTTGCTCGTCGAACGAATTAAGGCTCTCAAATTTCCGTATACGACATTCAACCCTCCCAAGGGCGGATCTTCTCGAGCGTGGACTCGAAGCACTCGATTCGAGGTAATCGTGACTGGCTGACCTGCGTAAGTGTTTTCTCTTTTCGACTTCGCTTTTGTACCTCGTACCGTATCGATGTACCGCCGTTTGGCATTCGCCTAACTGTCCCGAGGTAGGCGTGGCCTTCTTCGAACCGTCGTGATTCCTCGTGGTCTTCCTGTCCCTAAAAAATAGGAAAATGTGTAAAAACTTCCGTTACAACGAATAATTACACAGAGAGCAAGAGGTATCTGTTACCATTCGATCTTTTCCGGCCCATCCTGAAGGATTCCTGAAGGATCACGAACATCGTCGAAGCTTTTCCTCAATTTTTCAACGGTTTCCTTGTGGCTCGTAACAAGGCCGTCATTTATCAGCAACTTTTGCGGATGTTGGACGGGATTACTCTGTTCCCCGTGAACTTTCCCGCTGTACTTGAGCCTAGACGCACTCAAGAGGGAATCGCTACCGTCGCCCAAGGTCTCATCGTCGACTTCGTCATCGGGAGAGTTGTAGGGTTCCTCGTGATCGATGACATCGCAGCGTCTCGCTACCATAATCGCCGACAGACATGGAGGGCTTCTTCTCGGTGGCTGAGGGTGTAAAATGGCTGGGACGATTGCTTCTTCGACCTCTGGACCTTTTACCACGATTCTCACGCTACCCTCCGCAGAGGATCTTGAGATTTTACGTGTGCCATGTGAACTGAGACGTCTCGTTGCGCTGGAATCCGTGCTGCAGTCTCTGTCAGTCCCGAAGTACGTTACTTGCTCCGATTTTTCTCGGTTTTGAGGAGCACTCGAGTCTCCCTTGGACTTGAAACACTTGGCTTCCACTCGATGGTGAATCCTTTCAGCTGTCAAACTCTCGGAAAAATTCGACGAATTCTTCGAATTTGTTCTAAACAATATATTCTTCGTGGAGAATTCGGGTGTGGTGATTGTTTCCTGATGACGCTCCTCCTGGTTCTTCTCGCTGAATTCCTCTTCGGCATCCTTCACGATTATCCTGAGTTCCTCGATGACGTCGTCTATCGTCGTTTCTTGATCGTTATCTTGAATGACCTGAATTCTATGACGAGGTTTCGTGTCTTCGGGGGTGCTGGATCTCTCGGAAGAGCTGATACCTTCGTCCTCTGCGTTAGAAGAGAGCTTTGGAGTCTTGGTGACGTCGATGGATGACTTTTGCCGGTCATCCAGATGGTAGCTATTCATCTTATCGAGCTGGAATTTCTGTAGCTGGTTCTGAAGAGCGGAGACTTTCTTGCTGAGGATTCTGCATGTCTCTTCGGCTCGCAGAGCTCGTCTTTGAAGAGCGTCCACGTCGACGCAGTTGTTGCTCCATTTTTGTACTTCCTTGTGCAGAAGCTCGGTCAACGAATCCTCCTCGCGATCGTCGAACTCTCGAAGCCATTCCTCAAGGACTTCCGGCTCCAATCCGGCTTCGCAGGCTTCGGCCTAACACGAGATCACGATTTCAATGATTTGTGGAAAGAGAAGAAGGTGGTATCGAGATGCGGGCTTACCTGAATGTACAGTCTGGTCTGCGTGCGAGGAGCGGACTTGAGGAAGGCATTGAGGAAAGCGACCCCAGCCACTCGTAATGCGATCGCCGCTCTTGGTGCCAGCAGAGCACCAGCGAGGAACCTGAATCTTCCTCCTTCCCCGTATCTCAGCCTCAAAGTGGAAACCGCCTCGGAGACCGCAGCGTGGCCGCCAGGTGTTTGGCAGACTTTCGTCAACAGCTGGAATATTAGCCGATCATCATAGGGTTGACACTTCCGAGGAATCATCTACTTTTGGGCGTTTTAACGGTGAAGCTATCGTGTGCCATTGACGTCCGGACGCATCGGGGTATTTAATCACGCTGTCCGTGTAGCAGGAAACGAAAAAAGCGGCACAGCAGGTGGGTTAAACGTTTGCAAATGAAGGCAGTGGTCGGTCGAGCGATGGACACATAAAAGGAACTGGTTTCACCGTGGAGAGTCCTCGAGATAACGGGGCCCTGGGCACCCGAGCGGATTATTTTAGCTCGAAATACGCGAGTGTCTCAATGGGTCAGGAAAATAAGGAAGCAAGGAGACTCGAGTGACCGAGTGCAGCGGCGTACGGTCGATCGCTCGTCAATTGCGAGGCTCCGCGGATGAATGTCTTCCGTGGCCGAGATAACGGATCGTTACCTGAAGAGCGAGGACTCTGGAGCGATTGAGACTGCTGGTGAGGCAGACGGCAAGGGCGAGCAAGCCCGGTTGAGCCTCAACGAGAAGCCTCGGAGCGTCGGCACACCTCTCCCCGCAGGCAGCGAGACATTCGACGCAGCCCAATTCGTCGAGGGCGGCTCGCCTCGTCCCCAGACGTGGTCCCGTGTGCCCCGAAGACGGGGGAGAACTTTGCGCCAATTGCACTCCGCGAAGCGTCTCCAGGAGCAACGTTATCCCGTCCGCTGGCGGCGAAGCGAACTCCTGGACGAAGCTGCGAAAGAAAAAAATGCCGCTTGAGGAAAAGCTTAGCGCGCCGGAAGAAAATAACGATAGGTGGTTTCCGCTGGTAGGAGCAGCTGCTAGCATGTTCCTGCCTGTGAGATGGCCTTAAGGGAGACAGGTGCAAGGACGCGGAAGTAGCTATTATCCTCATCATAAACAGACAGCTACGCAGAAGCGGCCCGATAAGATATGAGGATATTTATCAAGCGTAATTCTCGCCACATGTAATTCAAACATTTTTCAAGCCAAAAAAGGAGCAAGCCGTCTCTCGTGCTTTTACCGTATATTTCTGTTGGCCTGAAATTTCGCCCAATTTAGCGCACGGTTCCGCGAGTTCTCGGCTGGTTAAATCTTCCTCCATGGAAGATTTGCCGGGAGAATTGTCCCTCGAGTGTCTACCATTTACGGAGGCTGCTTACGTTGCGCAACATTCCGTTACTAGTGGACACGCGTGACACGCGTCAGTCGAGCGGACAAAGAGGCCGAGAGGGACGGGGAAAAAGCGAAGCGATAAATCAACGACTGCCAGACAAGACTGACCCGCGCTTTTTCGGCGGAGAAGAAAAAGAGAAGAAGAAGAAGAAGAAGAAGAAGAAGAAGAAGAAAAAAGGACGGTGAAGTACGGCAGCCAGAACGACGACGGCTCTCTTGCCAATTACACCTCGCATTCGCTTGGCACATATTCCCTCTGGTCCGCGGGACAACGGGCCGGACAATGGCTTCATTAACTTGTCGCGTTTCACCGCGGAAAGATCCTGCGACCTAATGGAATTTATTGCTCGTTGCGCTCCGACGAAACGCACTGCCTACAACTTGAGCGTGAAAAGCAGATCATAATGATCTGTGGAAACGCTTCGGCGATACTCCGGTTATCTCCTTTTACGAGGGAATATCCGTGATAGCCGCTGAAACTGGTGTTCGGCCGATGTATCGTTATCGCGAAAAATTCACCAAACGAGGCGCGTCTAGACGGTGGCTAAATAAGCGCCGTGTATCTGCTGAATGCATGCAAATGAGTACTAAACGGCTTCCATCTACCCGGCTCAGTATTTCGCACGGAGCAAAAGCCTATGAGAAGAGAGAAAGAGAGAGAAAGAGGGGGGGGGGGGGGGAAGAAACGTTTCTTTGACAATGGGTGTATTATGCTGGCAAGTGTATTACGTCGAGTTACGGGAGGAGTCTCGTATACGCTCGTGGGCGTTTCTACGCAATTTTCATAGCTGAATCCCCGTCCTTTGGACCGAATACACGAGTAAAATAAAAATTCTGTAGCTCCGTGGGAAGTAGAGAACCAGTCTTTGTTGGCCCCGCCTCAAAAATATTGCCGATCCGTTTTTGGGTGTTGCCGAGAGAACGACAATGTGCGGGGTTGACGCTAACGAGCTCGTAAAACAGTGAAACCAAGGGTGGGGAGAGAGAAAGGGAAAGAGGTTAGCTGTAGATCCTTTTAAAGGCCCGCATTGTTCGGTATTAATTCCAAGGACGAATGGGCCATTTCGGAAGTGCGACGGCAGGATGTCGTTGATCGAAGGTGAAAAGCACGCAATGCTTTCGTTTTCTTGGTAAAGCGGGGCTTCTTAGGACATGGAGGTTGCACTTTAGGGTGTGCACTACTTGGTATTCCCGGCACGACAGCCGCGGGCTATCTTACGTGTTCTGCATTATGCAGTACGTAACATAATGCACCCATTGCCGGCTGAAGACCTACACGTGACACGTCAGACGTGTCGGCTATAGGAGCCGGCTGCTTGTCGATAAGCCAGTCGTTGACCTTCGGACACACTTGTCTTTTTTTCCATGGAGTCAGAAGATTACGGTGGAAGGAAGAAAGGAAGGAAGTCGGCTCTCCTGGCATGTCGCATGGCCTGTCATTTGCAAAGGGACTCAGGCCCAAAGTCGGTCATTTAATGCGATCCGACCTCCGCAGGGAACGCACAAAGCTTTTTACAGCGAAGAAGACGTAAAGATGACGAAGAGAGCTGCTTGAGCGGAGGACGTGGAAAAAGCGCCCAAGTTACGAGCAAACCCGAAGAACCTGTTAACGCGACAATACACGAAGAACGAGGCACCGGGAGGTCGTGAAAAGACCTCGAAGGAAGCGACCGTCTTCTATATATTGTACAATGGCAGGTGTTCCGACGGCAATCGGCCAAAGAAAGCAGAAACGCGATCCGCATTCGTGAAAAGAAGAAACTGACCGACTCTCGGGTACCGGCCTAACGTTCCTTGCAACGATAGAATCGTCGCCGAAAGCTGCGCTAGGCGAGGAATAATGAAGTTTCCGATAAGCAATTGGAGGATCAGAAGGCGTGAATGAAAGGAAGGCGAAAAGAGAGGCGTTTCCTCGTTTTTCATTAGATCGGCTTACGATAGGAAGGTGTTACGCATTGGCGTTACGCGTTACGCCAAGCGGAAGAAGGAACGTAGGTATCGTGCGTTGTATCGCGCGGGTTCGCTGGCCGGTCGCGGATCTTCCTCCGTCATCGACATACAACTCGATACAGCTGGAAAAATGTGCGAACGAGGAAAAACCGTCGAGCGTATTTTCCCTCGGCTTTCCGTATACGCGTAAAAATAAACGAGCGGGTGTACGCTACTTTTTCGCACGATTCAATTGTCCAGCCGATCTCAAGGCGGGGAGTCGGTATACATTATGATATCTTACGATTCGCCTAATGAACTCGCTTCGAAGAAACAATTCCCAGGATGGAAAGGACGCGCGATTCCGAACGATCCACGGAATCAGGGATGCGCTTCATTCTGATCGATTTACACGTCCAAGACTAGCTGTACAGTTAGTGATATCGTGGCGGACCGTTCGTTCGGCCGTGGTCTAACTGGCCGATTATTACCGTCTTATGTGGGACGTCCTGCCGTATGCCATATGTCGCGAGGGAACCGTAAAAAACCTTAGTGGTCGTTTTTAATACTGGGCCGACAGGCTAACGGATTCGACGAGGCAATCGACGAAATCCTGAGCCGTCGCAAGACGATTCATCGAGGAGAATGCCACTTTCCTGAATAATTAATGGCATATACGGCTACAAGTGTGACCTCCCGAGCGTAATACGAATAGCCACGTGCGCACTACTGACGGGAAGGAATCCACGATTATGCGCGATCTTTAATCATCCTCACGGCTAACGGGCACGAATGTTGTTCCCCGGTGGAAGAGCTCGAAGAAGCAGAGACTGGCCCGTATACGCATTATCGCTCGCACCAGTTACGAGTTATGACCGATCCCGATCCCAGTTGCGTAGCTCATTTCGCTACTCGCTTAATCGGACAATCTCGCGGGGGAAAGCACCGATCGCTCGCTGAGAGTGCATTGCTCTCTCAGTTAATTTACCCATTAATTTGAATCATCGAGAGAATTTCATTCATTCGCTGGCGTATCTCCGGCCGGTTATTTTTGAAACCGCTACTCCGGCTCTTGGGAAATAAAGTTGTCCTCGAATACTCAGCGGCGAAGATGAGAGGGCCGCGAGAACCTCCTTTCGACAGCGGATTAATCGATGGAGGGGATGGACCGGGAATCGAGGAATTTCTTTTACGAAAGCTGCCTCTCCGGTTCGTCGCGTTAATGTCCATAAAAATTAACTGTAAACCCCAAGAGTTTTGGCTTTTCTTCGAGGATCGTAATGAGAGGTATGAATCGAATCGGTGTGGTTGGTCTTCCGGTCACTGACCTTGGAAAGGCGAGCCTAAGGTCGGCCCTGAGCTTGTTCAGGAGCTCGCTGACGGAGGTGAACTGTCTCAAGGTCATCTCGCCGCATCCGGAAGCATAGCCGGAACTCGAACTGGTCGTCGATGGGAGAGTTCCCTGGGAGTCTTGTACCGTACCTAACGGCCGTCTTCCCCATCGTCTTAGCGCTATTGCATAATCCTCGGCGTTGTAGGTGGGAGGCCGTAAGCGCTCCTGAAAGAAACAGGCCAGTCATTTCGGAATGCACTCTCCCAATGAATCTCCCTGCGATGTACTTTGATTTCTTAGAGATTAAACGTAACGCAACGTAACAGGACTGACTTGGAACAGCTAACTCCGCTCGAACCTTCGTATTGTTCACATCGACTTGCTTCTACCAATCCCGGCGCTAACTGAAAACTCCGTTCTGCCGGTAGCAATTTCATGCTTCGTTAAACTCGACCTCGGGGGACATTTTTTGCTAGGGAGAAAGACACCCGTATGCAAATATTTGTCGAAACCAGTTCAGGAAGTGTAAAGAAACTGATCGGAGGTTCCTTATTAGTGCCGTCGACCTAAATCGTCGACGTATTAGTAATTCCTGCGAATGGACCTCAATATCGCGCGGAACTACGCGTACCCTCGATACCTTGTACCCTCGAGGCTGCGTGGGGGTAGACCGAAGATAATTTCATGGCGCTTCGAACCGTAAATCGCCGGAATTATAGTGATTATCGCCTCCCCTTCGACAGGTAATAGTACCTACACGCTACGAAAGTACAGCCAATTATCCTACTCGAGGGATTAATCCTTCGATCAGAAGCGCTCGATTATGGATATCGAATTCTAATTCTTCGGCTCCTTCGAGCGGTTCTTCGGCCTGCCAAATGTCTACGAGCGATACGAACGATGACATTTACGGATATAACAGTGTCCATGATTTACGAGCGGCATATGTAACTCGGCCAAATATTTTTCTATTCTACTTGCAAATAACCGTGAAATCGAGAAGATAATTATGAATAATTCTCGACGCGGAGGAAAGGGTCACGCGTCATGTAATTCTAAGTGCATCCTTCCGCTCGATTTCCATCCAACTTTCCACAAAAAGTCCCGACTTTCACGTGGCCACAAGTGAAAATATTTCAACGACTTAGGAAGCTACCGATCTCGCCTATTTAATTCGGATACTTACCGGAAGAAAGATTGAATGGGCTCTGAATCCCGATAAATTGTAAGGAAGTGTTTGCTTCCCCGTTCCGCGAAACTCGCTGCTATTAATCATATTAGTGGTGAATAATTATGAGACGTCTGACACAAGGACGCGTATAAATGTCCGTAGAATGATGACAAAGTGGGGAATTTGGCGTATGCGAGCGGCAATTGGCCGCGGTGAAAATGTTAAAGCCTCTACGTTATACCGTAACGAGTCGTTCGATTCCTTCGGGCGGGGATTTATGAAGCGAGCAGGCCTAGAAGAAATAACATTTCGCCGCAAGCAATCGATTTTGCAAGGTTAACGAGCATGAAATTTTTCCATGCACTATCAATTTCCGCGTAGTTCCTTGCACGGATGCTACTTGGTCGCGAGTGGCGTCCTATCCAATTCCGGATGATGGAGTTCTCACGGCGATAGCGGTGGAAAAACGAGTGGCAAAAGCTCGCTTCTACGCCTACCCGAGCGCTATATTATGATGACTGGATGTTGAAAAATCTGCTAATCGAAAACATCCTGTCGCCGGCGCGATATCACCAACGACCGTGCTAAACACGATCGAGTGGAGAAAACCTCTTTCTCTTTCATCGCAAGCATCCAGCACAGGATGGGACCGATTCAGCCTTTTTCCTAGGTGCTACTCTCATTATAATGATAATATTCGCTTACTTTTTCCGGCTGCGGGCCCCAGGGCTTCACCACGAGCAACTCCTCCTCGGCGTTCGGTGCCATCTCCGATCCGCTGCAGAAAGAAAAACACATTGAAATTAGCGGTCTAGGGAAACGGGCGAATGAGTGATTAAATTAGCCAGGCGGCCGTATTGCTTTAAGTTTCCGCGAGTAAGATACAGCCGGTTTACATGGTGCTTAAGTGTCCTTTTCCTTGTCCTTCTCCGGCCGAGCGCGTCATCGTCGCCGCGAGAATCCCAGGGAATGTCGTACTTAATTAGAGAGACGCGTTCGTCAAGCAATCGTCCGTAGCATGTAACGACTCCAGGGAATTCCCTTGGTGGAATTTTCAAACGGTACCTTTCTCCCTACGACCCGTCGCAGCGTGGATCCAGTTTTAGTTAGATTAGCCCGTGAGTTGCAATTTACAATCGGTTTCCGCTCAGCCGTGCTGCCTTATTTGCTCTCTTCTGAAGCAACGATAAAGTTTTACCGTGGGAAGAGGATTTCCCTGGCCCGAATCTTTTGCCACTAAAAAAAATGTACTTGCGAGAAACTAGATCTGTTGGAGCACGCAGTTCCACTTAGCTGAAGGCTTCATGCTTCAACGAGACGGTCGCTCATACGTACAATCATTCGCCAGTTGGTTTAGTGGGTTAGCGACGTCAATGACGAGACTGAGGGTCGTATAAGACTTCGGGGAGAGATCTTTAATCGGTCATTGTAGGAGGGAAGATATTTGGCGAGGGCGCTAATAAGGTCTTTAATTGAAGATTGATTGGACGTGTAGACGTGGTGCGGTGTTATCCGAAGGATCGATCGATAGTCGCGTGTCGAAGGCGATCGTTCACGGAACCTCCTGATGGCCGTGCGTGCGTGAGTACACGTTGTAACGCGTGCTAGCTCGTCTGGCCTGCGGCCAAGAGACCGCGACGTGGACAGAAGGTAGTAGAGGAGAAGGTAGCCGAGTAGGTGCATACCTACTGCTGAGGACAGGAGAGGCGAGGCATTGACCTGTGAGCGAGCGAGTCAGCCAAGAGCTAGCCTCGCCAACGGTTAACCACACCGACCCGCTTACTTTTACGCATCGCCCCTGACACGCGTGTCCCCCAACCCGTGGGTGTCTTCTACCCATTTCCCCTCCTTTTATCGAATTCAACCCCAGGCTCTTACGTTAGTTTGCTTATTGTTCGGTGACCCTGATTACCACTCTCTGGTTCATTCCTGCGCTACGCTCTTCGCGCTGGCGCACACCGACTTTATATGCACGCGGCTGCCATCCTAAGTTACTTTCGTTATTACTTGGGCCTTAGCTCGCACGAGCCTCCAGCTAGGACATTGCTCGCACTCATGCATGAATCTTCTAGCTGACTGGCTAAATAACGCTGTAATTCTCTAATTAGCTAGGAGCGATCAAAGCTCGACACGCGCTCTTCGGTAGAGTATGCTCGAGGGGTCGATTGAGCGAGGATAATTGGAAATTCCGGTCAACAGATTCGACGGCCAGGAATGAGGCATCTACTGAGTGGTGCATGTTGACAGCGTGAGAGGCGCATTCGTCCTGTCATCGCGTTAACAATACTAAGCTGGGGTTGATCGGGGGAGGGTGGGAAGAAGCAAAGGACTTGGCCAGTTGTAAGTAGCGCGCGTGTCTGGCAGACAATGGAAATCTCTTCTTCCCGGCATTCTCCCGTGAGTAGAGTTGGCTTCCGCGGAGCATGCCGTATTCTAGAGTTTCCATGGCCACGAGCCCTGGCAAGGAGGCGCCAGGTTGGCCGATGCACCTCGTCTGAAAAATAGCCTCCCGATCGAGAGCCCAGATCGTCCATCTCGACGACCATTAGCGGAATACACGAGAATCCAGAAGGATTTTTCCGCCAAGGGCCTCTACCTTGCCCCCTCCGGCGGTTGGGGAGAAAGAGAGACAGAGAAAGAGAGAGAGGGTGGGAGAGAGAAGGACGCAAGCGCGCAGTCCTCGGCGTGGAATGCTAACCGATGCCCGGAAGTGCAGTCGATCTGCCATTCCTGATCGCGGTGAGTTTGCTGCCGTCGCAAGAAACCAAGTCCACGGGAACGTGGGAAAAACGCATGGAAAACTTGACGTTTCCGAAGGATCCACGGCGGTCATCCGCGCGGCAAGAAATTACAAAGGAACGATTGTCCGCCTAAAATCGGATAATTCCCGTTTCATGCAAATGGACGCGGTCGTGCGATCCCCGGGGATTCCGCCGCAGCGATCGATGCAGATTAACTGACTTCCGGGCGCTGATTAGCATTATAAAGGGAAGAGCAGCGGGCAGTCGAGGAAAAGTACGAGAGATATAGTGGAAGGAGATTAGTTCTGCTGCGTGCGGAGGAGAACGGAGTTAATTACACGCTGACCGAGCGTTCTCCCTTTCTGGCCGAAGGACCAAAGCCTTGCATTACCTTTTCCTCCTGGAGGATCTCCAACATACCGTTTTCATCCTCATAAGAATTGAGAAAATTCCGTGTGCTTTTCCAATGGAAACGTTAAACTGGATTCCTCGAAACGTTGCATTAAACCGTTTCTCCGGTCCTCGGTTCGTTGCCGAAAGTGGAATACAAAGGTCTTTTGTCCGACGGCTGAGAGGGGATGCATAGGACTTCTGATTTTTAACTACGCTCGGCGATCACAAAGACGCATGACTCGTGAGTCGTGAACGATCGAAAAGGTAAAACATGGAGTCGTTCCGATAAAAGTAGCCACTTGTTATCGCTGATTAGGCTCGTGCGGAAAGGTTTATAGAGGAATCGGGTGAGAAGTCGAGCAAATAGGATGGGTTTGTGCGGCCCGTAAAGCGCATTCGTTCCATCGGCCGTTATACCACGCATTCTTCTCGTGTAAACGTCGAGGGGTTCTCTCGATTATTCTCGGTTCGCAGTCGGACTAACCAATTGCCCGGAAATGCCTTCCTCGCTGTTATTGTGACTTGGGAGCAACGGGCAATTATTGAGTTATTTAGTACCGTAGAAAACCTATGAACGACCCTAACTGTCTAAAGTAGATTTAGAAGGCATCTTCGTGCGGCGCTCCGCTGAAAGTCGGATGAGTCGTAAGTTTATTGTTTTCCAAGTGCATTGTCGATGTGTACCATCGTGAATGTCGGAGGAGCCGAAAGGAGGTTGCGGATCCGCGATTCCCCGTGTTTACACGGTTTCCTCGTGTATACGAGAGAGTAGTCGGGAGACGATATTCAAATAATGCGGATGGTCGTCCAGCGAGCCGAGTCGAAGCCAATAAGAGGAGCACCGATCGGACGATCCGATCTCACATTTATTATCTTGCTTCGTCCTCGTCTTTTTCTTCCTTCCCCTGGCCCCTTTTTTAGTGCAACCACCAGGACGATAGCGGTCAATCGGCCGGATCGAAGGCGGTAACCAATATCCGCGGCCTTCGCCATCCTCCACCCTGACATATTTTTTTCTCCTTCGACAAGCATTCCCGGGAGGCTCGCGTGCCGGCTTGCCGCCAAAACCCTGGACAAACGTTTTCATGGACGCTCGCGTGTCGGGCTAATTAGCAGGCTCGAACAATGAAAGACGGTTATTAGCGCAAAAGCATCTACGAGGGTAACGACGTTGCTTAGTTTTGCTTAAATTGAAAATCTTTTGTCGTTGAGGGATCGTTGATGGGTGTTGAAGGAGGGTGCGAGGCATGGGCTAGACTCTAGAGAATATCGTGCCGATCTGTGGGAGTGAATCCCGCGGCGGATAATGACAGTGTCCCGAGGACGAAACAATGCGAACTTCGGAGTCAAGCCGAGGCGTGGCTCGGGCCATTATTTCGATTGGAGCTGCACTTAGCTTTGAAAATGCCAACGAAACGTAATGACGGTCATCACAAGGCGGGATCGAGCATGCGAAAATCCATAGCGCACGCAGAATCGATCTCACCGATAAATCAGTCGATCGGCTTTCAGTTCCGCGTCTGCCAATGGGCTAATACTCGCCTTTAGGGGTTTGTCCATTTCTGGAAAAAATAATACCCCCTCTTGCCGAAGGCAGTGAAAACGATTTCGGATCTTTCAATGTAGAAAACATATCTCGAGGATGGACGTTGCTCGCACGAACATTAATGACTCCAATTTCCTGTGGTACTGCCAGGCGAACGGCGCGATTAATCTACAAAGTGCGGGAGAGCAACATTCCGAGAGAAAATGTCTTTGTGATTTTCACGGAAAAGGACAGACCACTGAGCTAATTTGCCGACGATCGAATGAGGCGTCGAATGAGGAAAATTCCAGAAGCTGGTACCATTAGGAGAACGATTATTGTCGTTAGCGGGAATAGATTCACATGCTCCTGTATCGCTGAGCTTCCGATATTATTATCCGGCCGACTGGCTCCCCGATAATGCGGCGCAGGTGCTAATTATTATTATCTCGCTGGCGATTATTGCGTACCGTTACGCGCTCGAATGAATAATATCACCGTTGCTCGTCGCTTATGAACCGGCGGAACTTTTATAATGAAGCCCCCTGAAGGCTCTTCTCCAATTAGCTCGCAGGCTTCGTTCAGCGCTGTTTGACAGAGAGATGCTCGATAATTGTGCTGTTAGAAGAAGTTGGCGTGCCAGGAAGCGCTCGACGTAATGAACCAAGGTCTGCTATGCTTTCGACTAGTTTCTACTGGACGTATTGTCGCCGCGTTCAACGGGAAACGTTCGATCGTCGCTTCCCGATGTTCAGACGTTTCTCTGACGATCCAGGACGGCCGGTGTCCATTGTAGGATCGCGTGCCGTTATGAATCTCTAGTTATAAACCGAGAGTCGGAGGTCCCATCTCCCTCGAGTCAAGCGCATAACTGTATCTTTTCCACGGGCACACGTGTGTCAAGAGGACTCTCACGAAATGAGAAAAAAACCGAGTAGACATATGTCCAGAACGACGAATCTTTCGACGGCAATGTTTAGATTTTCCTCGATCAACCATTCGTTTTGACTATCCTCAACGTGACCACTGAAAAACATGTACCGTTCCTACGATTCTCAACGGAGTAGCATCTGTCGTTCATCCGTTATGAAAGTAGAGGCAAATAAAATGGCTATTACGCGGGCTAATAGCAGGGGCTCTTAGATCATTTTGCATCATCCGTCAAAGGCGTCGAACAAAGGCACTTTAAAGCGCCGGAAGCAGCGGTTTCTTGGGGAAAGCGTTTCCTATTCCTATCGCGGGACAATCGACCGATCGATGTCTCCAACACTCTCGCAATCGGTCTTTGTCCAACAAAAGTTCGATTAGTCTTATCAGCGGCTACGTGCATACGTCGTCTTTGAATCACGCGACAAATATTTGACGTTGGCACAATGCCGTGCATTGTGTAAGGTGAACTATCGTCGATTGTTCGCCGGCTCGACGAAATTTTACGCGGCAATCGTCCGCGAGGAAGTATTCTATTACCGAGGGCTAGCGGTATCCGTAATATTCATTTACAAACGTGTCATTTCATTTGTCGTCGATTGCCGACGTTAACGAGGATTTAATGGGCCCGGGGAAGAAACGGCGTTGAGGTAGAGCGAATGAATTGTTAGCTCGTTACTAACTTACGGCTAGTAAAGGGATAATTTAATGGACCGTTCGCAGAACGTTTGCCGCGAAACGATATCCTGCACCGTTTTACCCTTTTTCGTTGGGAGAACAGTGATATTTCCTTGGCAAGAACGTTCCATCGCACCCGATCCCGATGATTATCAGAGCTGCTTGAAATTTGACTGAATAATCACAGACTCTTAGCAGTTTCGTTGTGTGAGAGGAACAGGAGCCTCGCGCTTTCTTCTAATTATGACGACTGTCGCGAAACGACAGGAAAGTGTCTGCGGTTCGTCATGGAACGAAATAGCTGGATGGTCTTGGCTGGGAAGTTCTCCCCTTTGAATGACAGAAGAGAGAAGCACGATCTTTACTGCGACACCGGATACGCTCATAGTAGAGAATTACAAAGCGACCAACACGATGGAATAAAAGTATTAAAATACAGAAAATTGAATCACGTAAATGCGAGTATATAATTAATGAGAATACTGGTATTAGCTATTATAATAATGGCAGCTCGTTATGTTGAAGTCACGCGAAGCGACCCTACGTTTTTCTCAGAGAGTCAGTCAACTGATTAGTCGCTGTCTTTTCCGGTTCGAACAAAATTTTCTCACTAATGCTTGAATAGCCAGTGCTTACATAGCTGAGGCTTCCACCATCAGGCGGCGCGTTAAAGAAAATATACTTTCCTATTAACTTTCCTCGAAGAGAATTACGGTGAAATTTGATGCACGCGAGAATGTATTGAAAAGAAATGATTGTCGCGTGCCGAGGATGCACATGTCTCCCTTTTTCAGTGGTCACGCTCTGCATAATTTTATGGCGATTATTTTCTGATCCCTTTCGGGATCGAACAACGGATTTGAGATCGTACCTCTGCGGAAATTGGTGGTGAAATAAGCGGACGAATCGACGCCCAAGGATTACAGTAATTTTCTACGAAGGAAGTAGGACATTGGGATTTTTGCGAGTTTCATTCGAGCATGGCCAATTGCGAGAGACAATTTAATCGGATGAAAGCCGGAAGGTCCGATAAACCGATTAAATCGATTTATTAGTAGCTTTGCGCAACACCTCTGTATGAGGATTAACGTGAGCACAATTAATGGCCCTTCATTAAGTAGCTCATCATAATTTGCATTCCAGTTCTGATCAGAACGAGCTCGTTTTAATGTACTTACGAGCGGGGGAATTATCTTAATCGTTTTGCTAATCGGACTCGTTTATTCACATTAACTCGATTTATTTGGCTGCGCGCAGAGTTTAATCTCAACGCGTGCCTTTTGATTAACCGTGCTCTCGATTAAATACTACGTGAATCGCGAAACATCGGGATACTATCGTTATTTTGCTTTCAACGTCGCATCGCGTAACCGACGAATAATGTATCTTGAACGTGGCGGGACAGGAAGGTGGAGACCTTGAGATCCCTGCATCCCTTGAGACGGTCACCTATTACCATGAGAAAGCATTAAATTGCTCGGAACATCGCGTACGACGTAAATTGGTAGGGAGCTACAAGTCGCGTTTAACCAGTCGTCTGAAAAAACGCCATTATGCCGGTTCTTAAACGAAATGGAGTTGTACAGTGGCGAGCGTCCGCCTATGATCGTCGATATTATTAAAAGGGAGTAAACGCGCGTGAAATTGCACGTCACGACCATGATACGGGCGTCGTGTTGTTGTTCACGGGCGTAAGGTCGCACCATGGGAAAAAGGCACGGGCCCTAATGATGCCGATTAAAAACTCGCCAAAACGAATGAAATTATCGTTGGGGAAGGGAACGATTACACACGTATCTCTCTCGATTCCTGGACCGTGTTTTTCGAAGTCTCACGTCATCTAGGAGGGTTTCCAGTCGGAGAACAATGGCAGTTTGCCACAATATGTATACGTCGACGTGCAACAAGCCAGCATAATAACCGGCCTTCTGTGGCCGTACGCGAGAAAACCGAGCGAAGACTTTGCATCGGAGACGACGAGCTGGTATTTCTGTAATTGCGATAATTGGCACGGCCATAATGACGAGCGGGCTTTGCGCTTTTATGTACGCCTTCCACGTTCACATTTACTATTTTCCTAGTGCGCGGCTCAATGAGATCTCCTCTGGTTTTTATGCTGAAAACTTAGGAAGAACGGAGAAAATCGAGAAACCATGTTTCCTTATAAGATTCCCACCGAGAAAACGTCACATGAATTCTATCTGTCTGTCGGGATCCGTTTCTCAAGTTCAATGCAATCACCAGTAGCGAATTTAATTGGATCACCATTTCTTATGTACAAGAATGGGAATAGAAAATTTGACTTTGTTAAATCATGTAAAATGTACCTGGACTTTTGGCTGGATAATTCCTCGGGCCTTTAACGATCACGGCACATATTTTGGAGATGACGACTCACGATATATGAACTCACAAGGCTGGAGATTTAGTGAATGAAAGTTGACGAGGAGAAGCGAGACGGTCCGCTTGTCGGGGCGGCCGGAGGCTCACTGAGACTGCGCCTCCACCTGCTCGTAACGTAAGCCGAGTTTACCTGAGTTTACCTGCGATGCGTCACGCGCCAAGGGAGAACGCACGGCATGCGTGTCCGATAATCAACCGTTTTCTTGCCTTCTGCATGCGGAATGACCTTAGAACGGACTCCACCCGGTCTCTCTTTCCGAGTTCTCAGGCAAATTGCCAGGAAGGAGTGTGAAGAAATATAATTCATATTAAGGGAGGATAAGGGTTGTCGCGAAAGCATGTTATTCAATGGAATCAATTAAGGAATTCATAGGAAGCACAAGGTCTAGCGCAGTCAAGTATGAACTTCACTCTTCAAGGAGTGCTTTGGTCCCATTGTCGATTACAGGCAAGACCGATCCCTAAAGGCCGAAGCGCTAAATTTCATCTCATATAGAAACCGCTTCCTTTGGTATCGTTGCCAACGATGAACAAGCTTCGAAACTGTAGGAAGATTTGTACAACCATCGATAACATAGGGAAACCTCTAGCTCGCTCAGTTGTCTGTGCTTAGTGAATCGCCAGGTTGTGAACGGTGGATAAAGTTGGAAACCTTACTAAGGTGAGAGGCATTCTGTTAGCTTACCTGTCGAAGGTAAGGCTGTCTTGCCGGTAGTCGCAACCATTGCAGCCACTGCACCTTGAGGAGAAGTCGGTCTCTCGATCGGTTTCAGGAGATTGGTCCTTGCGGTGGTCAAGGACGATGCACCAGGTTCGATGGATAAGATAGAATAAATATAGAGGCTTTGTCGATCGACAAGGCTGCGACCTCGAGTTGCCCATTCTCTTGGAGGAATCCTCTTGCTACGGGTAGGAGGTAGTTAGGGCGCGAAATTAACGGTTCCTAGGAAATTTCCTACTTGCCGGGTCCTTTCACGCTACGCGCTGCATCGCGCCAGCAAGTATATTTTCTTGTGCGTTGCAGGTTGCAGGTGGTTGCGTTATGCAGCTCGAGGATCGTGGGATACCCACGCGACACGATTTCCGAGAGCTACGACCCTGTCCTTAATTCCTCCTCCTCCAGCTCCTCCTTCTTCTTCTGTTCAATATGCCATTTTTCGAGCAATTTTTCGAGCAATTTTTCATAGAATCAGCGGCTTATGCGAATATATTTTCCGCTCTGCAGCGACTCAGAAATGTCATCTCGGTGCTGAGGTAAGAATTGGCTCTGTCGTACCTGCTGTTTACACTTGCGTAATTACGGGTCGAGGCAATGACTCGAAAGTAGCATTTGCAGAACGGCCGCGCTTCCTTGAATGGGGAGAGGATTACGCGACTGTACGCGGCGTTGCTTTATTAAGATATATCGCGACGAGAGCGGCTAGTGCACATAAATTCTACGCTGGACTTTTACGTGGGAATGTTTTACGCTTATTGCACCGAGCGCTTTCATGAGATCGTTCGTTTAATATGCTCGAGGAATAGCGCTCGCATCTGTTTTGCATAGATCGCCCTTCGCTAAGATGCTTGAAAAAACGGCCGATCTTTATTTTATGCAAATTTTCTGGCTGCAAGAGCCGTTGGTTAGTACTCCTTCGAATTACGTTGAGGCATTTCCGCGTCGTACCTTTCCTTCGGATAGTCCTTCGGATAGTCCTTCCAAGCCGGCTTTTTGTTCGTTCTGCCGATACGATCTGCCGCTTATTTCGTACGATTTCGTTTCTATTCCGTCCGGGCTAAGAACATGTCGATGTCACTCTCGTTGTCGCTTGGAGGATTATCGCTCGTTCATCACGCATGACGACTTTTCGAGCGGCCGAGTAGAAAGGAAGCGTGTCTTTCGAAATCGTCACACATCCTGTCCTGCTGCCCACGGTGTCGACCGGCGAGACGGTCGACATTCTTTTCCTCGTCTGTTCCAGGTCTTTGTGTTTTTTACCAATCAAAAATTCATCGCACCAAGTGGCCTTTTACGAACTTCACTGCTTCGCGCCGATTATTCCGTCACTTGAATCCTCTTCTTTGAGCCAATTTATGCCGTCGCAAAGTGCATCGATTTGTTGGACTTTGCGGAATCGTGTAGCACTCTGTAGAACGCGGGGAAGAACGAGTTAATTCGCAATTAGAAGTGGTATCGTCGCGCCTTACGGTACCGACGAACCGCCTTAACCGAGAACAGAACGGGACGATCTTCTTGGAAAACCTAGTGATCCACTGACACGTGAAAAACTCGTTGAACCGTTTACACCTAAAAATGTGCAAAACTGAGCGCGAAGAAGAAGAAGAAGAAGAAGAAGAAGAAATAAGGATGCCGAGGAGAAACTCTTTGTAATGTCACTGCTAACGTTCGCGTTCATTTCCGTTGGTGGCCTTAAGATTTTCTGCTGTTGAATTTTCCGTAATATTTGTGCGGGCGATCCATCCTTGTGGCGCGAGATTCCGCGGCATAGAGGAAGGTGCAGTAAAGCCAGCGAAGGGGATAAAAAAGGAGCGTTCGCGGTGGTACGTAGACCTCGGGACGAGGAGATCGGCCAGCAGAGAGGCATTCACCGGGCGGGTTTCGAGAGTCGACTGCCGCCGACCCGCCAGTGCCCCGAGGTGCACGTGTGCAGGTCTCTCTATCTCTCGCGCCTCTCCTACAAGAGCCTTCTACTTCTCCCCGCCTAGCGCAGAACCGCGACTACGGATCTACCCACTCTGATCCATCGTGGGTCGATTCGGGACCTAGGTCCGCCAAACTGGACATTCGGCAATAAACCCATTTCAATGTTCACCAGCATCTGGGACGAGGTCCATGCGTGACCCTCATTTTTTCATCGACCACTCGCTTGCGCTCGGTTAACAACCAGTTTCCTCAAATCTACGAGGATCGACCTCATCAGTGGATCACGTTCACCCAGAACGCTGATGACCGTTCCGGCTATCGTCGGTAATCACCGGCAACATTCATTCCGTTTCGCTCAAAGTACACCTGATGAAGATAAATTTCATCCTGCGTAGAGAAGAACGTAAATGACTCTAGTAGGTCAGCATCCTCGCGTACCAGCTATTTCTCGCGCTAGAAAATGCCAATTTATTTCCTATTTTTGGATTCTCATCATGTCCCACTTTGCGATTCGCCAATCACCTGATAATAAGAAGTTTGTCTTCACCCTTCGATAATTCCCCTTCACGGCTAAATTAGAACAAGTCTTTGCACTCTATCCAGATTCATCTATCATTCCAGAAGAATTGGCATACCTTCCGGGTTCCTGTGCAACGTTGGGAACAAGGAAGCGCCATGTTAAGTGCAGAAATGAATGAGGATGCCTACCTCTACCCCTGCTTATGAGCAATTATCTCATAGCTATCAAGTTAATATCATAATTACTCAATTGTCCATTGGACGGTATTAAAATTCTTATGACGTTGCTTGAGTGAAGAGCAAAGGTCAGCGATACGTCGGAGTGGACCAAAGCGGTCAGGTCTGGAGGGTCAGATTTACGCTTGACCTAAGTTAAAGAGGTACTCGCAACCGTATATCAAGCGGCTAAGAACATCGCTCTTTCCGGATGCTTGTGCAATCTTAGGAAACAAGGAAGTAAAGGGGGGCGAAAACGTAATTGCAGAGCGAAGGAGTCGCGTACTCCATTTCTAACTACAGCAAAGGTACACATTTTAACAAGACCGGCAGCATGCCGTGGGAAATGGAATAGTTGACAAAAAGGACGAAGGAAAATGCGAATAATGACGGTGATACTCGTGCGATCGTGGTTTCGCGTGGCGATCTTTCTGCGGAGACCGTGCTTCAGACTTACGTAAGCACTTTATAAAGAGGGGAGAGAGATGGAGACAGAGAGGTTGTATCTATGAGAAAGCATGTTAATATGTGGCAACTCGTGCTGATGATTTTGTCCCACTATTTATACCGCAATTACATGTCGTAACAATAGAAACGGTCATTTGCTCGATCAGTCATTTAACATTGAGCGTGCCATGCTACAGATAATTCTACGATAAATTTCGTGTTTCCTTGAGCTGAGAAAGGAATTCGAAAAGCTGACGTTCCACGGAGGGTTTATAAAGAGAACGCGCCGTTTCGCCCAAGGCGGCTAATTAGTTTGAGTTGAAAAAGTTGACGCGACGGGATTTGTTCGATGTGGAACAAAATCCTCGATGTTACTCGTCGACTGACCCATAATCATCTAACGTCAATATCCGAATAGACTATTTTTTTAATCTTTCGCGCATGTACTTGAAGGGGTCTATTTGGAAACTCTTCCCAGTTGATATCTAGCGCGGAGGAAAAGGAAGAATAATAACGTCGGTAAGAGACGGGGAAGCTTGAAACTGTTAGAAAGAACCATTGGACGAGTTCTTCTGGTACGTACTGGCCTGGCGGAGTAACACGTACGCTTGTCTACAGTTAGGGTCGCTAAAAAAGGCGCGGATCCCGCGGTCGGTCTAGTTTCCATCGTTAGATCTCAGCTGAAATGCATCTTGAACGCATCTCTCGGACGTACGAGAGCCTACTCCATTTACCTCGGCTAAACCTACGCCCATTCTGCATCTCATATGCGTACCGTTATATAATTTAAAGCGGAGTTATACATTTGCCTTTTGTCTCAGTAGACACACCTTCTTTATACCACAAGAAATCACTTGGACATTTTCATTAAGGTAGAAAAGAGACACAAACGATTTTTCGTTATTGTTGCAACCATTAATTATTTAACTTTCGTCACTTTGCATTGATGCTACACTCTTGGGCAATTCGGAAATTCCCGGGATTGGAGCAGAAGAGATGGCGCCACGGTTCTTCCGGTTGAAGAGCTCAGAGGCGACTTGCCCAGCTGATTCTTGTTGTGTATATGGCAAAGATGGCAACCGGAGTGCTCGGCTGCTAGGCTGCTAAGTGTAGCGTTGCAAACAACGCTGATAGAAGAGGACGAAGATGGCGTCTGCCGAACAAGTCGGTCTCAACAAAACTTGGGAATTGTCACTTTATGAGCTGCATCGCACGCCCCAGGATGCCATCACTGACAATACAGAAATCGCGGTCAGTCCGCGGAGTTTGCACAGCGAACTTATGTGTCCAATCTGCCTGGATATGCTTAAAAAGACCATGACAACAAAAGAGTGTCTGCACCGTTTCTGCTCGGATTGTATCATCACTGCACTTCGGAGCGGCAATAAGGTATGTCATTTCTCTTAAATTAACTCTACGTTTGAATTCTACTCAGTGTATTAAGTAAACCGATCCTTTGTACCATTATTGTAAATGTTTATTTTGCTCAGCTGTTTTTGCTGCCCTATCAGTGTTTACGTGTCCATGTATATCTCAATGTCGGTCCATCTGTCCGCGTATTATTGTTATAATCTCTTGTAAACTTTAAATATTCTCTTTGAATTTGCAGGAATGCCCGACGTGTAGGAAGAAATTAGTGTCGAAAAGGTCGCTAAGGCCAGACCCTAACTTCGACCTACTCATCTCGAAAATATATCCGAGCCGCGACGAGTACGAGGCGCACCAAGAACGTGTACTGGCAAAATTAAATAAATCCCATTCACAGGCGGCACTGGTAAACTCCATTACAGAGGGAATCAAATTGCAAAGTCAAAACCGTCCACAGCGGTCGAGAAAAAATGCCAATGAATCTGAAAACGCTAGCAATGCAGCCTCCTACAACAATACACCGAACGTTAGTGCTCCAGCTACTCCGACTCCCGTGAGCATGGCAAATCAGAGTGATTCCTCTCAGAGCGCGACGGGGCCTATAATGAATAGCAGTCGAGAAGGGAATTCACAAAATTCGAACAGCGTTTCCCAACCGGCGAGTAGCCCGGCGGTTTCGGGGACGACGTCGCGAAATTCTACGACACCTTCGCCGAACCCGGCCAATCAAATTCCAAAGCCACCAAAGAGACAGAAGAGCCTACAAAATTCGGAAAATGATTCGTCGAGCGCGGAAGCCGAAACGGGGGGAGGAGATTCTATGGTCGATACAGAAGGAGAAGGCCCGAGCGAACCGCTGATGCTCAACGAAATTGAGCTCGTCTTCAAGCCACATCCTACCGAAATGGCTGGGGACAATTCTCTCATAAAAGCCTTGAAGGAGAACAGCATTCGATACATAAAGACGACGGCAAATGCAACTGGTACGGTATCCCTGTTGATCGTATTTTCGACAAGAAATATCCTATGTTCGTAGCAATGTCGATTTGTATTTTCTTTTACAGTGGATCACCTCAGCAAGTACCTAGCGATGCGACTAACTTTAGACCTCGACACCGAGCTTTCCGAATCCGACAGATTACTTAACTTTTGTATTTATATAGCACCTTCTCCCGGTCAATTAGTAGTGCTGAGCGGTTCACAGACGTTACGGCAGGTTAACGACAAATTCTGGCGGGTAAATCGACCCTTGGAAATGTATTATTCCTGGAAGAAAACCTAGGGAAGGCCTCGAAAATATTAATCGAGCGGTGCCTAGCCAATCCGTTCGGTAAATTCAGTAATTCGTATTAAACGCGTGAGTTAGGTCGCTGCCGTGGAAGCGAGAGCAATTTCAACTCAGGATGTAAACTTGTACAGTCGATGCTTACGCAATATTTTCCTTCTTAAAACTGGCTGTGGAAGCTCACAGTGAACTGTTTAACCAACTCGCGAAGAACATTTTACGAACGTACAGACGGAGCACGTGTGTAATGCGCGTGAGATTTCATTTTTTACAATTCTAAGGTCTTAGCGGTGAAGTATAAGTTATTTAAATAATCAGTGAGACATCGTGGACCATGCTGTATAGTTCTGTGACGAAATAAATGGATGTACATAATCAGTATCGCTTGAATGGACTTGAGCAAGCCTCTTAATATTGATTTATCCTTTCTATCGGTTCCCCACCATTCGTGCCAATGCGTACGATCAACGCTCAGTAGCGTTTAATAATAGACGAGCAGCAGTGCTCCTTCCTGGCGCAGACGTGAGAATTGGAAATCTATTTTCTGGCTTTCATTAAAAATACATGTAAACCGCCTTCCACTGCGTGCCTCACGGAATAATCGATAAAGTCCACCCCCATAGCGCGCCCTCCTTGTATTTACCACTGAACCGAAAACAATGCTTGTGCATTCTGCCTTTCATGTCCCTCAATTTCGTCCGTATTAAACGATTTGCTCGATATGCCCCGTTGTTTCTGTCCCCCACGGGGCGACACCGATACGATTAATCCTTCAAAATTTTTCCGAACCCCCTCTGATTTATAATAATAATAATAGCCACCGCGTATATCCTGTGACGGGTGCGCCTTAGAATAATCCACTTAATTACGAGGTTTGCCGTGGTGGCAGAGCGACCGTTTCTAATTAGCGGTTCAGATCATTTCCGCGATTAATTCGCTACCCAGCGTACAATCCGAGGACTACCGATCTGCGCTACTTGGACGGCCCTAATTGCTAGTTACGCGAAAACCAACGTTCCAAGAATCCTTGCAGTATCGTACGATTACCTCTAATTAACACATGGGCAGGGCTTTCATGTACAGAACGGTTTCGAGTCAGGGCACAGGGATTGATGTTTTCACGGAGTCACATTTCTTATCATACACCATCTTGTTATTCGATGAACTTTCCAAATCTGTCCGCTCAGAGTCCACCGTGTGTTCCCTGCTCGATTCTGAAGTGGATAAATCATCTTCCGACTTAGCTCTTCCGAATTGTTCGTAATTTTCATAATGTTCAATCGTTTCGACATCATCTCCGAGCAGCGCTTTAATTCTCTTATTCCCCAAAGCCAAATCTTCGTAGCGTTCCCTCAGTAGTTTGTAGTTTTCTTCAGTAGCAGCTCTGCAACAAAAACGTTTTCACATATTCCCTTTGAACGTCGTCATTTTTATCCGGCCGTGAATCGTATTATTTTTCGGAATTCCCGGCTCTCGAGGGTCGTGAAAGGAGTTTGATCCCTTTGATTATGTACTAACGGTTTATGAGGCTCCTTGTACCAAAGTGGATACCCCGAGGGATTCTGCCTCCCACCGGGGATCGTATTTTCCGCCGGAGGCGGGCATAGTTTGAAGTCAGCCGGCTCTACCGTCTCCTCTAGAAGCTCTGACACCTGTCGAGCATACGCCGCCGTTCCCACTGATTGCATTAATCTTAAAATAATCGTTAATGATCCCCCGTAATTAGCGAAAGTGCGCAAAGTGAATGTGAGAAAGGAGGTAAGACTTGATTAGTATACTTGTTAACCGTCTGTCTGGTGAATTCCCTTCTTGAGAATCTCGTCGGATTGGTATCGAGCTTCCTATCAGTTGCACTTTTCTGCAGGCCGTAAAATCTGCCAAAGTGGACAGCTGCATCTCTGGGAACCGTTGCTTCGTAGTCCAAGTTCTTCCAAGTCTCGTCCGTAGGATCTTTAGGAGTGACGCTAGAGGATTTCTTCAGCAATCTGGACTTGGATTGCCCTCGCGAGAAGCTCGAATAAACGAGTTTACAGATATAATAAGTATTTAACGAGGGTTGCCTTGGAGCGAAGCGGTTGCAGTGGCAACATTCTAGAAATGGCCGAGCCGCATTTGAAGGTGCTTTACGCAGGCAGAGAACGCCGAATCATCGTGTTAGAAGGGAAGAAGAGTCGGACAAGGCGAATGTCGAGTGCTCTTGAATTGCTCTTAACTCAATTGCAATGCGCTCGGCCCTGCGAATCCAGTTCGCTTAACGTGCAGAAACCGCGGAATGCTTTTCAACCGTAATTGCTTGTTATCCTGTACGGAACGAGCCGCAGACGAGGACGCTTATTAAGTCTTCTGCTCGTCATCGTTGCATTACTTACCCACTTTTCTCGGGGAAGGACGGAGAAGCGGATATCGATAGGTTATTGCTACAACTTATAGACTTGTTGTTGCTTCGGGAAGACGCTTTCGTGGCCACCTTCTTCTTCGGCATCTTTCGGCGAAGCCCTTCTTCTCTCATAAGCGCCTTATTACTGGTCAATTTCGAGACTTCGCTCCAAGAGTCTAGACAAAGAAAAATGACAATTTTTGGCACGATGTTGCCTTCGATCCGTTCATCGATCGTCCGGTAGTTGACAAATGAACGAAATCATTGATGAAATATTTCACGACGATTAACCGTGTCACGCTAATAAAATATATAGAACATTAAGTTTATTATCCGTTATAAGAGTGTCACAGGATTTATCCGAGCAATTTGAAAAGTCTCGCTTAGCTGGGAGTGTGCTACATACCAACTGGTAGTAAAGTTCATTGCACCACGTCATATAACCGTACGCCGTCTTATCTTCTTATAGTGCACCGTGAACAGCGGAGGAACGGGAAGGATGGGAGATGGAGGCATCGCGATGAATTCGAAAGTCGTTGTGAAAGAAATGGGTTCGCCGTAATAACAGAGCGATAGATTGTCTTCGGTACGATCTATTACGGACCTTTTTCTGCTCGTTTGTGTTTTGCAGAAATCATCATTATTCAGCTGTATGCGTCTCTAAAGTCTTTTAATGGTCGTTTCAAGGGTCTGTCTCATTAAAGCGCCAAAGTATCTTCTTCCTCGTAGCCTTGAGGACGAGTTCCGTGATCGAGTGTTACCACTTTATAACACTTTTTATGTCGCCACTTTGTTTCCTCCCGCTTTATTATTACACGTGTGTCATTATGTTCATCTAACAAATAACACGCTACCCTGTCGCACATGTCTTGTGTACGTTGGCAAAGAAGGTCGTGAAAGTAGCGAGCACTCGGCCTGTCACTACTTTACGAAACCCTTTGATCAGCCACAAATTTCCCAGGCCGTCAGTTTTCCGCGATCGTCCCCGAAACGAAGGGCTATCACAAAGCATATTCGTTGATTGCAGCATGAGGCTTCCGCCCGCTGAAAAGCCACGATTGAAAAGTTATCGATCCTCTCCGCCTCTCTCACCGGCTCAACTAATTAAATCAGCTTGGCAAACGAATTTTTATGATAATCCGTCCATCTGTGAAACGTTTTCTTCGCAAGTCTTGGCTTCTTCACGCGCTTTTCACGCAAGAAACGTTTTTAAACGAGCCATCGGCTTCCGTGTTCCGAATTGTCCTTTTCATCGGTTTCCTCGCAGGTGGAGGGTAAAGTGTCCTCGACTCTATAGGCTTTTGGTAATCTGGATTTGAATGGGAGTTCGGCCCTCCTCGGCAGTCGCCGAGGCGCTGCGTGCCGTTCTTAACTCGTGTTCACGGTGTCTCCGCTCAGTCGACGACGCGCGCTCCTTTCGATTGCATCGTGTGTCGACCAGTGCCTCTACCAGTCTCCTATCACGCTTTCCGAGATAGAAGGCCACCGGAAGAAGAGCGACCATTCACCGAGATATCAGGAGGCAGTCGAGTCGAGGAGATGTACGGAGGATTCAGGTAAAAAAGGATATTTATCGTTAAAATTACTGCCGAAGAATGGAGCGCTGGGCAAACTCGAAAAGGTTCCAGTATTTATATCGTTGGATTCGTGAATGGAGCAGGTGTTAGGACATTGGGGGGACTGAATTCTAATTCATCCGATCCGTTCGACTCAAGCTCTTGACATTGTACATAAATCAAACGGGCCAGAGGCGGCCGAGATAACTCCTCGCACGGGAGGAGTGGCTATCGGAAAACGATGGTCAATTTCTACCTGTCTAAAATTCGCTAGACAGCAATCGATATTCCGTGGATAACAATTGAGCAACGGTGGCTTTGCCCTTTCCCTTACGTCTCGAATATTGCCTGCGCGACGGTCTCTTCTCTGTTTTTCAGCTGCTTTTACCTCCAACTTGATTGGCTCGTTTCAAGTTTGAGAGAGCCCATGCAAATATTTGCATGCAGCCTCGACGATTGAATTTGTTGTTCCTCGCGCGATCCTAGCTTCTCCGTTCTTCTCTCTTTATGTTGAGCTCGGTCAATATTGACTGAGGCTCGAGGCAAAGCCCATCGTAATAAATTATTGACTTGGCCGAGCGAAGGTTCGATGGTCCTGCAGTGATCGGCGAGAACCGTTAGTCAGACGAACGTTCGATGATATTTCCTAGGCAACTTTATAGATATTTAACTTAAATTCCGTGAAGAGGAGCGAATAAATCTGGCGCCGTGTTGCTCTCGAGCGAGAAGTTAATAGGACGGGAAGAGGATATATTTCGACAAGTGCATCGTCATTCAGCACCGGTCGCTGATCGCAGTGCATCCTGTGGAGTTTTTCGCCGGTGCGCCGACGGCACTCGATTCGGAAGGGTCGCCCACGCGTGTCACACGGACGCTCGATACACGGCCGAAGGATCGGCCCTTTACCTTCCACGAAAGAGAATCGCGCGAGGGTCCCGTCGCCGTTTATGGAGGGTGAAAGGAGCTGCCACGACCGTCGAGAAAGAAATAATAAGCGAAAGGCAGTCGCTGCATTCAAAGGCAAAAAAACGTAGTCGCGTAGAATTGGACGAGGAAGCCAAACGAAGGGTAGAATTTGAGATGGAGAGACGAAAACGCCTTAACGTCGGAAACGAGAGATTCGCCGAGCGATAAGATAAATCTTGTGGAAGGCCGAAAGATTTGTACAACGTCGGGAACCGTCGAGGCAGGAGCATTTTCAGGCGGCAGGTCTATTTGTTGAGAGACCCTCCAGAGAGAAACACAGGGCGGAAGGAGGGCTGCCACTTGGATTGGGACACGCGCGATATATTAGCACCGAGGCACGTACCCTGCCCGCCTTTCGCATAAGCAGACGCATAAACGACCAGCGTAAACGCCCTCTTCACGCCCTCTTCACGCCCAACCTCCGTCGACAAAAGTCTTTCTCGCATTTCTGGCTAACAAGGGTCAAACAGAAAGCTCGAAAATATCGCGAATAATCCGCTTTGCCATCGAGAAGAGTCTTCCGTAAAAGTGAGTTTCAGCGATCGCGGCTTCTCCTTTTCGTCTCTTCCTGTCCTTCCGGTAGACGTTTCACGGCAGAGCTGCCGACAAATCCAATTGGGAAAAGGTCTTTCCTCGGCTTTCAAAGACACCCGTCCAATTAGGTTCGGGCCATCACGTCGCGAGTACGAGTGGAAAATCGTGTTCCCATCCTTGGATCCCATTCGCCTTGTCGGCCACGATTTTTCGAAAAATTCTAACTCCGCTTCAAGTGGTTAAATCGCTCGTCGATGAATTATTTCTGTCCTCGCGCAGATTCCAGGTGGATTAAATAATTGATGACGGAGCGAGAGGGGGATAAAGGGACAAGAAGTTGGTGCGTTCCTGGCGCTCCACGCATGCTGTTCCAAGGGAAGACTCGTTCGAAGGAGAAATTACACCCCACTGCGACTTCTTCCCTCTTGGCACTGGAGGGAGAAGACGATGGCTCCTCCTCTCTCTTTCTCGCGCGAGTCGTGTCGCGCCGTAATTAGTGTCAATTAGCTGCGCGGTAAAATAAACCCCTGCTGAAGGAGACACGGAGGGGGGGGCTGGAAGAGGGAGAGAGAGAGAGAGAGAGAAATGGAGGGCAGAAGAGACTAGGTTTGCAGCAGCAGTCGCGTATATCCCGATGCAAATACAGAAATTCCCCCGGGATGAAACGAATCGCAAATGACAGGCCCTCGCGTTCCTTCGTTCGCCCTGTGCATCGCAGGCCGAAGAAAAATGAGAGTCATAGGATGTTCAATGATTGTAGCCTCGGAGAAGGAAGGGATCCAATCGAGACATTCGATAGTCATTTTCCTTGGCGGCGCAAATGGTCGAAGCTACCGGTGAAGACGCGAACGCGATTATATGATTACTAAATTACTGTAATAACTTAAGATTCGGCCATACGAACGGCATTATACGAGAGCCGAGACGAATGTGTAATTTCTGCTTGGTCGACTTTGTTCTCGTCTCCTCGAGGCGATTCTTCTGTTCCGCAGGAAGGTATGGCCAGGGCGAATGGTGTCGCCTTTGCGATTGAGGACCGCCCGCGGGCATCGTTCGTTCGAGTCAGACCCGTGCGTTCCTCGGTTGCATTTAATTAAGAGATCTCCCGTAGCGGTCACGATCCTCCCGCGTACCGATCGTCAAGTGATTCGGGAAACCCACGGAGGATTACGGTAAAACGCAGCATCCTTTGCTTTACGGTGACATAATAGGCAAACGTCCAGGCCGATGCACCGTTATGCAGAATGATGCTCGGGTCAAAGTGCTGCTGGCAAGAACGGGGAAGACCGTTCCGTTCACACGGCAACTTCGCCACGACCGACGGACCAGCTACCTTCTATTTTAACAGACCGTACCGTTGCCCTTAATTAATATTCCGTTTAGCCTAATTAACTACAGCATCGCTGTGAAACGTGAAACGTGACTTTGGTGTTTAGCGATATTTCAATCTCGTCTCTCAGGTCTGACCTAATAAGAATCAGCGAACCGTTCTTAAATGACCGGCTGTCAGACGTGCACGCGCCTTACTCGCCTTTACTCGCCGATTATGCGTCTGCACGTACTCTGCCTCGGCTGTTTCCTTTTCCTTCGTGAAACCTTGAACACGTAAAAATTCCCGGGGATTTCGCTCTGCATAGCTAAAGACTATCCTCGATAGTACGTTTGCCAGATAGTCTAGCGTTCCTTTTCATCAACGGTTTAATTGTCGACGTACCGAAATTTCGCAGGTCGTTACTCGGCTTATCGTTAATTAACCAACAGAGCCGGTTATGCAGCGACAAATTCCCTGCTTGTTTAGATCCCTCGACGTCGGTTGTTCTTCTGCCGAGAACGTATATCGATTTATCGTCCGGCAGCAATTAAACCGGGATTAATGAGCGCGTCTTAACGATAATATTCTCATGGTGTATAGCCAATTACGTGCTCGTATGCATAACGTTAATAGGTGTGCAGGCATTTTACGTGGCGCAGCGAATACATATGTACTTTTATATGGAAACGATGAAATGCGTATGATGCGCAGTCGCGTTATTTCATGGGGAATTAAAGAAAGATGCATTTATAGGTATTCCTCGGCGTAATATTGACCGCGTCGACCAAGATAATTATCGGCCGAGAAACTTGTATCATTATACCATCGTGCCGGCTTCAAATGATGCGACTCTGAAGCGTGTTCCTTCTCTGTTCCTTGTGTTATTTTTCGTCTTCGTTTAACCGTTCTTTCGGAACGAAATATTCTGCTGGTTACATTGCGATTCATTGACGCGACGATCCTCGGCGAATATGCCAGAATAACGTTTCGGAAATTGTGGGGTGGAAATGAGAAAGTATAGGAACCTGACTGGCACCCGTTGTCTCTGGCCAATTGTACGTTCCTGTTGGCTCGGTTTTTGGCCGAATATCTCCGTGGCGTTCGCACGGAACGTGTAATCAGAGTTGACCGGCGAAGAGCCGTAATGACAGGGTTAGCTCTTAGAGCGTAGGATTAACGATCGAATGTTCTGAGCTTTTCGCGTGCTCTCGAGGCAACGCAGCTGAGTTGAACTCTCGAAAATCAGCCATTGTTTTGCGGCTTTGTTTTGCTTTTTCCCACAGCCGAAATTCTCTCCTCCGGAATTTTCCGGCTTGGCTCGACTCGTTGCCGGTTCTCCAGCTCTTTCTCCCTGGAGTTTAATGGACCGTAATACCCATAATCGTGCTTCTATCAAACTGGTTCCGAAGTACGCGCAACGCGGTTCACAGGTGATATAATAAGTGCAATACCGCGCGATAGTAATTGCGGTAAAACACCGAGTTGCGCAAAGGGTATAATATGTTTCGGTTAACAGAGCTGCCGGGAGGGAGGGAAAAAGGTGGAGTTTCTTAAACATCGGCGATGCGGGGATGTGGTAAAAAATGGAACGAGTGAGGGCCTGGCCGAGGAAGTAGGTTTAGCCGGATAGGATCAGCAGGACTCGATTACTTCTGCGGGCGTTCGTCCTTTTTCTCGTCTCCTCGAGTTGAATGGAGGCTCGTGTTAGGAAGAGGCGGGAACTTGGCGGAGGCAAAAAAGAAGGCAATGGAAATCCTCGAGACAAATGGACGAACCGTAGGGTGAAGGAGGCTAAGAGGAGGAAAAAGAATGCCGAGCGGATGTTTCGGACTCGAGCGATTCTCCTTCTCTTCTTCTTCCGTTCTCTTACCTTCCATTGTTTCCCTGGCTGGAGCGTGCTCGGTTCTCCGTTTCTTTCGATGCCCACGAGAGATCGAACTCCTTCGTGCACATTCCTTCTAGTCGTGTCCACGAGCCGAGTGTATCGTCCTGCTGGCCCTTCCGAGAAAATGAGCCTGCGTTTCTAGATCGTCCTCACGAAAGCCGATTCCTCGTTAGTCCTAGTGCGAACGGTGATTCCCTTAAAATTAGGAGGATACAGGTAGCACCCGATAATGCCTACCCTCCTTCGGACGGTAATATATGAAATTTCTTGCTAAGCACGGTCTAGCCTAGGAAACTGTCTGCCACGTGGACGAATTAATTTGGAGCACTATAATTAGCCCTGGAATGATGGTCATTATCGAGGTCATTATCTTTGCGGCTGGCTTTCTCCCTGTTCACGGCAAGTGCATTAATTTCTCTGGAAATATGCAAGGTCGGTTTGGGCCTTTGGTCGGCCCATTCCAGACGGGCTTACTCACGCGCCAGTAAATCCCTTTTAATGCCGGGAGCCGCGCTGCCGGAGATTTGTGTATCCTATAAAGCCTCTACGACGTAACTTGGCTAAACTCGTATATATCTGCAGTCGCGGTTCCCTTGGAGATCCGCGTCGGCCTGTCGGCCTGTCTCTCCGAGTAAAAACAAACCTCGGGGAATAACGTAACGCGCTTAGGCGAGATCGGAGGAAGCCGATCGTGCAGTATGAAAGAACGGAAGCGCTGAAAAATAGTACGCGTGGGAAGAGAATTCCAGAGGTGATGATCGTCCCTGTGCTTACTTCCTCGTACGATCGAGGCCGGTCGTGAATTCTCTACGAATGGGGAAGGGAAATGGAGGGGAGTCTCGTAACGTTCGCGGTATGTGCGCGTCGTCGGCTTCTTCGTTCGTCGAGGAGGTGTGGACAAAATTTTACAACACAAAAGCGACGGGGATAATTTATGCCGCGGACCGTACGCTTGTAAAGGAATATTTTTCAAACTCGATCGTTTGTCCCAATGTCTCGAAAGTTGAGCGCGACGGTCTGGCCGACTAATTAGCAAATCCTGTTTCCGCGAACGTTTGGCGTTTCAATTAGGGAGTCTGCCGAGGCGGAGAATTGAGAAGAATCAGTCGGTGGAAAGCCGATAGACGGCTCCCGTCGTCTGGAATATTCGAAATGTACGGCGAATCCTCGAGACATTGGCTGGAATCTTGAGTCTGTGTTGCAGGGCAGAAGGGAAAAGGTCTACGTGACCGAAACAATGTACCTTCCGTGCTAGGCTAGGGACATTGCTTCATTGTTTGATGTTCCGTCAGTTCTCGCCTTCTCCTCGCTCGTCTCTTTTCTTCCCTCCGTATAATTCTGCCAATATTATTCCCTGCCTATGAGTTTCCTCGTGCTCGTTTCGCATCCCCCCCCCCCCTATTCCTTTTGCAATGGCCGTTAGCAGGCTTTTTTCTCTGGGCTTTTACGTCCTCTTCCCCGACGCCTTCTGGCGTTATGGCCTGCGAGCGGACTATTTAATGCAGGGAACACAGGCACTCGATGTTTTCCCTTGTCGAGGCTATCTCGCCCTCGGCGCTGACCCTTTGAAGCGAATGAAGCCGTAGATCCACTCGATTCCTTGCCCCTTAAACGCATCTCTCATCGCGAAGCTTGCGGCTCACAGGGCTTTCCTTCGGGACGAAACTCCGAGGAAACTCCATGGAAACCCGCGGGAAAATTCTTCAAAGACTCCTTCAAACTACTTTCCCAGGACCATTGAAAGTAATTACTGGAAAAATCCTTCCGGTAAGGAGAAGATTCTCGGGGTATTTGTCTTCATTGCCAATGAGACGGCTAGGACAGTGCCGCTGGGGTTTTTGGGCGAGGAGTCGATGGAATAATGTCGGCGAGTATCATTCCTCGGCGTGTAGCGTGTAGCGTGCGAGAATCGTGCGGGAAGGCACACACGATGCGGGCGGAATCTAATGCCAAGATATACGTTTATGGTCGGCGCGGAATTTACGGGCAAAGAACCGCCCTTTCGCGGACCGTCAACAAACATTCCACGGAGCGGCCAACGCCGACAGGAATGATACTTGCCCGACATTTATGGGCGACAAGTATTTCATTATGTATTTAGGTTCGCCTCGATCGTTGGACTTTTCCCGGACGATGCCGTTCTAATGGCCATTTCGCTGCACCTTTTCTCCGACCCGGAGCGTCCTTTCCTTTTAAGCTCCTCTTGAAAATAAGAAGGAGAGTAAAAGGGGATCGTTAGGGGAGGATGAGGCGGGTCGGCGAGCGCGATCTATCAAATTCATTGGTCCGAGGATGTAAGGACAAAGTCGCAGGAGGCGCGGAGACGAGCGAGACACGAGTAACCTTCTTAATTATGAGGGACGGGCCGCGGATGGCGGTTCGTAACGAAGCTCGTCTCGCGAGATACTTTCTCGGCGTTCTTCATCGTTTTTGCCTGTCGTACGATAGACAAGAAACGTGCTCGGCTTTTCTACATCCTCGATACCGGGCTGCCCTAGCTCGGCAAGTGTACGATAGGTGTTGCATAAATACCCACTCGTCTGGAGCATTTTTTTTCAAGGGCGTGGGCCCCCATCGAAGACGAAGGACGATCGGAGTTTTTGCCAAATCCTCCGATTGTCCGGCAGTCTTTTTCCCGTCGTTTCTTGGCGGTACGTCGTGGATTTAATGGAGCGGAAGGAGAGGAAGGGAAGGGAAAGGAAGGGAAAGGAAAGGGTAGGGCTGTACGATGTGCGAGGAACGTCGTACCGCGGGCAATCGATGCCTTTTTCTCCATACTATTTCCCCGCTCTCCGATCGAGCCTTTTTCTTCCCTTGCACAACTCAATTCCGTTTCTCCGTTATTTACGTGGCTTTTTCCGCTGGCTCGCGAATTCACGAGCATTCTTTCCGCTGGGCGCATTTTCTTCGGGCCATTTCACGCGGCGGACCTCCCCTAGCTGCTGCCGGCCATCATTACTCCTGTTCTCGATGCCATTAATCAAGGAGCGCACGAAATAAGGGGCCTCGGAGAATCGTCACGATGGTAATGACTACCGACGACACGGCGATCATCACCTAATAATCCATAATCGCCGTATATTCGATCGCACCGTTGGCTCATCGGCGACGTTCCTTGACTAATCCTTTTTGCCCCGCGAGCAGCACAGGCTTTATCGTGATTCGAACCTTTTCTGAATGCCACAAAGTATCTGCCTCGTGGCTACATGCTCAGTCTTTTTTTTTTCCTTGCATCCAGGCGAGAAAGAGGTCCTCCCCGAGTTGGTCTCTCGCTCATTCTTGCTGCAGGATACGTGGAAATCCCCCTGAATTCTCGCTAGGACGAACGAACCGGTTGGCAACCGGTTAGCCCCCCCGGTACCCTGTGCCGGCTTCAGAATCGGCCGGCAATGATCTCCGAATCGGCTCGGGAAACCAACGATCCCACCTCCGCGACTCTATCGATTTCTCCCATTCGCGCGTGCCCAACGATAACGGTAAGAGATAGGAGCCTGTCGTGGGAAGTATGCAAATGCCGACAGCCAATGAGTCACGGGTCACGCTTTTGAAACGGCTCGTATTAGGCGCAGCGGTTTCCTCGGTCCTCGACCGAGATAATGCATGCCGCCGGGCCCCGTTTCCTTTGCGAGGGGCACCTCACACGGACCTCAGCCACCGCGAGCTCCTCTTCAAAAGGTGAAGAAACTTCTCGATTCCGGGGAATTCGTGCCTTACCGAGACAGAACTCGAGCCGATCATCTTCATCGTCTGTCTCTGACAGACTCCGCGGTGGCCGAGTATCGCTAGAATGAAGAATCAAAGGATAAGCGGTGTTGGCGTCGGCGCCTCGCCGTGAGATGAAATTAATCCTGAGCAAGCGGTTGGTTAAGATCGTTCTAACGACTCGTGAGTTATTATCACATCTTCATGATTGACGGATCACAGAGCGGATTCGACGATCGTGCCTCTCAATAATTTCGTACTCCGGCTCGTCTAACGGGAATTTCCTTGGATTCCTAGTCGACCGATTAATGTTTTGGCTACCGTTTGGACCGCGGTCAAACGAAGTTCGCCACACGGAGCGGCAATTTAATAAACTACTGAGATGATCGATGATCGGTTAATTACTAAGATGACTAGAGAAGCTAGATGGGGGGACTGGGTATTCCGTTGTCCGTGATGCGTGGAGACGGCAGTGGTTGCCGGGGGGTTGTAATGGGTTTCGTAGCCTGTAATTTCTGTCCTGCTCGAGTTAACATTCGACTGCGAGTGACCAGCAGGCTGGCTCGCAGTTAAGTCCAGCCCGTGACTCACATGACGCGATTTAATGGGCCGCACGATTATTTCACGGAGGGCAAGGCGGGGTGGGGAGTGGTGGGAGCTGTCCTTTAATGCCGACACGTCGTCCGGCAACGACACTGATAGGCAAATTAACCGTAACCTTCCCCTCGAAGGCGTCCTGTAATTAAAATCAAAGGAAGATGCTATTAGAGCCCGTAGGCGCGCGGATGAATTTCACGTCGTTTTTCTCGATTCTATTAAACCGCGCCAAAGGAGAAGCTGCCAATTTGCTGGAAAAAAAGTCCAAGGAGCGGCTTCAAATGCACGAGATTTCCTAGATAGCTCCGCGCGATTCTCCATTATCCCGCGGGCAACTTCTTTCACGCGAGTACTACCCCTTCGAATAGCCGAGATTCCGCGAATCTCTGTAGTGGAATTTCCAAGCTGGCCGGACATTTTTCCGCGTGTAATCTCGATTTTCATTACGGCAGCGTGTGCTAAGGCAGAAGCACGTGGCAAGTCTACGTGATTATGGGCGGCGGGTCGATCGGAAAGCCTCGATTATCGGACGTTTCATTGAAACGCTCGGCCGTAGCCTTCTCGAGTGCCACCCTTCTACGTTTCTCCTTCCTCAGAGAGAGGATAGGCTTTTTCTCGTGTTTGTCGTCTACTCAGCTACGGAGCTTTCTCACGCAGCGACCTATGCACACGCACGTATCTCACACTCGATGACTCCGCGGCTCACGTTCTGTCTTGCCACCTCCTCTTTCTTCTGGTGGGCCCGAGCAATCCTCTCTTCCGCGTTCCATCGCGCTGCCGATCGCATTCGCCCGTAATAAGGCCCCCATAGGGTCCCGATGTTCCCCAGCGATGGCTCTCGGAACGTCGCAAATACCTCTCGGTCCGAGGAATTAATATTCGGTAGACGTTGAGCATTGGCCAAAGTTTGACGGCAATTAATTTGGCGAATGGCCGATCGGAGGGTCCTTCGTCTCTCCTCCCATTTCTCTTTCCCTAAGAGTCTGCCCCTCCTGGAGGTGGCAATGCCCTCGACGAAGACCGAGGAAGCCAGGTTTTTCGAAAACAATGCGGTTATTCACGGCGGACAGTGTCTCCTTGTACCTCGTCAACTTGTCACCCGGTACTTTTGTGTTGGGTGGACATTCGGAGGGAGATAAATCACGGCGGAGCACTTGCCAACCTGTCTGCTGCTTCGAGTCACGTTCGCCGAGTCCTCGCTAACGGTATAAAGCCGCGGCCAGTTTTTTCCCAGCGCCGGATAATAAAGCGAATTGCCGCGAAATTGTCGGACGATGTTGCGATAGGCGGGGGAGAGGAAGGAATTAGGAGATCAAGGCTGAATGAAGGCTGGAGGCAAAGAAACTATTTGGAGGATTCACCATTATTCTGGGGGGAAAGGATGGCCGAGACAATCGAGATTGGTTCGTCCCTTCGGGCCGTGCCCCCCATTCGGTACACTCTATCCCTCGTATCTTCAGGTTCTTCCTTATACGCTCGTAGGCTTTCGCCAATCACGGACATCCGCGAAGGAACGCTCGATAATAATTTCCCTACGACGGACGTACTAATTTATGTACATCGCGTGATGGACGTACCGGACTCACGCTGGACTTTGACTTGACGTAGTCGTCAATCGTCCGACGTTGTTCCTGCGCTAATATTTAATTAGCTAATAAAACCATTCTCGTGCCGCGCGACAGCCTACTGCTTTTTCCATCAGCCCGTTGTAGCTTCACTGACATTTTTCTCCGCTGGTAATCGAAGATAGCGGGGGATTTCTCATACCGTATGCACCGCGTGGACCACCCCGGCATTCGTGTGATTCATTTGGCTGTTTTATTATGCCGATGAGACTGCGAATGAAGAATGCTCGGGCCTCTCGGCGGAGATTCACGCACGGTATCGGCGCGCAAACGATCATTGAATTATTCGAGGCTTCTCGGCTCGTTCGACCGGCCGATATTTCATTGCACAGTTGTCGGGTGAAGGCTATGCGAAAAAGGTAAGGGGACAAGCGGGGCAATTAAGGGGAAGTAGCGTAGGCAGGTCAACTAACAACGAGAAGACTGGCCATTTGTCATCATCACGTAGCACCTATTGATACGTGGTTCTTGAGAAAATGGGGGAATCCTTTGGCAGTTGGGGTTATTGATTCGGGATTCCTCGAGTGGCGGTAGTAAAGCTTGGGAAATGTTGGTTGGCAGAGTCGTCAGCACCTCCATGCTCGGCGGTCTTCTTCTTCGTCCCTTTTCTTTTTGGAAGATAGAAGGTAGTTTATGGTGCGCCAGATGGCCGCTGACTTCCTAGTCCGGCAGGGTCACGGCTGGACGACTTCTCCTTTTGGGCGCTTCCGTGTGCCTCGATGTGCGAACGGTGATGGATCGTCCGCACGATCAGCCATGCCGAGCAACGCGATTCCCTCGGTTCTCTTGGTTCTTCTCCTCTGAAGCCCCGTAGATCCCCTTAGATCGGGGGGTCCGTGCCTTTCGCGGCGTACCGGTTAATTGGTCGTACGTGCTGAACGCTGACACCTTGTTTATCCGGTGCTCCTGGCTCTTATGGCTCATAAAAGTGCGGATTCCAAGACGGCGGCAGGGAGGATTCGCCGAGTAAAACGCCGACGTTTTACGAGATCTTTTATCCGCATGGAAACGGTCGCTCTTATTTTTTCCCCAAGAGCAAACGCAAGCGGATGACTCGGACGAAAGTTGTAATTTTCTTCTTGCAGCATAACGGCGTTTGGACTTTCTCCGTAGACTTTAACGAGGTTTCTTGTTTCAGGTGGTGCCTCGTGGCGGGCGCGTTGCTCGTCGTATTTCATGAGATTTGCGCGACAGACGGCACCGAGGAAAGTTCAGGAGCAGCTTCGTCGGGATACGAGACTGTGCACACGAGTAACGCGGCTATCCTCAACCGTCTCGGTCTGGCACCGTTGCAGATTCCTGACGGTCATCACAAGAAAAGACTGGCTGGCCCGGAACCGCCCGGCTTGCGCGCTCAGACACGGATTCACCAGCCATACAGCCGTCGTCACGGACAACGCGACAGTCACGTTTACATCGTCAAGTTACCGGCCAGTCCTCCGTACTACACGATCACGAAGCCTCACAAGCTCGTCAAGAGCGATAAGCTCTCGAAGAAAGGCTCCAGTCTGCCGGTAGGTTTTCAGGGGAACGGTAAGCCGGCAAAGATCTACCACTGGAACTTGCCGCTCGTCAAAAAGATAAGCGAGAAAAAGCGTCTCCATGCTCAGTTGAGGCTCGATCAGGCCAGGAAGAAATTTGACGAATCGAAGAAGCGCCCCGGCGTTTCCGAAAAGCACCCCGTCCCAAATCTCGATCCCTCCTACCATCAGGCCACGGACAATAAACTGCCCGCCCATCCCAAGTACTCGGCAGCGAAACACACGAGGAACAATGACAAGAGGCTGAGCTACCCGGAAACCGAGCCGAAGAAGCCGGCAATGACGAGGAAGGCCAATGAGAACAACCTCAACAAGGCATACAGATTGGAAGATTCCAACGTCCACAGGGTCCACTTGTCTAACGAACTTCACGCATCGAGGAATTCAGTTTCGAAGCTTAAGAAACACCGGAAGAAGGCCGCCATGTCGTACTACGCCCCTATTTCCGCCGGCACGACGAAAATCCACAAGAATTTCCCGGGGAACGGGAAACCGAAGGCCTTCTACGTGATGGAGAAGAGCCGCAAGCCGGTCTACTATCACCCTCTGCTGCCTTAATCCTATCCTAACACGCCTCGATTACTCCGCGAAAACATGCACAATCGTAAGGTCTTAAGTGGTCCAGGAGAGCCTGTTAGTTTAACTGGAGGCCTGAAAAAAACCGTTCCTCTGGGATCAGCGGATTATTCTCGACACGACGAACGTAGGCCGACGGAGAATGAGAGACTGGGAGAGGGGGCGAGAGAGAGAGAGAGAGAGAGAGAGAAAGAAAGACGCAGACTATACAAATTCTCCCTTTTCAAGGCCATCCGCAGAGTTCCACAAAGAAAGAGAGCAAAGTAGACCTCCTATTCCGTTGCTGTTGAGTTAGACGATTTGCATCTCGCTGAATCCATACGGACGGAACGATTTATTTCCTATTGATCGATGGCAGCAGGAAGAATCAATCGCTTTTGCTAAATTTTCATTGCCATACGCAGGTGCGGACTTATTAGCGACCGGAGGAAGCCGACACCACATTTTCCTTCCTTTTCAGCTGAACAATCGACGAGGAAGAATTTACTATCGCTAAGTTAATGCTGTACAATATATTTTTATAATTATATTCGATACTTTTGTATTCGAAGCTGAAGCTAACGGTGGCAACGAGCACCAATCGTCCCACTTCTTTTTCGAACGGACAATAAAACGATAACGCCAGTATATCTCCCTTGAGAGAAATAAGAATGATCCGATAGCTTCAGTTTCCTACTTTGTATAAGGTACGCGACGTGCAATTGGTGCTCGTTGGTCGACGAGTACAGTCCCTCGAGGGTCAATCGCACGCTCTTTTGTATTTTTATAGAAGACTGGAAAAATAACGTAAGTCGATTTCTTCTACGTATAGTTCCGCGCGAGTTTCGCTGTCCTTTTGTACCGAGTCCAAGCGGACGAGGAAGCCAGCAGCAAGCATTTTTATATTCTTATATACTTATGCATAGGGCCGTCTCATCGTAACGAGCTACGACGCTCGATGTAGCGAATAAAAGTATTTATAGTACTTTCTCAAGGTCATTGCGCCAAGTCATTCCCCGATTGTTAGATTGATTAGCGGATCAAGGATGAGACGTGGATGCATTTGCTCGAAGATCCTCAGACGTACAAGTTTGTACGGATGAGAACCTCTGGTAACCCGTTAGCGGCGCATTCACGATAATATCTGCGAGCAGGGCGACGGCTCGCTCGCTCGCCCGCGGGCCCACATTTTTCGGTAATTGCCCGTGTAACTTGGAAATAGTAAGAAGAACCAGTCTCCTTTTTTCCGTAGGTACTCCCCTTCACGGCTGCATTGGGCACCGTTTTTCAGAGCTCTTTCGAAAAATTGATTCTTTGCTTAGCTTTCACAGGAGTTGGAAAGGCATATGCTGTAATGTTTGATGACCCTAGTCGTGTAATCTGACACAGAAAATATGTTCGTGATCGGAGAGGATATAGCCGAGCCGAGACTCACGTGTCTCGAGTCAATATTTGTACTACGTGACAGGGGAGGAAATACACGCAACACGTTCCCCCGGCGATACACGCACGGCCAGCCGAGGGAAATTCCGGGAACGGTGGAATTCAAATATACGAGGTTTCACGGGAAAAAAAAGGAAAATAGCTGGTCTTCAATGCACCAAAGGCTGTATTTTATCGTATTTACAGGAACAGTTCAGGAATACGGAGAAACCTTGAAACGGCTGTCAATAAATATACGATGACCCGTAGTAAAAAGTTCTTAAATACTTATAAATAATAGTTGCTCGATGCTCGAATCATATCGAATATAAAATGCTATAAAAACGGGACTTACGTAGCTAGGTTTGAGCAAATAGTCTTCACTCTTTACGATATTTTCATATTCTTCAGAGGAGCGCCTATTTTTGTTGACTTGATAGGAAACTTACAGGATAACGAAGAATATGCTGATAAATGAAGTACTGGGTTACGACGGTTTAGTTGGACTAGAACTTTCCTAAAGGACAGTCCCAGCACGAATAGCTCTCTGGTTAAACGGTGATGACGGTGAGAGGCTGGCCAAGCAGAAATCACAAGCTTTAGGCTTCCATTGGCCTTGGTCCTTGGTCTTTTCGATTCACTTGGCTAGCCGCACGCAACGATAAGAAACGGCTCACGAGGCCTGGAAAAGGACAATTCCGGCGCACTTGTCACACATTCCAAGTCCAGCTACTCGCGCTAGTAGAAGGTAGTTTCCTGTTGATAATCGTTGTATCGTATGGGCTGATGGGCCGACGTCGTTCCATCGGGACTAAGAAGGTAAAGAGCCGCGGGCCTGCCATTGAAGACGTAAGGCCCGTTATCCAGGGTGTTGAGCACGGAACTCGGCCTCTTGGCCGGTTTCCGATTGGTGTGCCATTGATAGATGGAGGTGGGCTTGCCGTTGCTGACAAATCCTGCCGAGACATTGTCGAGATTGGTGATGGGGCTGTCGGGCCTCTTGCTCGGTTGTCCCCCCCCTTGCCACTGATAGACAGACGTTGGCTTTCCGTTGCTCACGAAATCTATCGGTAGGTTGATGAAAGGATTAACGGGTTTCTGATAGACCGCTGGACGGCGCACTGGTTTCGAATGGGCAATTTGCGGCCTAAGGCCTGCCGTAGAGTACGTGGGAGGCTGAGATATATAGCCTATCCCAGGAATATAGGAATACGGTGTAGGGGGAAGCCTAATGTAAAAGATATTGCTGTCTTTGTACTTCTTCCGGCCCTCGACTTCGGCTTCGTAACTGTTGGTCGCGTAATTAGCCGCACCGGAAAATTGCTGCAACTGTTGTACGAATGGATAATCCACGAAGAAGGCCTTGTGCATTCGGCCTCTCTTCGAGACCTTCGCCTTAGATTCCCGATGATTTCCCGTTTGATTCTCATCGTCGGCATCTTGATCCGCTTCTTTATCCTCCAAGTCCTTCATGCTCCCTCCGTCATCCTTGTCAGCGTACTTCCTGGAGGGCTTGGACTTCCGCTCGTAATCAACGGCACTTGATGCAGTTTCCGGTGAAACGCTAAGTCCGCCTTGGCTGAGTTTGGACAATCGATTGTCCAGGACATCCGGAAAGGGTGCTGCTGTGGCACACGTGAGGATGGAGATGAGCAGTACCAGTGACGCCATCGTGGTACCTGGACAGAGAGGGAAGAAAATTGGTCGAGCTATAAAATGGCACGTGAAGTTAATGCATCTTTGCACGAATGGGACATTCTCATTAGTGGATCATCTCCTTCTTTCATCCCCGAGGCGAGTACGGTCTAATTCAGCATTATCCCGGTGTTACGTCAGGACGGCTTAATCTCCGCAAAAAGTCGGCCCGCCGTGTAAAACAGAGAGACGGTAGTGGGTAATCCGAGTTGACGGTGTATCATCAGGGAAACGAGCCGAAAACAAATCGTCGGCTCATTGGCCGACCGTTCCTTTGCGGATGGCTCTCGTTTCCCCTGAAGCCTCGTCGTTACATTAAGTTCGTCCCTTTCCTCGCGCCTTTCGCCGAGCTCGAATAAATCACTCGGTTGTCGCGACAGGACAAAACGAGGAAACGGAGAAAAACGTAGGGACGAAGGACGAAAAGGAGCTGGGGAAGAAGCCCAAGATAAACTCTAGAGAAGCACTTGCATTTTTTCCCCCCTCATCCACTCTTGCCATTCTTTCTTCGTGTCCTTTTTACCTCGCGGTTCACTCTTTTATCCCTCATTTTCGTACCCTCCTTCCTTTACCTCGGCCCCGTGGTCCTTCTTGGCCGGTTTTTCCGATCTCGTCCTTTGAGACTTCTTAGCATTGATCTTTTTCGCGTATTCGGCAAACCTTTAACGCGAGTTGCCTTCTTCCGTTGGTCGCGATGGTGCGTGCGCCCGCAGGAAGACGGAGGGAAAACAAGAGCAAGGCGATCGGTAATTGAAAGCGGGTTATAAAATCGTCGAGTCACGCATTCCAACGGAAAGGTCCTGACGCGCGTTGGCACGAGAACACTCAATGGCCAACGGAACCTTGCAGAAGGTCATCGGAGAATGAAGCGAGCCATCTCCCCGCGTCGTCGATTTCGCGTAAAAAGACCGATCGATCCGTAATCAATCGATTTGCTGCTATAACAGCTGCTTTTTCTCTGAGCCATCATGTGCTCATCACGTGCCGAGACACGCCTGTACATCATTCTCCGACAAGAGACGGCCGGATAGTCGCCTATCTATAAATTCAGAATCCTTCTTGTCCTGAGCGATTGGAAAGTAAGTTCCAAGGCCCTAAGATTCGACCGATAGAAAGGATATATTTTTCATCAATCGCATAATCGTTGAGTAAGCGAGCAACGGTTGTACCAGCCGGCACGTTTGTCAGACAGGTTAACGGCTTCGCGGTTACTGGTTCATTAAGGATCGGCAGACGACTCGATCTCTCTTTCTTCCTTTAGCCTCTTCTTCCTGCGGGGATGATCCCTGGGCGCACGCTGCAATCTTCGTCGCATGCTCGCGTCCGAGTCTATTGAATCGCTCAACGATCGGCGATCACGCACCGGCTCCTCGCAAATCGGCTACTTAATAGGAATTTTAAAATCACTTTTCTCCACGGCATCTGCTTTGGTTCTCTCAGTGACGTTCCGACAGGATTCTAACCGGTTTCACGTCAGCACCGGTTATCAACAGGAGATTAAGAGTCCCGCCTTATCGCGCGTGAACGTCGTATTTTTTGAAAGTCCCGGGCAGCTTCGCTGATGAGGAAAGTCTCACGAGGAACGTCATCTGTAGGACCCTTTCACCTTGAACGCGTGGGCCTGAAGAGTAGATTTCCATGGTCGGTACGGCCAAAGGCCTGGCATCGACTTACTCACCGAGGCTAACGGGTCCTTCGTAGAATCCTGCATTATCGTCCAAAGAAAATAAAAGTCCTCGAAGGAGCAGATGTATTAACTTTTTTTTCATAATTTTCAGAATCTAAGTATTGATGTTGTGGAAAAAATGTTCATGACATTATTGCCTTCGTTAGTTCCTTCATTATTTCCTCCCTGTCCATTCCCCAGTGCACAAACAAGTTAGTCCTTGTTGCGAAGCAAAGATCCTCGAGCTAGATAAAACAAATTACGGAACGTATCTGTCGAAGCTTTGACGTCTTTGTCGATTGGACATAGCCAGATGTATTTGTTAGATCTTTTCATCCTCCTGCGTATCACCTTGGTCGATCGATTTGTGAATTCTTGTCGTGACACGCCTCTGACTGACGGCTCGACGACATAATTCACGCGAATCTCTATGGCCGCTTAAGCGTACTCATTGCTTTTTAACGTTTGCCGTGTATGTAAGGACGGTTTTCACCGGCGGTAGAAGACCGTTATTCCTCCGAAACAAAGTAACACGTGCGTGGACGACGTGGAATGCTTACGTGTAATTCTAAAGGTGAGACGAGGAAGAAGGCGATAATGTGACAAACGAGAGTAGGACTTTTGGAATATGGGGGAAAAGAGGACTGGCTTTGCCCGTGTCGAAGATAAGAAAGTCGGCTTTAAGAAGCCGTCTAGCAGGGTCGATAAGACGATCGTTATTTATCGTATCGCGGCTGGTTAATTGGCCGGATAGCGACTAGTCGAAGCCGCGAGAAGTCCGATAATACCGTGGGATCGATGTGTGCTATTAAAAAGGACAATTTCAGGCCAGGATCGTTCGGTTCCATATGGAAATCGCGGCTCGATCGCACCGATACGTCGCTTAATGAAAGCAAACGGCGAGTTGGCCATGCTCGGTGATTACAGTCCTTATCGGGGACCCATTGATTTTTACGATTACTCGCCGGTGGCCTCGTTAACGCGCGATCCGTGGGAAGAACAGAGTCATCGATTATTGAAATACCGTGAGCTACCGATAAGCAGTACAATTCTTTCGATGAAATTCCTACAGTTTTTCTCCGGCAACCTTTAATTCACGCTAACTACCTAGGCTGAAGCGAGGAATGGATATTTAAAAATTGGGCAGTCTTCCTAATCCCATTGTTGACCCGAATAACCGTATGATAATCGCGGCTATATTCCCTCAAGTGGAAACGGGACCATTTTTTTCCACGTTGCCACTCGTTTCAAGGAGCGAGGGCCATTTACGTCCGGTGAAAAGCATCGGCAGAAGCCCGTAGAGCTCTTTCTCTTTCATTCTGGCATTAAATGCGTGACCCACGTTCCATTATCAAAAGCAGCGCTGCAGGAGAAGCCACGAAAGTATCTTTTCATGGCGTTCGTCGGATTTGTTTTTCTCCATTTCGAATTAATTTAGGGCTTTCACGTTTTTTTACTCGGCAAGCGGATAGACATGTGCTCCTCCTTATCCACACGAGCCGCCCATTACGCTTCGAGATGGTAGGTAGAAAATGATGGGCGGCCGGAGATGCTCTTAATCACGCGTAATCACGTTCGCGCTTTCCTAAGACAGAGGATCGAGTTGAGGCCGTTGAGCGCTATTATTGTCCCGATTCACCGGTGCTTCTCTAATCACCCAATTTTACGCTACTGACTCCTATACGGTACAACGGCCAAGAGGCTGTCAGTTATTCCGAGGAAATATCCCGCTCAAGTATGCGTTTCAGCTGAGCTCTCAGTGGGAAGGTTATTCGAGTAAAATTTCAACGATTCACCGCTCGAATAATCGGATTCCCCGCGCGATCTAATTGGAATTTCTTAGGAGGGACAACGGTTCGCGCGTCGACGATTACGGGGGATTGTCAATTGACGAACGTAAGAGCATCGCGAGGATTCCTCTATACGAGGCGACCAGTGCACGGATTGTCCGTTAGGTGGGTCTTTAGCGGACTATCCACGGGACCTTCTCAAAGAATAGACCCCTTTGACTCTGAGTATCGTTTCGCGCCAACAATTGCGCATTCTTTTTTTCATCGGGCGACAATGGGAGGACCGGCGAATCGAACGGTCATTGAGGGAGGGTCCGTCCGATGATGTAATTTGAATCGCACGTCCAACGTCGCCGGCTTTGTGCCGGCTAATCACGTTTTCCATGTCCAAGGAGGATGACGCGACAAGCGGATGTCTCGTTGTGTTTCTTTGCCAAAATTCAGGGTCGATAACCCCCGGCGAGGTACCTCGGCAGATAAGTGTCTACGATAAAGCGGATCCAATGGAAAAGAGTGAGGCGTAAACGCCGATAAATCGTAGCCTATAGCGAGCAATCGTTCCGTCGAAAAATCTTTCTCCTTGAATGACGAAAAACAAGCCGACTAACGAGCCGATTAAGAGGATCTACTTGGGATCGATGATTTTACGGAGGATCAATGACGATCGTTTCGCTTCGTTATGTCCTCGCAGGGTCGTTGACCACCCAACACTTCTCTCAATGCCGGAAGAATTTTTTCCCCATTTTAGCAGGGTATAGGCGGACAATGCTCGATTCCGTAGGATCCATCGGTTACATTGGTCGCAAGTATGACAAACTCCGAAGCCTAAGGTGTTTCCCAGCGAAGCGGCGGCTTGGCGCCGGCAGTTATCATTTCCGAAGCGTGAAATATCGGCGCGATTAGCGCGGCCATTTATTCACGGTGGGCGCTACTATTTGTATTCGGAATGGCTAGGAAGTGAAGAGCCGAACCGGTCGGATGCGTTGTCAGGCTGGAGGCGTGCGAAAATCGCCAGCAAGCCGCTCGACCATTCCCAAGCGACTCACGGACATGGACGTAGCGAATAGAAACGAGCGATCTAGGCGAGAAAAAATAAGCCAAGAGAATAATCTAGCGGCTTTGGCGCTAAGCTCGCGAGGCAGAAACCGCGAGGCAGAAACCGCGAGGCTAGGATTCGCGGAATTTGTCCGGCGAGTCGGCGACGATCCGGTAAATCACAGGCCGAGGTAAATAAAGGCGCGACGTTGCGCATTAAACATTTGTTACGGCATTGCCGGGGGCGTCGATGGCGCGTCTAGTTAGGCAGACAAATTCTTCGCTGCTTTCCCAGGCTGCCCCGAGGTGCTCGAATAACGTTCACGTCGCGACTTGCAGCCGGAATACCAACTAGTGCCGCGATGAATATCGTGATCGTCGGCCCGAGTACCGCTTATATCATTTGCAAAGGTCGTACGCATGCATAACGCCTTCCCTCTCCAAGGAAAATGCACGCCCCCGGGCATCGTCCATTCGACGACGGTCCTTCGCCGAGGAAAAGAAGAATTCCGGGGACGTGCTGACGTGCTGTCCCGGTGAATTATCCTCCCGGCATTGGTGCTTATAATTTATTGGCTAATTGAAATGTAGCGGGCAGCGCTTCCTTGGCCGGGAGCCATGGGTCCTCGGACTCGCGTGCCAACCGAATCAGCAGGCAAGATCGACAATCATCCTCCTCTCGAAGCGACAAAAAGTTGTAGCTTTTCGATACGATAGAGACATTTATTTCCACGAGTTAAGCAGCAACGAGGCAAGAATTCTCTTGGGCTTACACGGTGCGGCGATACACGCGAAAGATAATAAAGGTATAAACTAACGAGGTTGTCCTGAACATTGGCAGGTACTCGTTTTCTAGTCGTTGACTCAGACTACTGGCAACGCCGTGGCCGTAGTCAAACGGTCCCGAGGTCAGCAAACGATGACCGCGCACACAAAACGAGATAAGCATTGCGGCTTTAAATAGCGCCTGTCCGATTCCTTATCAGCGATCAACGCCGATTCCCCGGAAAAATCACACGAAATTAGCATGCCAGGCGGTACCGCCAACTACATCAATTTTCCATATGCAATTAGCAGAGCAAATCTTTTCCCCAATGCTAAGAATGCTACGGGTGAATTTTATCGCGATCTTAGCGACGATACCGAGGCAATTACGCTTCATTAGCCGACGATCAATTTTGTCCAATTGCCGAGAGTTTTCCCTTTTCCGAGTAATTGAATTTCTTACAATTTAATTCCCCTGGGTCAAGAGATCGTTCTCGCGCGCGATCACACGTCGTAACGAGCTCCGGTTTTTTCCGCCTTATAAAACGTTCCCGTATTCCGGTTTAAGAATTTCGTAGTAGTGGATTTTGAGGTCGCCTTGGTCATCGAGGAAAAATAGAGTCAAGGGAGTGAGACGTTGAGGTTCTTGAACGACGTTCCGGTGAACCGTGTCTTCGGGTGGTTGGCGTGTGAGAAATGAATTTAGTAGTTTCCTATCCGTCTTTCCGCGGCAACTGGTCGGTCGCTAAGCGAATGCGGACGGCCCGTCCAGGACTGATTACAGTAATTCAGTCGGTCCGTTAATGCGACAGTCCTGTCAAGACCTTTTTGCCAAGTAAACGCTTCCCGAAGGAGTGCGCGCGAGGAATCGCTTTTAGCTCGTAGAACGGCAGGACGTAGCGGGGAGAAAAAGACAAGCGGGACAAGAGGAACGGATGGAGGAAGTCGGATGATGAGAGAAAAGGACACCGATCGACAGAAGGGAGGACGTAATGTTGCTCGTCTGCTTCTTTCTCCCCTTCCTGTGTTCGCGACAGGCGTCAGCGGACGTTATGCGCAAGACGAGGCGGTTTAATTAAGCTCAATCAATGTCTCATCGGACGGAGCGCGATGGGCGTTCGATCAAAATTTTCAATTAAGTCCAAAGAAAAGTGAGCACTCCCGTCCGCCTCATGCGTGAAAAGACAGCTCCGATGAAAAGACAAGAGATCTCGCGATGGATGGGTTCCCACGGATCCACGGAATCTTTTATTTAATGCAAATTTAATAGATCGATGTATAATGTATAAGGCATAAGAGAGTGCTCCGGCTTTGCAGCGGCGTTTGCCGATTTCCGTGGGACTCTCCGAGAGGAAGTGGCTTACGTAAAATGAACTGCCTACTTGCCGTCAGTTAACGCCGTCTATGCGATTTACGATAATACGCTGTGTAATTACCGGCCTCGAGTGTAAAGTTTGTCCAGACTCGTTACGTACCTCCGGGGCCGACCTTGAAGAGCGGAAGAAGATCTGTTGAACGAGGTCTTCGTAGATCCACTTGTTTTCCTCCTCTTGGTCTTTTACGCAGAAAGGTGGTACGGCTGGAAGGACTCGTTGTAGCTGTCCGTTGGATCGCGTTCCTCTCTATGAAAATCGCGGAAATGTTAGTCCACCTCTCGAGTCATTCGCCGTAAAGCGACATCGCGTTCTCCGAAAGGGTGGGTGTTCGCCGGTGAATTTTTCATCGACGATCGACCCCGGTCACACTGGTTGCTTGCGCGGATCCGCGATCTACTATCAGAATGAAGGCTTTTCTTAAAGCCGTCTGGTACTTATGTCGCTGCCCCCACTATCCGCGGGGAGAGCCACGACCGACGTGCGGAGAACGCTGCTGCCCCTCTCTGAATAGGAAAAGGCGAAATACGCGTCTACCCGCGGCAAGACAGATACACGGCACACTTTCGTTACTTCCACTCTTCTTTCGAGGATTCATTCTTGCCAGCGCCTCACAGGCCCCGACGCCGAGATTCTCGACTTCTCGGCGATTTCGGTCGCTGCCCCAGGTGTCGTGGAAGGCCTCGACTTGCCGGAAAAGCCAAGTTCGCCAACATGGCGTATGAGAGACCGGCTCTTTCTTTGTAACATCATTTATCGCGGAATGCACCGATCGACAAGACGAGGCCCTACGCGTCCTCCATCGTTCCCCGATGAAAGTACGAGAACGACATTCCGTCACCAAGCCTATGCCTTACGCGGACCGATTTATCCTGCGGACGGATGATATTGTTGTCGGAAGAATTCTCTTTTCTTCCTTCTCCCCTGGCCTCTTCTAGCTAAAAAGCAAAGCTACCGGCTGCCCTCCGGGAATGTCTCTCGCGACAACGAGTACTGGATGATTCAGTGATCGAAGCTCGTGAGAAAGACCCGTTTCCATCGAAATGGCAGTCCGTGGAATGCAATTTCACGGGGCGCGTTAGGAAGATTATTGAGAAGAGCACGTCGGCAACACTTTCGCCGGCCACTTGACGGCCAAGCATTTATGCACGCTGACACATTAAGTATACGTTTTCGCTGTGCGTTCTTCGCAGAGCGCGCGAGGTAGGATTAGCTTGGCGCCTCTCAATTACCATCAAGATCGGCAACACGCCAGCCCCGCGCGGTGTTAATTGCCGATCTTCAGCGCGCGCCAATTACGAGGGCTTAATAATTGATTTCCCCATAAATATCGCTGGGAGAAGAGTCGTCCTGAAATTTCAGCCTTCATAGCCAGACATCTCCTGTGAAATATTTTTTCTCCCAATGAGAATCATTAGGGCGAAGAGAGAATACCTTTGAGAGTGCAACTTGCAGTGAAAACGAAGCTCTCGAAGGCCACTTTCCTCCTACAATCGTGGGTGAAGCGTTAAACGTATTTGTCATTAATCTGGAGTGGAACTAATCGAGGAATGTAGCTGGAAGCCGAACGGCCCCACGCTGCTCAGTGGCAATTAATTTGTATACATCCGAGCAGCGCCGGATTTAATGTAGGTTAATTCACATCTCGGAAGGAGTAATTAGAAGTGCTGGAAGGCTAGGAGGATCGAAGAAATCGATCGAACGAAACCAACGAACTAGAGGAAAAAAGAAAGAAAGCGCGACGAAGGAAGGTGAGAGCTGAAAGAACCGCGAATGGAAGATAAGAAGGAATGGCGTTTCTCGCGGACTGTTCCGCCATGAGAATCTTCTTGTGTGCCACGAAACGGCGTTTATACTTCCGGCTCACCGAGCAATTACGCATCTGAATGCTAAGTTAAGGCGGTAACGGCGATCCAGCTTAATTCCTAAACTGCCAGCGAGCGGATGCACTGGCCGAATCCGCGGGAGATGACCCACCTCGATAAACGGGCCAACTCCGCATCGTTTTTCGCCGGTTTTCCATTATTATTAGGGACACGGCTGCGCTGCTTACACGGTTATTACGTAGATCCCTATCGCGTATTGTAGGAGGCCGGACTGTTGCGTGATGATAATGCACGCAGGGCCGCGGTTAAATGGAAATCAGTGGTAAAAGAGAAATTACTCCGTCCATCTTCCGCTTAGTCGAATTATCCTACGCGATCGGGACGATTGAATATCGAGTTTCTGCTGGACGATTACTCGATTCGAAAGCGCCGAGGGGTCGAGGATTACCGGCGACTTCCTCGTTGGTTGTCCCTGCTTCTTCGACGAACGAAAGAATCCTTGGTTTATCCCTGCCAACGAAATTCGGTGTATGCATGCGAAGGCCAAACGTGGTGAATGAAGCTGGTCGACTTTCTCCGCGCGCCAAAATTCCGGGGTTTGCGGGAATTTGGAAGGCTAGGAAGGCTAGGAAGGCTAGGAAGGCTAGGAAGTTGCTGGCAATTGAGATTTCACCGGTGGTCGTTGGTATGGCAATGCCGCACGCAGGAGGTATCCGCGCGGTGGCCGCACGCGTGTACGTACGGGGCTAAAGGAAGGGGGAGAGATTCCTCGAGCGGCGTGCAGAAGCACATCACCGGCGCGACGTCTTATAAATATTGATAGGCCGTCTGCGCTCGGTTGCTCGAATTATCTCGAGCATCGCGAGGGTCGATCACGTTTGTTCATCACGTTTCGTCCTGCCGATAGGTAGCCTCTCTCGACTAGCGAGTCAGCTGTGCGTGTCGGTGCCCATTGTTGCACGCGCCGCACTAACTGTAAGCTGCAAGCCAAATGCCTGCAACGAGTTTACGGTTCGTCCGTACAATCCCGATATACCAACGTACCTTCCCGGATTCTTAACAATTTCATACATATATATATATATATATATCTCAGAGAAGAACGATGTAATTTCAAGCGATTCGTTAAAAAAAACGGGAGACATGAGAACCCGAGGAGGAAGGCCGGAGCCCAATTAACGCCGAGCGGATTAACATAAGCGTGCATTCGACTTAACGGGACGAGAAGCTCCACGGCAAACGGGCTCTGTATCAAAGTCACTTTTCTTTGCCGCGCCTCAAACTAGACCGGAAACCATTGGTCGCGCTATATTTTCGTGGGAATGCCAGATTTTTCGGGGCGTATCAGTCTCGTGAGAACAATGCTATTCTCCGTAGAAGGAAACTAATTTTTTAATTACGTGGGCCTGTTTTTATCAAACTTAATTAATTTGCTGATTCAGGAGAATCACGAGGCTGGAAAGTGCCTGATTTATCGGCCACGGCCGAATATCCTGCCTCGAGGAATCATGTATTCCTGAACGCGTAGCTCGTACAATAAATTTTTCCGGCGGTCGACGAGGGCGGACGGCCAAGGAGGCCGGATGAAATTTAATGGGCCTGTCGTGTCGCGTTTCTCGGCGCGATACATCGGCGCTCTAATTTTCGTACACGAGGTGTTAAAAGCTTCCTCGTCGCCAGAAACCGCCACTTTGTTCGCTTAATTACGTAATGTCGCGTGGGTTAACGACCCGCGATAGCTGGCCCATATTCCCTGGTCGTCCTCGCGGGCCCGTCTTTCTCGGAGATTTCGCGAGGGCGATGTGCGCGTGGGGCCCCGACGAACCGCTAAAAACTCAGGGGGAAGAGGCACTAATTAAAAGCCTCATTACGGGGTCGAGGATCCGCTGCGCCGATTGGAAGATTAAGCCAATGAGAAAAATGGCAGGGCAAGATCTCCTCCCGCGATTTCACACGAAATTAGAGCAGACTTCACGTGTCCCTGCTTCCCGATTCCTTCTCGCTCTCGGCCGTTATTCTTTCCCCCGCCAGCACACTCGTATTCCCCTTCTCTCTCTCTCTCTCTCTCTCTCTCTCTGCTCGACGATTTGTCTAGGAAGCACGCACTTCCGGAATTCATCAATTTTCGTCTCCTTATCGCGCGAAGAGAACTCCGCGAGAGAAAAGCGCGCCGAGCGAGTGTAACTGTATCGCTCGGAATGGCCGGCGTTCCGATGGCATTTCTTTGCCTTGGTATTAGCTGCACTGTGCACCGAGGTGCAACGGAAGGAATCGAAGGAAAGGCCTCGATCTCTCGGGGAATATCGATGGAGGCTTATAAAAAGCAAATCCGACTGACCCACTCTCGCCGAGGTCCGCGAAATGCCACGGAAACGAAACGAATCCCGTGAAAAGGGGAAAAAAAGCAATCGCTCCCACCCGCCCTCCGAGCGATAATAACCGGGGATAATTACAAAGAACACGCGCGGACTTTCTTAATCGTTACGTGTGTGCTTTCTGACCTTGATATCCCAGACCCGACGTGAGTATTCCTTTTTGTCGGCTTTCTTGCCACTCTAACCCGCTAAAGGCCGCCCGACGCTGCCGTTTTTAGGCTTTTACCTTACGACCACCGATTTCTTATGAATTACCCGCAAACTGCCGGCTATTAATAATCCTAACGAGTCGCTACACCGACCGCTCGATTTCTCCGTTTCGACGCTTTCCCGGGAAATCCTTGGGCAGGATTTCAAAGATATCCTATCGAGGCGAGCTTGCGTTCAGAGTTGGCAGACGACTCGTTAAAGGAGGGAGCAAGACGGCCTTGCAAGGAGAACCGAACGGAGCCATCCATTACCGACAATGGCACTTGTACCTCCTCGTTCGGTCATTACCTTGGCGTTTTACGACTATTCGAGTTGTCCTTTCTCCCCGCACGACCGCTTTACAATCAAAACGGCCCATTTTCATCAACGTCAAATACCTCGTTAAAAGCGAACGGGAAAAGTACCGAAATGTCTTACGATCCTTACCATTTGCCGGACAATTTGAAGCAAAGCTAAGGCCTCAAAGCTGTGCCGGTGACTAAGCAGGATCCGTTCGATCAGTCTTTCATTACGATCCCTCCATTTCTCTCGATTGGCAAGCCGGCAATACGCACCGGAAACCACCGGTCTATCATTAACGGTGGACGGCCCTGCGCTGCCATTTTCCCTGTGCCTCATTAGACGCTGGAAAATGCTCGGTAGATTATGAAAGTATTTCTTTCGTGGCCATCTTTTTCGATGAGTGCACGTCAACCGGATTGATTATTAAACGTACGTTTAGTCCCGCTGGGTAAAATTTTCTTTTCATCCTTATCCGCCGTGGAAGTGTTCCGAATGTTTGGTGCCATGTATTGGAATTCCCGGAGGGAATCGCAGGCGGGTCTGAGCGTGGTAATTAATGGCGTACACCGGTGGCTGTTTTTTCGCGGCTAATCAAGAGCATAGTCGGAGATATACGGTCGATGAGACGGCAAAAAATTCTTGCCAGTTGGACTCGCTTTCCATCGGTGTCCAGCGAGCGTGTAACGGCTGTAATAGATACGGTCCGGCAAGAAAGACCGGCGTTTCCGATACTCTCGATCTTAACGCGCGTTATGCTCGATCGGCGGGTAAACGAGTCGTGGGTGATGGACAAAACCAAGCCGAAATGGAATACGCCCGGGCACAGTTCCGTAAAAAAGGGGAAACGAAATCGGAATGCCGCGCAGAGAGAAGCCGAGCGTTCGTTAATATGTATCTCGTTACCCGCCTGACAAATCGTCCTTTCGCAAACGGACTTTCACGGTTTCGAGGCTAAAGTTTTCTGCGCCCGTTCTACTGCACTTTCGAATTTTTTCCATCAACGCCGGGAAAGAATAGACCGCTCGTGGAAACGCTCCTCCGCTCTTTCAATAGGCGCCCCAAATCCACGAAAAAGGAATTCTCTCTTGTACGGCTTTTTTACACTAATAATTATGCGATTATAGTCCCCCCTTTTTTATTCTCATCGACTACCGCAATCTAAATTAAAGACGTAGACCCATCTCTAAATTCGCGTGAAGACGCGTGTCTCCGGCTGGTAGTCGAAATTGTAATAAGAGTGTTCGTATCCGTAGTTTCTCCCGGTCCTCGGGAAGGCTTCTTATAATCATCGAAAATAATCGAAAATGAAGGCACGCGATATGCTAGCGTCCAATTTATGTCAAAGTCTATTGGCCCATTTCTTCGGTCCATTCTCCTTTTCTTGCGCATAACAAATCCCTAATATAATAAAACGTCAGTTCCAATGGAATTTCATTCGATAGAGCTTTCCTCTTGTAATCTCGATATGAAGGATTAATTAATAAACGCCATGTATTAATTGCAACAATTTTATTTTTACCTTCCGTGCATTTATTTATCATGATTCATGAGCAACAAAGTGGGAAGAAGACTTCGTCACCATCTCGTATAGCAAGCCGGAACCCATGCTGAAGCAGACGTCTTTATCAGCCGTAGATGAATGCAAGTTCCAACTTGACAAAATTCTTTATAATTTCGAATGAAAATGGCAGTATAATTAGGACCGCAAAAATGTCCCTACTTGCACTATTTCGAGTGAAGGTCAAACGAAAAATCCTTACAAATCGCAGGGGTCTTATGGTAAAAACATGATGAGTTTCCAAGTAGAATGGGTCACCTATAGCCAGGCGCTCTACACGCTCCACTCCCCAGTCACCAGTCACCAGTTAAAAAGGTCGTAGAAATCGAAGGACTTTCCACAGAAAGATATAATGTGATAGCGTCGGTGCTCTCGTAAATAGGATTAGTTTTATCGCATAACTGAGGGATCGATCATACACCGATAAGACTCCGTTTCAGAATAGACGGTTGCTTACATAAACACTTAAGCGTAGTGCGTACGTCTTCCGTAATACCGTGATATTCGGAATGTTAATAGTAGGCCAATGAAAATGCAAATCTCGGGCAGATAATGTCTGAGCGGAGAGACTGCTGGAGGAAGATGATTATTCCTGAATTAATGGGTGAAACGTCAGTTGGCAGAGTAAGAGTCTTTGGCACGATGGCTCTCCTATTTCGCGTCGGAACTCACGCGAACGACAATGAAATGGAAATGTATACGCTGGCCTCGGCGTTTCGTTGCACGGCCAAGTCATATCGGTCTGGCAATTTCGATATCTCCTTCTGTTAAACGGATTTTACGCCTCTTCAAGAGTCCCTGGAAGTTCGGTATTGTTGGGCACTTGGGGAACGGGAGAAAAGGGCGGTGAGGCCGAGGCCTTCAGGGGCGTAGCTAATAGAGGGTGCATTCCGCCTCGTGGCCATTCGTTTTGGTCGTCTCGGCGAGTTAACCCGACTCGAGGATCATTTATAACCGTTCCGTGAAGCTGCCGGCCCCGATTCGGTTTCGCGGAAGACCCCACTGGCCGCGGGGCCAGGGAGGGGTGGAGTGGGACGGAGAGGAGTGGTGAGGAAGGGGACAGAGGGAGGCGCGAGTCTGGGCCCGTGTGCATATATGCTCTGGCAACGACAAAGGTCCGACAACCCGCTGGGTCCCGCGAGTCTCTCGACCTTTTCGGCCCTACGTTCGTCGACGTTCAACTCGTTTGCTCCGTTTCGGGGAACCCTCGTCGATCCATAATTACATCGACGCCACGAGAACTCTGCAGGTACGAGGGATTGTCTCGAATAATCAACTTCATTTTTTTCATTCATTCAAAAATCATGTTAGGCATTTTTTCCGAGCCTGCCCATCGATTCCTCGGGACTGTTTGGCTTCGTGGAAGTTTGGAGGGAATAAAGAATCGCTCGGCCATGAGTTATCGCCGGGGTCGCTGGTAATTGCGCCGATGGTAATCGCAAGCCCTTCTCGTTCTTCGATACGTTCCCCGCGTCATGATATATCGGCTGTATTTTTCGCATGGTGCTCCGTGAATTATTAAGCCGACGGCATGTTACGCGGGAAGGTCGTTGCTGGGCCCGGTAACCAATGAATAATAATAATAAATAATCATTTTTCTCGGGCCGTCTGGGTTTTTCGGGGCGCAATTATCGGAATGGGTTGGAGCAGTCGGAGATTGCGGACGGTCCTCGAACCCGCGACAAGGATTGAGCTGTCGTCGATTCGCGGAAGGGCCAAGTCTGGGCCCGAAAAGCCTGCTTCAACAGCTTCGTAACGACTATTTGTACGTGGAAGCGCTCCTTTTTTGCTTCTCTTGGACTGGGCTGCTCTTGCGGCCCTTTCCTGGCCGCTTCATCATCCTCGAGCCCTGCCTCGCGACCTGCCTTCCTGCCCCCTGCCCCCTGCCCCCCGCCACCACCACCACCGTATTTCGATGACCGTTCGACCGACGTTTTGTCGATACGCCCAGCACGATTGAGACGCAATAAAATTATCCGAGTCATTTCGAGCAACTCCACCTCGCTTTCATTTTTCATTCCCCCCCTGGGCGGTCGGCCTACAAGTCCGAGTAATAAGCGACTCTATGCGAGCGGGCTTCGAATGTCGAGGAAGGGAGGGTGAAGCTCGACACACGGAGGGAGGAAGTAACGAGCAAGTCGCGTCGATTCCTTTTTCTACGCTGCCGCGTACGGAGAATCGCGCCGATAATAATCTGTCTCTTTGTCGGCCTTGTGGGGCGGTGTGGCCTCTCATTTGAATATGCGAATTTGCCGCGATATCCCTCCCCACGGAAGGACGGAAGTCTTCCACGAACGGAACGGTTTCCGCGAAAGTCATGATTTTCAAACAAACATTACAGCCAAATGGAGATGGGCGTTGCTAAAATCACGTGGAATGGAAGGAAATGGTGAAGTTGGATGGAAACAGGAAGACGTCGTCGGAGTGGCTCGTGACATCGAATCACCATCAGTCCGGCTAATGGGACGGTTAATAAAGCGCATTTTACCGAGAAATCGAACACGTCGTATTCGCCGTAACGGCGTATTCAGGCCGCGTGCGTGTCGCATTAGCGTTGCATGTACATACATAGCGACGACTCCGATTCGACGAGGCTCGTTAGGACGATCATTGGTGGCCTTCGACGAATTCACCGCGAGCAACGTTTACTCGCCAAATCCTCGCAAATTCCTGTGCAATCTAATTGAACCCATTAACGAGTCGGTCCGCTCTCCAAAGAATCGACAAAATTTCCACGGGAACGTAGACGCTCGTCGCTGATGATGATTTTCTCCTCGATGCATTCGGGGAAACGTTGTTGTTTTTGGTGTAAGTCGAATTCGATGTGGGTCGATCGGTCTTTTTTGACGCACGCAAGTACGTGAGCAAACATGCCGGTCTACGCACATTCCATTATCACTGGCCACGCGTTCCCGCGATTCGCCTGGATTGTTTAAGAAAATATTATTCTGACCTTCGGTCAGATACGCAAGAAATGGTTCGATCGATTACTTCCGGGCGATTGGGTACGAGGGTTTCGAGGGTTTCGAGGGTTTCGAGGGTTTCGAGGTCGCTAAACGTCCGCGCATCGACTTATTATTTGTCCGCGTGACGCTGAGACGATGTTTTCCTCGGGAGCCGTGATTGATGTGGAAGATACGTCCGACCTATTCCTGGAGATAGCGAATTCGATTTACTCGTCGGGCCAAAGAAGGCCGAGAGCGAGTAAGGCGCGTGCCGCTTTGACGCGCATTCGCGGAAAGACCTGTCGAGATCACCGGGGCAAAACAGTTCTCGAAACGAGACAAAGGCTCCGCCGCGGTGAAACACGGAGACGAGGCTGTCAAGAGCGAAGGACAAAGCGCGCCAATAACGTCGAAAATTATACGACGTTTTCGCCGCTGCATTCGCCGTGAATCGAAATAAAATGCTTGGGAGTAATCGTCGTGGAAATTGGGCACGTTTATGCGGCCAGGACGTTCTTCGGACGTCGAGACGATCCAAAAACAACGACGGAGATGTCTCGGGCAACAGTCTCACTGGCACGAAAAGTCCCGTGGCTGACAGAGAGAGACTCGTCGCTCCTGACGTCGTCGGATTCCTGGCAGCTCAGGGAAATCGTCTTTACGTCAGCAATCGCGTCGTTCTAGACGACATACGCGTCTCCCAAGAAATTTGCACGTGGTCGGAACACCTAGCCCAACCAGAAGGAATTCGAACTTTCGGCAAAATCGATAGGCCCTTCTAAAGCCGAGGAACCAACTCCCACGAGTCTCCATTTCCGTCGTGTTTACCGGAGAAACGTAGACGTCGTGTATCCTTTATTTACAAAAATATCAACGACACGTAGACGGAATCTTGAACAGGAATAAACGGCGCCAGTCGATCGAAGATCGCCAATGACGCCTCCACGAGTCTCCGCGAAGCCATCCCTACTGTCACATTATTTTTGGCAGTCTTGGCAGCGCGTTCCGAATTCCTCGTCGTCTGGGAGGACCGCTCGTGGGAGAGAGAGAGGGAGACGGCCAAAGATACGTTTGGGCTGGCGAAATTTTCCGAGAGAGACAGGAAGAACGATTAGACGACGTCGACGACGTCGACGACGACGACCGTACGAAGATAGACATATACTACGTGGCCAGAACAGACGTTTCTCGGTGCAGACGCTGATGATTCGCAGTCGTGAGAAGATTCATGCGGCACGTGGCTGATTGCTCGTGGAATTTTCGACGCGAGTAAACTCCCAAATGATTCGCGACGTTACTCCAACCAAGACTACCTATGCATCTACGAGTCCCCTTAAAAATATCAAGACGATAACGTCGTGGAACGTGACACCTGTCGATGGCAGATAAGCTTACGTACGGCCCGTAATTTGCAGCTGTTTGTCAAATGTAGGAAACGTAGCCAAGGGCTGACTGAATTAGGTGGTAATCCGGTGAGGAGATAAATTCTCTACCGAGTAGCTAACGTAGCTTCTTTTCGAACCGATTTATCAGCGCTGAAACGCCAATGCCGCACAAACACACGGTGATTATTGCGTCACGCGGCTGTTAGGAAAGCAAAGGCTTATGTCAACAAGGCGACGCGACGCGTTCTGTTATCGTTAAGGCACGATTCATAGTGACGGTCGAGAATTAATTAGTCAAACTATTATTAATTGCCCATAAAATGGCTCACTTGGAATTCCAGCAATGCGGAGCTCTTTCCATGCTCAAAATACGCATCTGTCGAAAAAAAGGAATAAGGATAGCGGAACGAAACGTAGAAGAGGGCAAAGTGATATCGACCGTCGAGTGAGCGGGCGCTGGACGATTTATCGATCTCTCGTCTACGTGTATTAATAGTTTGCATGCTACGTTTAATGGAGCGATGCACGTATGGCATCGAGGCGACACGGGACTAGTGTGACAGCCGGAATTAAAGAACCGCGCGACGTAGTAGGCTTCCTAGAAGTTGTGTTGAAGATCGTGATTGAAATAGCCGCGTCAACAATTCGAAGAAAATCGGGACTGTGAGGTCCGGTGATTGTAGGTCTGCCGTGTTGTCGCGAGTCTATTATGCGCGTGACGATGCGCGTGACGATACGCATGCTTGGAGAGCCACGTGTGAGCATTCCCGATATTTTTGAGCGACCATGGATTGCATTATCGGCTTCGAAAGAACGTTTCCCCTGTGAATCTAAGAGCGGCTAGACTCTAGACTCTTTGCTGGCGTTTCGGCAGCAGGTCCAATTCCGAAGCAGCTGGCGCGGAATCGCTCGCCAAAAAAGCTCGGCTTTACGCGGAAGCTCCGAAATAGAGCGACTTCCGAAGATCTGGGTCGGGACGAGACGGCGAAAAGACCTGCACGTACACGGCCAACCGTCCGTGTTCCTTCACTAATTCAGGATTCGCCCTCTGCCTATGGCCCAGAGGTGGAGAGAAACTCCCACGAAGGGTAGGGAAATTTCAAGTTTTTTTTTCTCAACTAAGCGGGAGAGCGTTCTTTACGTCGGTAGGACGGTCGCAGCTGGATGCAGTGGGATGCAGTGGGATGCAGTTGGCCGGCACGTTCCTCGTAAGACTCTTTTGAGAAATACTCCGTCCGTTGACGGCCCTGCCCCGTCGCTAATTGAAATCTCTTTTTCCCCCAGTGGCCACTCGCTTGGTTCTGCAAAAAATTAATTACGCGGATTCGCAGAAGCAGGAAGAATTGCATCAAGCGATACCACCTTGTCTCTCGCTGCATCACGTCCGTCCTATCGCCCGTCGCGGATCAATGACTTTCGAAAGATCGATGGATCGCCATGAGACAGCAATTTCCCCTGCCATCCGATATATTCGTCCGTTTTTTCCCACCAATCATGATAGCCGAAGAATTTCATTATTCGAAGGACGATTAATCGGATGAAAATAACAGTGAATGAATGGGGCTCGATAGTGGGCAGGCCTGTTTGTTTGTTAATTCGAATGAACCGCTCGGAAGATACAGCTCACGTGACGCGAGGACATCTGTGTCCTTTTGACAAATAGAAAACGAGAGCCTCTTTAGCTCAGTGGTAGAGCACTGGTCTCGTAAACCAGGGGTCGTGAGTTCAAACCTCACAGGAGGCAGGTTCGTTTCTCTTTTGCCCCTTTTTCAGGAACCTTTTTTTACATGAATTTCATTTTCTCTACGTTCGACGATATTTTCCGTGAGATTAATGGGGACGGACATAGATTTTGAATGGGCGACTCTCCCGGATAAATGATAATTGGCGGATTTCTTAGAAAGACGACGTGCTTCTTTGTCCACGTGGAGGATAAATGTGTGTGCCGTGGTTAATCTTTTACATACGAGGCTGTAGGAGCATGGATATCGATCTTCTTCCTTTTTCGTCTGCGCCGGGCGATTCGCTCGCCCTCGCTCGGAAATTCATCTCCTTTGTGCCCCGGGGATGCGTCTCGGCTTCTCGGAATTCCTTTTTTTCATTCCCTTTCTGATAGGCAGCAAACTAATCGGATGCGATTTATAGAGATTGTACCGAGAATCCATTGGCTTCGTGGTAAACTCGGCATAAACATCGCCGCGTAAATTCCTCACGAATTCAGAAGTTCCAGTGTGTGTGGGGACGAGCGGACATACCGATGCGCCTTAATTCCGCGGTAATTCGAGGCGTAATATGTGCCGTTACGTAGGAGAAAAGCATTAAAAGATCCGGTGGGCCTGGTTCCCGAAGTCGGCCGGCTTCTGGCTAACAGATCTCGTCTGTCATCCGCCGTCGTCTTCGTCCTGCCCGGTTCTGGCGATTCTGCCAACGGCCGATGCTCGTTCAATTCCAGCAAGTCGTTTGGACCCATGAAGACGGGCTTTTAACGACTTTTGGGGAAACGTTCTCGCTGGAACGACAGGCTTGGACCATTCCCGACATTATCAACCCTCCCTAATTTATGTTCGCCACAGCGCAGGGTCAGGTCACTCTCAAACTCATTAAACCAACATACGTACTTTCAGTGGGAACAATTGATAATTTTTCAAAGTCCTCGAAAGCTTTCCCTCGGCTAAATAGAAGACAGGGCTGACATTGGTGCCAGCCATTGTCCGCATCTACTTGTCAATTTGTTATTACCCTTGGGTAGGCACGCTCGAGATAGAACAGAGTCTTAATAGGATCTGACTAACTCCTATGACGAGACCTGTCTGAACTGGTCCTTCGTGGAAGCATGATCCTCGCTCGCAGACATTCGGACGCCAACCGAGCTTGATTCTCATATTGTAAAACGTGAGAGCTGTCGACTCTCAAGCGTGATTCACCTTGGTAATTGTCATCTCACGTCAGCCATCGCGACGCCGTAATTTGAAATCTCGTTTCAAAGGTTTCATCGAACAACAGTATTTCCCAGATAGTCCTGGAAGCGGGGCGGAGATTTTTCCCACGGTGAGAATGTCGTTGGTTGAATAAGAGAAAGAAGCTATTGTATTGAAAATAATCGTGACGTAATGTCAGGGACGTCATGAGCCGAAAAGACGGACGATTCCAGGTAAGCAGTGAGTTGCGCGTTGCGTACGGATCTTTAATGCCAGCTATTTGCGGAAGGACTTCTGAGAAATCCACGGCATATTGCGTTTGAGAGGCACGATACGGCTCGGAACATCTGCGCATATGTGTAATTCGGTCTGTCAGAACCCCCCATTTTTCACGAGAAGGCAAAAAAGGGCGGAAGAGGGAAAAGGGAAGTTCTAGAATTACAGGAAAATCCTGCCTCGAAAACTGCACATTACGGCAAATTCAAAGAAAGGACATGGAGAGGATACTTGACGATGAATCATTCTTAGCGCGAAAGTGAAGAATGATAGATTTTTTCCCCTTCGTACGAAGGAAAAGTACGCGAGTCAAATACTCTGATGGAACATCCGGTATTAGGAAACGATTACGATCATCTTGCCGATGTAAAGTCAATATTTAATGGCAGACTGTGTTTTCGATAGCAACGGGACCATTAAGCTTTGATCGTTACTGAGAATTTCGTATAAATTAAGCTTCTATCGAGCTGCATTATTCGTGGAATGAATCGCGTATCTGACTTTCGATATCTGAGAAGACGCATCTCGATCACGATCTTCCGGCAAATGAGATACTTATCGTTGAACTCCGCACTCGCGCGAATCGCAGACATAGGAATGATTGGTTACATTGAAAGCGAAGCAATTCCATCTCCTTCCTGGATCTCTCCTCGATGGAAAAGTTCGCCGACCCACGACCTCCTGTTGCGGCCTTGCGAATGTAAATAGGAAATGAAACGCAGAAGGATAGTGGAAAGGGAAGCAACGACGAGGACGGTTCCCGGAACACTCCATGTCGATTAGCCGATGACGTTTAGTTGGGAGCGCGGGGGGCCAATAGCCAATGGCGTGATCGAAACGAGCCCACGAGTGCCGTAATAATTATCACTTCGAACCTGTCCGATAAGCTTGTCTGATAAAGTCTGGCAATGACGTGCGTACGGTCGAGTGATTCCCAGAAAAGTGCAAACGTTCGTCCCGGCAGGGGTTGAAGCGCCGTCTGTGTAGTTGAATACAATTGAACGAGTATTTAAAGGATTCCTCTTTGGAACGTCTATATTTTCATCACCCCCTACACTGCTGTTATTGTTCGTGACGATAAAGATAACGTCACTCGGTTTCTGGCTAACCTGCCGATTGCCTTGACCCACAAGGACCTGACCCACTCCTCCCCGTCCTACTCAATCCTTCTTGGTGCACGTAAGTCATTTCCGCGAATGCCAATAAATAGTGGCTCTACTTTCACTGATGCGCGGTCGAAGAAAATTGCAGCTCCGCTAACGAGCCGTAAAAGCTCCCCTAAAGCGGGCAATACCGAGAGAACGGTAGTATTGATTTATTAAAGAAATTGAGGGTTGAATCGTGCACTCGACTCAAGGATACTTTTCCCTCGTTTTACTTTCCGAGGATTTACGGTAGTCCCTCCACGTGCAGTCGTTTATAATGCAGCCAGTTCCTCGAACTTTGATCCCAGGTACGATTAACGAGCCCGCGAGGGAATGAAATTTAAGAGAAGCCCATCGGATAGGATCGGGCCGGATGCGCGTACAGTTGCGACTTCGCAGCTGCAACGTACACAAGAGAAGAAAGCCCGTCCGTCGCAACATCTGCCCCGACCCTCCAATTGTTTCCCGATGTGCCTTATTTATCGCTTAATTGCACGGCAATTACGTAGGATCGTGGCCGATCTTATGTACTTCGAGGAAGCTGCGGTTAATCGGTTTTCATCGATCGCGGTGACGTTTCGAGGACGTTATTCTTAGAATGCAAATTTAGCTCGACCGGGCGAAAAGGGAAATGCCGGCCGACGAAGCGTGGAACGTGCGTGCTCGTGCACGTGGGACCCGCTGCAGGGATGTGGCTTCGATTTCAATAAAACGTCATTAAGCCGACGGTTTTCGAGCTTCCGAGAAATCGTCCCATAAACACTGGACAGATGTACGGTAAACGTGAGGGTGCACAAAGCCCCTGCTAAAGTCACTAGACGCACGTGAAAATCTTTGCATGGCCGAACGATTGATCGACCTCTGTAGACAGTAAGAATAAGCTACGTAAATGCATAGTCAGATTCTAACATCAATAACGTGTCGGGCTCTGCTAAATTAGTCTGATTGGTCTTTTTGGGGCTCTCGTAGTTTACAGGCGGATTGATTGAGGAACGACCTACTTTCGTCGGGGAATCAATGTGTCGCGCATAGCGACCCCCTTTAAATGCCTCCTCTGAATCCATAGATCTGGCCTTCGTGCCCCGACAAATCTTTCTCCATCGGCCAAGCCTATTATTTCCGGGAACAGCACCGCATGCGCCCCGTGCGAATCGCGCATTAGTCTGGCTTAATTATCAATAACAGCAGGTAGACGATGATGAAAATAAAGATTGGTTTTTCTTCGCAATCATGACCTCGTAGAATTTTATCCTTGCCGAAAACGTTGTCGGAAATAGAAAGCCGCAACGACGAAAAGCGGCGTGTCACGCGCGGATCCCCGCTCAGCCGCTTAGCGGCTAAGGATTAAGTGCTTCGTGGAATGCAACTTCCTCTTACGATACGTGAGTCGCATACACGCAGACCGAGATTGACGTCCGTATCGAACTCGTGTGGCGAAACCGCGCCGAATCATACGATACGAAAATGAAGGACTGATTACTCTATTGCGCTTGTGACTAGCGAAATAATCACGAGATTCATATTAAAAACCCTGTGGCTAATACGGTATTTTGGAAACGTACATAAAATGCTACGAAATGTTTCGTTTATTAATGGAAAGTTTCGCGGGAAAGTTAAGGGATTCGTGGGACGGTCTTCGGCGGAGGAGGATCAGTTTGAATCGGGCGGAAGTTCGCGCCAACTGGTGGCGCCTCCTGACAGCGCTAGAGGAAGCTCGCAGTTTACATCCGGTTGAACGCCTGGAGCGACGCGAAATCAAGCAGCCTCGACAACTGCCAGTTAACCTAACGTACTTTTGCGTCCAAGAAAGGTGAAAAAATTCGGTTTCGCGGGAATCATGCGATTATCAGGGATTTTCCAATACCGGCAAACATTTTCTACGGACATTTGACAGGACTGTGCGCGATATGCGGGGTGAAAACTGAAGGAAACGCCTTGGAGCCGCGTCCTGCTGGATCGTATAGACGGTGCTGGCTGCTCCAGACGCTTCTAGGAGAGACAAAAAAGGTGAGTCCTCCTCATCCCTAATATTCTATTGAAAATTCCTTCCCCGTTAATTACGTCTTAGTTACCGATAGTAACTAATAATGCCCTCGTAAGCTGCCCTTAGAAGGAGGATAGCAAAGACATTCCTCAAGACTATGAGGGCAATCCTTTTTTTCCTTCTGTTTCCAAAAAAAATGTCGAGGACATCTTTCTCGGAATATAAGATTTTTTGACGAACGACAATAAGCACAGCTACGACAGACGTTGTCGGGGAGTTGGTGGGATGTTTGTCGGGCCGTCAGTTATGTTTTGGATGGAAAAGTTTGACAGAGGGGAAGGCATTGAACGCGGGTTCGCCGTTCACAGCGATACAAAGGTTATTGCTCCGCCTATTGTCCAATATCCGTGGAGAGTCTCTTCTCTCAGCTGTTCGAATCCGTCTACGGCTGTTTTTACGCTATATTGACAGAGCCGGAAATTCATGAATTATTCGGGACGAACAATCGCCCTACGATATTATTGATGCAGATGTGTCGCGTCCCCCGTGTTCCATTTAAAAAAACTCGTGCGTACGCGCTCTGCGTAAAGTGAAGAGTTTGCGTATGACGAGAGGATAAACATTCTTTCCGTTTATTATGCTACCAGCAGATCTACATAAAAAACGCTGCTGCTCTTCCGCGAGACCTTGTACATTCTGCGCGATAAAAAGACGCGGCCTTTAAAGCGCGTTATAAATAAAATACCGATGAACATGCGGGCGATATAATATTGTTACGAGTATACGTGTTATCGATAAAAGAGACAAGAGAATTGACGAGAAAGCGACGAAGCAACTGTGCGTGAAACAATATCTGTATGGAACGGATGAACTTGTCTTCGAAAGAACGAAGCTTGGAGGTGTCGAGCCAGTTTACCGGAGCAGACGATTATGCTAATACTCGGGGACAGCCTTTTTGAGAGAAAAAACAAAGACAGGCGAAGCTGAAGAGAAAGAGTGACATGAGAAACGAGGTGGAATGGCTCTTTTCGACGTTGCTTCGCATAAATACAAGCTCGAGGAGCGGAGAATGGACGGTCTGGAACGAAGAGGCACGTATATAGACGAAGGGGGACCTTGGCTTCTAGCTTATAAGTAGACCATGCCGGATCGATACGAGCCGACCACGGTTTCCGTGAATTCCACGAGATATTGAACTTGTCGAAATTGGCCTTCCTTTGGGCTTCAAGTTACCAGCCGGTCGACGACCCGTTGCAACGAATCTCTCTCGATACTCCCCTCTGACGAGCGCATTTAATCGACTCTTTTACTTCCGTCGCCCCTTTCATGCCCATTCCTTCAATCGTGCTCCGTTTTATAATCCAATGACGCGTGATAAGAGCGACTAGACGAGGGGAATCGAAACGAACCGTTTCACTTTCCCCCCGCTTTCTCCGCTAGACTTTCCGTGGAATATCGCCGGTCCAACGGTACTTGGATATCGCCTAAGGTTTTAATCTATTTCGGGAGTTTCGAGATGGATGGCCGAACGAAGAAGAGGTCCTACGTCTATGGATAGATCCGCCCACGTGTCTCCGCGCCCATAATCCATCGTGGGAGGCGAGCAACCCCGTGTTGGCCTTAAAATAAATACTTGCTCCGGCGTTTCGTAGAAATCCTGATGCATCGGGAGAAAGGCGCGCGTGGGAGTAGACTTCTCGGGTCACTGCAGTACCAGTCTCGGCAATACCGACTTCACTCTGACACCATTATCCTCCGAACTCTCCCCCGCGGCCCATGAATATTTATTGTACATCCGATTTTTATGGAGATTTCATGCTCCGCGCTGACATCACCGTCTTGACAAAAGCGACGCGTGAATTACGCTACGCGGGCAAACGGCACGGTGTTTCCGTGTCAATGAGATCTCGATCGAGGCGAATTTCTCGTGGTATTCGCGGGATCCAGATGAACCGGCGCGATAGAGAAACCTTCGTCAAAGAGAATTTCAATCGGCCGGCCTTGGGCCGTTTCTCCGAAAGGAGTAATTCCGACAAAATAGCGGCGCTACACGAAAGGAACGTAAAATATCTGTTTGCTCGCGATAAGAATACACGGTTTAACTTGGGTTTACGCGATAACGGGCTTTTGGAAAATAGCTTGACTCGAGAGCCATTCGGTTTTACACGAAACCGGGGCCGTGGCATGTCGATGAAAACATTCTAAGAAGCCATCCATGGAAATAGAAGGTCGATCCACATGGAACGATTAAAGGGAACCGCGAACGACCATTGCCGCCGCTAGGGACAAAAAATCCATCCTGCGGCGTAGACAATTACGAGAAACTTGTTGGACGTCTTTTTTTTTAACGTCCCCTCGGTATTGTTCGGGCAATCGATGGAGCTGAAAGGCGTCGAATTAAGTAGTCGACGGGGAGATTTCGTGGGACATTTTCTATGCGCGAGAGAAGCGTTGAAGATGACGAGATCGAGGGGTTCCGTAAAAGGCACGAAAAAGGGAGGAAGGAGAGAAACTCGATCGTTGGAGCGGAAAATAATAAAGCACGATCTCTCGAAGCGATGGAATAAGTGGACGCGCGGGGATGCGTCCTGGGATAAAAAGGAAATCGACATTTGCCGGGAGATTATGCGAAGATCGAGACGAGAAGGAAGGTCCTTCCCAGAATCCGTTGCACTCGGCTCCCCCGGAGCCTCTAGACACAAATAAAAGAGAAGTCGGCCCGCGGAGAGATTGAGGAATTAATTCGAGTTTTTAGGCTGCCCTAAACGGGACCGGAGAAAGATTCGTTATCGTGCACCGATAACTCGTCGATTGTTCGCCGAGAAATATCGATCGGCCGAACTTTCGAGTCGATAGAAATTCATCAAAGTGCTTATTCAGCATTGAAATTTGTCGCCGACAAACGCGTCGCATGAATCAGCGGAAAAGGGGATTCCTCGTGCGAAAGTATAATCTGTCATTTTATCGGTCAATCGGTCTTATCATCGGCGCTTCTCAAGGTATATTATCGCCACGACCTTTGCTCGAACGTCTTCGGTACATTATCGTCCGTTCACATATCCGTCCAATCATACTCCCGCAACGTGGATCTTCGATGCTGACAAATTATTCGTTGTTGAACCGAGTCGGAATCCATCAGTCATAGTTTCCTTCGAAGTGCAGTATATTGACGGCACGCCTAGCGTCGCCGACAATCTCATTACTGCTTTCCACGAAGTGTTTGGCACTTGTATGACGGAATATAAACTCGAAATATCAGGACCGGCAGTTTTATCTGACTCTGTAACGTTAAAAATGACGAATCTCTTAGCCTCTCCGTAGCCTTTGGAAGGAGATGGTTTGCGTGCGCATGATCCTGCCATTCCCCTGACTATCTCTTCCGAGAAGTTGAGACTTGGGCCAACCCTCCGAAAATCTCATCGGAGGGATCCTCCCTCCTCCATCTCCTTCCGTTGGGAATCGATCGACTTCTAAGGCCAGCCTAAACTCGCCTTCCCCGAGGGCCTTTGTTCTCCCGGCTGCAAATTGCTCGTCCCCCTACAGGACCAACGAACCCGACCGTCGGTCCAGTGCCTCTTCTCCCTCTACCCGAAGGAATGCATATTCATAGAGATAAGGAGATTCCGAGTATCGATACTATATTTCCAAGCCGCGCTCACGATTCATCGTTAGCGGTTGCTCCGGTTAAACCGTCCACACAACGTTTTCGTTGCTCCGAAAGATTTTTACGTACAGCGAGAGGAGGAATATCGAGTTGGAGAGGTGCTCGAAGGACGAGCAAAGAAGTCGCGCTGAAAAGCAAGCAGAGGCAACCGTATCTTGGAATGATTACGACCTTAGAAGTGATTTATGCGCCGTCACAAACGCAACTTGTAACTATTCGAGGCTGCTGGTACTTAAAGACGACGTTGTAGAGCGTAGCAAGGGAGCCGACCTCGAGATATGAATTTCGAGTGGTAATCTCGTGGAGCTCCGTCATTAATCATTGCATACAAAGTTGAAGCAGCAAGACGGCAGCCCGTTATGAATAACGCGGAAACTTATTTTATACGATAAAGAACGATGGAACGGTAGAAAGAGCTCGTAAAGCAGCACTCTTAAAAATACATCAAAATTCCAGCATGGCGGCCCGTCTGAAACGGTCTTTCTTTTTATTAAGGTTTGAATGGAGAGGGCACGAGTTCCATCGGTCCGCGAGGACCTTTCCAAATCGACGGTGACAATCCTGCGAGAGCGTTATTTTTCTCAAACACTCTCCGCTCGACGACGAGAGCTTAATAATCTTTTCCACTAATCGCCGGAGGCCTAAGTAAATTACAAGGTTTCAGCGCACATCCCACTGGCGTCTCCTTCGTAATCTCTCCACAGGTGGTTCGCGTATGCACGACAGCTCGAGTGTAAGCCCTGCGTCGTTAAAAAAGCAATACCGTTATTAATGCCAACGAAGAACTTTGCTCAATGAACTTTTCCCGGAGCGAGAACGTAGCCTTTTGGCTCCACCCTGGGCTCTTCGCTTTCACCAGCGGCGCACCCATTCGCTCCCCGCCATTAGGGTATAAGGGGTGTTTATACAGCGATATTACCAACAGGCGCAACGGTTTCCTAGGAAATGACCGTTAATGGCTCGTCGGACCTAGAACCGTAATCCAACGACGTCGATCCTCGGTCCCCGTCAATTCCAATAGGATAAACTGTGAAAACGGTGAGAAACGATTGAACCCTTTACACGGACCGTTTTCCTTTGGATCGATCGATCGCCAACTGACGGCAAACGTTATTTCCCGTGCGGCTAATAAGTATGTAGATGGTGCGTGTCGCATAATTATTGCATAATGATTTCATGCGATGCACCCCTCGACCCCAACGGAAGACAGAATAAATCATGGGTCGCGACTGCTGATTATCGGTTTGCGGGTTAAACGCGCGTTACATTTTCCTCTCCCGTGGATCTCCTGGAAAGCGGCCAATGGCAATTAGAGCTGGCGATTACGTGCACACTGGCGCGCAACGGCTAGAAAAAGAATCGAGGGAAATGAAAAAAAGGACGACCCTACGCGGTGGTCGCTTCTTATTTTTAGCCGGCGATATGCATCGGCTTCCATTGTTCCGAGTAAAATGTACTTTGCACGGCTTCATTTTCGTGCATTATTCATCCGGTGCATTATACATGTACTTATAAAGACAATGCGCCCATAAACTGGCGGGCAGTTAATGAAATTCTCGGTCGGCAGAGTCAAGTTAATTATGAAACTTTAATAGAACATTCGGTGCGTGTATCGTATGGTCGATCGTCGAGAAAAATACATAAGCTGGCAGTGTCCGGTCTTTCGGGGAGGGTGGAGTTTTTGGGACTGTTCTTTCTCAGGTATAATAATGAAAGGGCGCGGCTTCCACGAACGGAACGATCCCTGCAGCCGGCTGCAGGGAGACCGTCCCGAAGCTCTCTCACCTTTTGCCTACGATTAGGTCCACCCCCCACTCCCTAACGACTCTCGAATTCTTATTTCTTCGTACTTAGAATCTGTGCCGAGGTGCGCATCAGCGGGGCCTCATGCTGCTGGATTTCTCGGAAGCTTTTACGCCCTCTCGACAATAGGAGAAGTCCGAGATCCGTTATATTAGGGACACAATACGTTCCATTGTGTCCCCACTCTTGGCAACCTGCGTTTCGACTGCTTCGACGACGAAGGGCGGACTTCGTGGAAACGCATCGAGTTTTGCGGAAATCAGTCCCAGTCCCATCCTCCCCCTCCCTCCTTCTGCTTTGCCGCGAAGATGGCAAAACGCGGAGGAGGAGCTTTGTGTCCCGCAAAGGGTCGGTCGAGGATAATTGCCAGATTAATTGGAACTAGACAGCATGATCCTGGAAACGATTCTGCTCCGAGAGAACGAAAGAAGATATTTGGTAAATTCGAGGCCAAGGCTTATCTCTCGGTGGCGGCGACAATTACTCACTGATTAGTTTTATCCCGGACGGTTCGCGCCGAACATTTAATTGGCCTCTGATCGGCGTGAAATTGACCTACCTTTCCGTGCGATAAATGCCCTGTCGACTTACCTCGATCGTTGCTGCGAACGAGCGAACAATGCGCACGGAATACTCGGCGATTCCACGGAATGCGTTAGTTCCGCCTGCAGTCGGAGCCAGGCATTTAATATCGGCTTCTCTGAATTCCGTAATGCGCTCATCCTGTCGGAGTCCGCGTCGCTGAATCAATGAACGAAACGACGCGTGAACGAACCGTGCGACGAGCGCTCAATGAGAATTACCGAGAAACTCGGCGCGATGCTGCGTGCCGTCAGCCGTCATCAACGTACAATTTTTTATCCCCTTCGTTTGGTTATCGCCAGTCGAGAAAAATGTCCGTGCCGACCTGCTGCGACCTCCCTCAGGAGAAAAAAGTCTACAATTGCCGCTGACCCGTACGGCACGAGCCAAAGAAGTTGAATAAATCCTCGATTACCGTTATCCGCGTGGCATTATACGTATGGCAGTAAAGTCTTTCTTTCGCCTCGGACCTGCGTCATCGCTAATTCCGCCGACAATCGCACAGACCCGCGAGGAATATTCGTTTAAAGCGCGTTTTCGTGTGCCACCAGTGCCATTCGGGGAATAACGTTAATAGAACGAAATTAGCTGAGGTATGCGTGGGCGGGCTTAAAATAGAAAAAAACGGCAATATCCTCGGTGGGATCGAAATGGCTAGCGGTGCGCGTGAGCGTCGATCATCTCTCTGGGCGATTCTATCCGTCGAGGGGCGGCAAGCGAGAGAATACACAGAGAGACAGAGAGAGAGAGAGAGAGTACATTGTGTTTGAACGCTCGTGAGTCACGACCAGGTGTTGAGGATCTTCGTACAGCCGCGAGAGTTGTTCATTCGGACGAATAGAAGATCGAGGAGGAGATATTTTTGACCTCTGAAAAATCGATACGACAGAAGAACGAAAGTTAATAATTCTCCCCTCCCCCCTGACGATTGGTTGGTCGTTTACAGTGGTCGTTGCTGTATTTTATTCCCTTGGTAGGAATGGATAGGAGGACGAATCTCGTAGGATTTCCCAGTGGATCCTCGTGAGGGTCCAGACGGCCGGCTGTCTCATGTTTCCTTTCGGGAGAAACGGCCGTGGAGGGATGCCGAGAGAAAGAGAGGCGGACAGATGGTACGCGGGATCCCATGGCACCTGGCCTCTCAGGACGCGCGAGTCGAAAAAAGGCGACTCGGGAGAAAAGGATTTCGAGTGGAAGATGCCGAGGCCGTCCCGGATGAAAGGGGGGACCGAACGAGGAGCTCCGGAGAAAAGGACCCGATGGAAAAAAGGCGAGAGGAATCGACGGGGATAGGGAGTATAAGAATTACATGCGAGACTGGAACTGACAGGTTTTTCTACGGCGCGTTGCCGTCTCTCTCCTGGTCGCTCGTGAACGCGCCATCGAAATTCGAGCCGAACGGCATCCGTGGCAAGAGAATCCTAAAGTTCTCGACCAACTGGCCAGCCAGGCCAGCCAGGCCAGCCAGGCCAGCCGTTTCTTTCAAACTTTTCATTGCGGACCTTAAACCGTCCAGTCATTTCTTCCCCTCGACTGCAACGAAGCGACAATTTCTTTCCCGATAACTATGGCCGAAGGTCCTGTAAATACCGCGCACGGACAATGCCGATCCGTTGCGCAATACTCCCTGTTATGCATTTTTTACGTAACGTAGTTACGTCGGTCGCATCAGAGTCTAAAAATAATGCAACGAACAGCAGCGTTTTATTCATTGGTGAAAAATCCTGTTTATCGACATTCCGCGGAAACGATCGACCGTCCTTTCTCCGGGAAGACTCTGTATTTTTACGCGGACAAGCTGGGCTTTGATTCGAGCCTTTCTCTCTCTCTCTCCCTCTCTCTTTCTCTGCTGGAGAATGCCGGGCGACAACGACGTTCTTTGACAGCGAAGCCCGTGGACGGTCACGTCGTCGGTTCGTGAATTAATTTCAAATCGGTCGTATTGAAATGTACCAAAAAGCGGTTCGCCCGTAAAGTATTTGCCCGCACGTAGTTGGGAAAGAAACGATCGTTCCAGGTATGACGGAGGGCAACGTGAAAAGCAGCTCGGGACCCTGCGGGGCTCTCTGCGTAGGCCTGCACACGACCGGATTCTTATGGGTTGCTGTCGATCTATACTTAGAATCGAGTAAGAATAAACCGTGGCTTAGATACGTCGAGCTCCGCTCTTTCGTGTTGTTCATCCTCGCTCGCTGCATCTCGTTTAATCGGGCTTTTTCTACGATTGGTCATCGGGTGAACGCCTAGGAGGACTTTCTTCTCGTCGGCGGCGTATCTCGTGGATCTCCACGTGCCGTTTCCACCGTGAATACTCGAATCACGGTAACGGCCTAATGGTAGACGTAGGCCTGCAAATGATAGAGATTGTCGCGTCCACGGGAATAGCATGCGGGGTTATCTCTCGATGGTGGCTTTTTCCACGTACTCCGATAATTGTCATTCTCGGGCCGTCATTTATAGGTCTATCTTTCTGCGAGCATGGCATTACCGGTTACGGAGAAAGTGCTTCTCGGAACATCATTTTCCGCGGCATGTCAAGCCGCGATTACGATCGTTGTAGTCCCCGTTTAAAAGAATTCCCGGTAACATTGATTTGCCGCATGAACGCTGGAAACCTTGAAAATTGGAGCGACGGGGGAAGGAAGGCGTGTGCGTATTCCAGGCACGAGCAATTTTCGTGCTCGTTGGAGTGCTAACGCGTATAATGGCCCGACCAATTACGCCTGTCCCTCCGTTTAGTTTTCGAGCGTATTGGCAAAAGTACCGACCGAAATCGCTCCCATGGAATATCGTTAATTTGTCTAATTGCCGACTTATTATCTCCTCGCGCGACGATAAACACCTCACGTGTCTCGAAGGAGGTGAAAACGATTTCGTGCCAGCGGGACACCTTGTGTCTCGTACGGCTTTCTTGTCGAGTAGCGGATTACTCGACCCACATTGGACTTTTCAGCCGGTGAGAATCCACTGGGACGTTCGTAGAGACGACTTCGTCCAACTACGTCCAACTACGTAAACCAGTTAGACGGAATCCACTTTTCCCCGAGGTACGGAAACCTATCGGCATAAGCCCCTGAGCGAGAAAGGAAAATGGGAGAGAATACAAAGGGCGGGGAGAAACGAGGGAAGGGATAAGAAGGATGATGAGGCCAGAGAAAAGCGGAAGTAAGCAAGGAAATGTAGTCTACGGTGAACGCTTTACGGATCATAGAGTATTTTCCATGATTTTCCATAAGCGAGATTCAACCAATGGCGAGTGAGGATTCCATCCCCTCCGACAAGCATCGCAGACTGCGCGTGGACGCGCCAGTAATTATAGATTCATTGAGCGGTCCCGCTCCGTCAGTCGTTTCTCGACTCTCGAGCGAGCGGTATAACACGTCCGTTGTGTCTTCGGTGTGTTTCGAAACTCTCGAGGAAACAGCAGCTTGACGTTTGCCAAGCGGGAAATTGCGCACCTCTTGAGACTCGACAGTGCGTTACAATTGCAGTGAAAGCCCTTACCTCATTCCCGCGAGGATGTAGCCTACGAACAAAAGGTGCCTACGGTGTGTGAAGAACGTGCAAGTATCTTCAAAAGACTCAACGAGACCACTCGGTCCACTCGGTTTTCTCGGGAGTCTTCCCCATTCAGAGAATTGCTTGCCAGTAAAAGTGAAAGCAATTATGAGGTAGTATTTCGAATAATCTTGCCTGAACTGAGGATTCGCTTGGTCATTGGGTCCATCGCGATCAACGATTTTGGACTAACGGAGCAACAGAAATATCCCAGCGAAGGAAGTGAAAATTACGGTAAGTTAGACTAGTGAAAACAACAGGGACAATGTATTTTTGAAGAAAAAAATGGAACGTTGGCCTGCGCAAGTGGTGAAACTGTAGCCACCGATTTTCCGCGGTGGAAATGAAAAATCGACGCATTGGTGGCGGCGGAGCAATCGCCATTAACCGATAATCACTGCATTTAAGGCACTTACCGGGAAGTACATATGTCAGAATAGGTTTCACGGAATAGCCTTTATCTTATCGCATGACGACGAGACATTACGAGGCATAAGTGAATTGTGACAATGTAATACGCGCCTTTGAACGGCACTCGCGTGATTTACGAGGCGAGACGTATAATCGTCTTTTTGTCCGTTACGTTGTCTCCGCGTGAGAAGAAGCATCGACATACCGTCCACTTAAAATTGTAACGTGACTCGATTTTCTTATTCGCCGGACGCGACGTGAATTTACCTGGTTTCCTCGTAAAATAGCGATTTCTGCAAATCCTTGGCCGAGCGAAATCGGACACGGGCCATCTTCGCAAAAACGCCAATGTCCGCGCTGGGTTTTCCACGGTAGCCGTGGATTGCCAAGAAGTGAATGAATGCCGATTGAGTAAAGATTCGAATTCGCGGCGGCGCTCCTATTTTTAGTCGATTCAGCAGACTGGCATTTTTACCCAAGCCATAAACCGAACGGATCGGATTTTCTCAAGGTATTACGGTATACCGACGGTTTGTTTCTTCGCGGAGGATTGCCGCAAGAGATCTGCATAATGTATAGCGAGGAAGCTCGGCTTCGCGGAACTTGGCCTGAAATCTTTACGACGCGTTACTCCCGATAACGAGGAAACGCGTTTATGTGAAGCCCCAAGCGTGTAATTAGCGACAAAGTCTGAAGAAATTAGCTCGCGCAACGCCGTTTACCGGTGCTCATCGTCTCGGTGCATTCGATGCCGGTGAAATGAGGCCCCTTTTTTCCAGCGAGTTGCCACGTTCGGTCGTAGGTCGCCGGAAATGCGAGGCGGCGGACGATGGTGCACTTCCTAAAATCCTGCGTGCGCAAACTGCATTTCGGAGTAGCGAGCTGCACGGCCGTCAGTCAAGTTGGTTGGATTCTACGAAGCCGCGGTTCTAGCGATAACTCGTTGTATACATTAAATACACGTTGTCAGTGACTTTCTCGTCCGTCGAGTGGAAATACTAGTACCCGCTGTCCGTAAACGCCTATCGAATTTCGCAAACGCCGTTTCGCATCCTGTTTTACAATTTTCTCTTACGTATTGCCTTAACTTACGGTTTTGCCAATTACAAATAATCGCTGCATATCCCGTGACAATTGATCGACACGATTTTACTTGGTCCCTATCGACGCATACGAGAAACGTCAACGTTATGAGGAGGATTACGAATGACGAATTTCAGTGATACCTTGGCGGCGTTTTATCGACTCACTTGGAACGCTTGAGAACGCCTGCATCCGACTGCAAGAGTGCGTCTCTGGTCGAAGCAACGCTCTTTCGACGTACCATAAACCCACTCGTTTCTCACACTCACTTATTATTACTGGTCATTCGGCGAGAAGGAAATATCCTTTCTTCGCCAGCCATTCAATTCTCCCGAAGCTCAAAGTAAAACGCAAAAACTTATGTGCGCGAGAATTTTGTGGAAAATATTGTACCGGCTCTTACGGTGCTATTTGTTCTGCACCTCGCGGCAGATTCCCCGTGTTCCTCCAATAGTCATGGGTATTTTTACGGCTCGGGCAAAGCTCGAGGATGGACGGTCCCTTCTTTCGAGGACATTTCTGTCGGTAATTGTTGCCGGCAAGTCGAATGCAGGTAGCTGTCCGGTCGGCCGACTTGTTTTTAAGGAGACCGCCTTCAGCCCCCAAGGCGCCCACTGCCAATTTTTGCCGGACAGCCCCGCTAGACGAGGAGGACGCCTACGAGCGAAGTTCCCTCGGTAAACTCGCCTTCAACCTTCCAGGAGGCAGACTTTAATAATATTCCACGGAAGAAAGGCGCCCTGCTACCGTTCCTCCTGGCTCCTCCCACCTTCTCGTACCGTTTTCAGAACTGAAACGCAGTTTACTGAAAAAGAATTACGACCAACGCCGCCGACAAAAAAGACAAATGAACCATTGGCGCGAAGCTCGTGCAGTCATCGCGTCTGTCTTTTTTCCTCTCGTCAAAAGCCCACCTCCGGGTAATTAAAAATCGACGCTTAATGTTCTACCGTCATACGTGTCATTCACAATGAGTACATTGTCGTGAAGGTTCGTTCAAGTGCGCGGCGTTTGACAAAAAAAAAAGTCAAAGAAACGAAGAAGGAAGAAGGTAGATGAGCTGAAGCGAGATAGTAACGAAGCACGCACGATTCGCAGAAGCCGATACGACGATTATGGTTATCACGTCGTTCCGATTCTAATCAAGATGTAAATCGACGACTGGAGTAAAATTAATATCGCATTTCGCGCCTACTGCCACTCCGACCGGTTGATCAATCGACGTATTCGCATCGTTCCGTAACAGCACGATAGGTCGAAGAAGAAAAACCATTTGATTGCGATCAGCGCGAAGAACTTTTTCTGCAGCAAATAGGTGCCATGGGAATTAGCTTGTTAAGTCTTTCGAGATGAGTAAATTTGCAATTGAAATATCGATTGAAATGGAGTCCCCGAGCTGCGCGATCCGTTAGAAATGCCTCGCGGAAAATATAGAAATGTCTCTGAGAAATTTCTCGGCAAGTAGAGCCTGTTACGTGTCTTCTTCGACGTACGACAACGCCGGGTAAAAAAGTCTCTACGGCTTGGGAGATTTCATAATGGCATACGTATCGTGACAATTGGAAGTTTTGTAATTGCCGTTTTTCTCGCGCGATCCAAAGCTGTGTATACAAGGTAATCAGAGGCGAATTACGCGCGAGGAGGACGTGAAAAGCGCGTGATACGTTCACACGGCAGCTGAGAACTAGTTTTCCAAGGCTCCGCGGGAATGGGCCGTTATTAAAGAAAACGTGTTTGTCGGATGATCGACAATCGACTTCGACGGCGAAATTACGAGGGTCGTCGGTAGATTTTCTTGAAGGAAAGTCGGTCGCTCGGAACTCGGCATTTGTTTCCGCGAAAGCCCAGGAGAAACTCCTCCTCGTCGTACGGTGGACTAATCAAAGTGTAAGCCATACACGCTGGACGGTATGATTTTCAGCGTGAAAGGCCGTCCAAGAAGAGGACTCGCGACGTCGGCTTTTTGCCTATCCCGCTGAGAACTTCATTCTCGGTGTCCTCGCGGCTGACGTTGATCAATCGTCCGTTCGTCGTACGGAGGACTTGGTAGCTGACAATGGAATTGGAGTGAAAAGCCCGGCGCCGGCGTTTATGTAATGCAAACGCACTGTTTACGTCTACAGCACTGTCGTCCTCGTGAATTACGAATACGCCGAATGCCTGACAAGACTATTCGGCATACCCGGCATAACGTCTCGTTCTGATTTACATCGCTCCGTAGATAACATTTAATTGCCGATTCGACGAAACTCATGTTCCTATCTGCGCTCGCTCGTGCATGTACATACGAGCTCAGACGATAATGGAATAATAGGGATTACGCAACGAGAGCTTCGCGCCGCTCGAAATAACGCCAATACTTTACCGGGAAGCTGTGCACGTGACGAAATTTGGATACAGCCAGACTCAGTACTCCATTGAAATACAATCACTGACGCCAATTAACTTCCACGAAAGCCAACATTAAATCCCACTAGCGAGGAAACTTGCGTAAGGTATGAATTCTGAAGGGCCAACGAGATGGCTTTTAAGGGAATAGAGACCCCGAAGATGGCAGGCTCGACCTTGTAAAAATGTGTTGTAAAAGCATGTTCGGAGGAAAGCAGACTTTACGAGCCGCGACAATGGTAATTTATTGATCGGTCTTCGCACGGAACCGTTTGCTTAGGTCTTCTTGCGTTCCCAAGCCCGTAAGCCGGAGGATCGGCGAATGAATATTTATTACGGCTGTCGGAACTTTTCGGAACCGCCGCACTTCCGTTTCGGGTGAAAGTACCTGGATTCTCGGTAAAGAACTCGCCGTAAGACCGTTACTCGAATTCGTCCTGCGTCTGATGTCATCGCCGAAATTCCTAGCGCAAAATGTGCACCGTGCTCGATACTTTCTCGTCCCTGAATACTTGGAACAATCGTCGAAATCGATTGTTACGTAGTTTTTCGTCAACTGAACGGCCAACTTTCGTTATTTCTTCCCGTAAGATAACTCGTCTGAATTCCTTCGTCGTTTCTCGGTATTCTTTTTATATCACGAATCGTTATCCAAAGAATTAGGCGATCGACGTGTGTACGCGCGGATCGTTATCGTCGTCATTTTCCACGAAGTTTTCAGGCCGATGACTATTCGGTTTGCCTCGACGTCGTTTCTTTATGCGTTTGGAGGCGGTGCGTGATAAGGAGTCGGCTGCCTGTGAACCGCAGATTTCAGGTGAAAACCAGTCCTGACCTTAGACACGTTGACCGAGCTGAATCACGCTTTACTGCGCAGAAATATCGAAAGAAGAGAATTCTCCGCAGCGACGTGACAACATTTATTGCATCACAACGAGGAGAATAATAGGACGCAAGATCGATCTCCCACGTCCACCTTATCTAGAGCTCGTGGACGTGAGTTTAGGACGGCGTTTAAATCGCAGATCGGAGTAGTCTGGAAGAGATAGAGTAAATATCGGTGAACCCTTTATCAGCTGACGTAGTGGCGAGATATGTAGCGTGCGTAGAAGCGCTTCTCGTATCTGTCGATGTAGGGAGGCCTTTGGGAACCTTCGATCGGAGTAATCCGACGAAGGAGAAGGGCATGGAACGTGAAACCGTCAGGGGCATCGAAGGGCCTTGTGGCATGCGAGAGGAGGGGGAGGGGAGGGGTGTGTAGGGCCCGAAGGGAAAAGAAGGAGATTGACGAGGGAAGGAGGAGGGAAGGAGGAGGGGAGGAGGCGGCAGCGACGACTTCTAAATGGGGGCTTGGCCTTCTGGCATTGCGACACTCGTCGTGCAGCGCTCGAGTCCGCTTCGTAGAAACGCGCCTTCGCGCTACTCCACTAACACGACGAACTCTCGGAACGTAGTACACGTTGGGCTTTGAGCGGCCGGCAGTAGCGAACGAACACGCTCGGCCTAGAGACGGGCAACACGGGCAACACGCACCGAGAGAAGGAGAGGTGAAACCGAGTGGCTGAGCGTTCGTTCAGTCGTGCTCGAGCACTCCAAGTGTACGGATTGTGCGTTCCGACGTACTTCCTTCTTTCTGTCATTCGGACAGTTCGGTGCAGTGTAAATATACCTCGCCGATAGAATTTCTCGATAAGAGCACCAGCTGTGGAAAACCTAGGATTATCGTGGAAGGATTTAAGCTCAGAGGATTAGTCGGGAAACGAAGATATCTGCTTCGAGGAAGACGTATTCGGATTAAAGAGCGTAATTTCCTGGTGAGTTAAGGAAAGGGGAAGAACGGAGATCTTGCGATTCGCTTTGAACGCTTTGAACGCTTTGCGACAAGTAAACTCGAACGTGTTATTCCGAGGAATGGACGGTTTCGACGAACGACTTGTTTCCTTTGAACGTCACGTTCGTTCGATTGTCCGGCATTCATCGGCGTGCAACACGTGCTCTTCCGCTTTGGCCCCGAGAATCGCGCTGACTTCCGTGAAAATCCAGTTAATCGGTTAATTCATCTTCCTCGTACGTCATGTCCTGTTGAAAGGCGTTTTCCTCGGTCATCCGAGATCCTTCCGCGAAGGACATAATTATGCCCGCAATTCGCCTACGCAGGAAGAGAGAGGCGCAAAGAGAAAAGGAAGAGAGGGGGAGGGAAAGACGAGGACGAAAAAAGGTTGCTGCCGGCGTATTCCCGGTAAAGCCAGTCATTAAAAGCGATGAACGAGTAGAATGACGAGAGCCCAGTACCGCGAAGGCGGACCTAGTAGGACGTAGTTAAGACGTAGCAGACATTTTGGGCTGTCAGTTTGCATCAGTCACGGTTCGTCGACAGTTCCGGTCCCTTTCAGGGCTATTCCGGTCACGTAGACCAAGTAAACGCCGGAGCAATCGTCACCGTCGATTCGTTTTATCGTGCTCCAAAGTGAAGTCGGTTGAGGCGAGCAAGGCGAGTGGAAAGCCAGATAAGTGGCACGCACGAGTTGGACAATATAAAAGACCCGGTAGGCTCTTGATCATCGTCGTGGAAGGAATCCTCGCCGAGATAGAATTGTGTGACGGTAGAGACCTTCGCGGTGCGCTTCATCAATAGACGTTGCGATTTATTATTCCAGGAATGACGCCTCGCTCGCACAATAGATAAATTACTTGATGGTTTCTCTCTCTCTCTCTCTCTCTCTCACCCTCTATCCCCTCGTCTCTGTATCTCTCTGAATGACTCTGACAACTTCTCGTGTTTCCGCTTTGACGTGGCATTCTCCTCCGTGTCCTTCTTTTTTATTTCGACGTATTTCCCGTCAATGGCATCTTTCTTCCGTCGCCTATTGACACTTTCATTCATCGAATCGGTGAAAGGGGGAACACGGCTTCGAATCCTAGAAAGCTCGGTCCGAAATTGTTAAAAGCCAGCAGACAAGTTGGACAAAAACGCAAGGCTGCGTAAACGATTAGCCGTGATCCAAGAATTGTGTGTACGATGATCGAAGCCCTGTCGTTTGCGATAAATATGTAGATAAGCAAAAAGCGAAGCGACTTGTAAAAAAGCGAAGCGTTCGGTAGCCGATGATCTATCATTATGTTCGATCGTAATTGTCGGCTTCTTGCACCTGGCGGACATTAGATCTAATGGATTAAGAGTCGTATATATATATCTGTTAGCTCGGTTGGCGCGTCTCTCTCTTTCTCCTCTGCAATCAGCTCAGTTGTAATTACCATCTCGGAAGCGGCAATTACGAGGAAACTCCAGGAAGGGTTATCGCTCGCTTTCTCTCTCTCTCTCTCTCTCTCTCCTTCTGTCTCTTGGCCCTCGCTGTTTTATCACCCCGACGAAGAACGATTTTGTTGCGCCTCGCTCCGAAGCGCATTCCTATTATTAGCAACTGTTTGACCGAAGAACCCGCTGCTCCGTCCCTGGACATTTAATCTTTCGGCAAGCAACTCATTTTTTATCGACTACCCGTTATACACGCGCCAGGCTTGAGAAAACATTGGGAAGGTTGCCTCGCCGATTGTCCGAACTCACTGTAGATAATTCCTGTGTATTGCGAGGCTCCCACAGCCTGGTGGCAGCTGAAAGAAAAAAGGTCTCACGCCGCAGGGGTTCTCGACGATATTGAAAATGCCGTTCCTCAGGGAAGACACGCCCCTGCTGATAGGGGGGATGCAATAGGGAAATCGGTGAAACGGGAAACGACACGAGAGTCGAGGGTAGGGGAAGACGTGCGCGGGTTTTCTAGACTTTCCAGGGGAGAAACTACATCCGTGAGGCAAGAGGCGAGGACATGAAACTACCGCGAAAGCATCGGAATTTCGGTCGGAATTCTCGTGGCGTGGCATACCTGTTTACCAGGTCAGCAGAGGGGCCCGGCTCCTCTCCCTTTCCCTCACCTTCGCGAGCACTAGGAATCCTCCAAGTTTGCTCCAACGGCCCTGGCGATATATCCTGAACAGGGCCTTACTGCTTCCTGGAAAGGGCTCCCTTTTTTCAGGAGCCGGGAGGCCGATGTCGTCCGCATCCTCCTTCTCCTCCTCATTATTTTCCAAAGGCGCCAGAGAATTTTACGACTTCTCGGTATCATTGGAAAGTAATTTATCGTTGTATCATTTTTTTAATCCGCCTATGTGGCATTCCTGGTCTTTACAATAAGGCGAACGCTCGTCAATCTTGCTGCGAGAATAAACAATAGCCGTTTATCGGGAAATGCCATTATCTCTTCATCGAAGGCCTCTGTTTTCCGTGCACCGGGGAACGAACCGAAAAACAATTGGATGATTGGAAAACACGTGACGTAGCGTACTAATTGATTGACCGACTTGATTATCTCGCGACACAGATGAAACGAGTCCGTCCAGAGCGCTGTATTTCGATCATAACTCAAGCACGTCGACGCGTAGAATAATTAATTCGGCTAATTCGATTGTCGCTATTCACGAGAGTTAATGGCAGGCGCCTAACGTCGCGAATGATTTACGGCACTGTCGTGACACGACGTGTGTCGTATCGTTCGTCCATCTGATTTAAATATCTGTGGAACGCGTTATCGAGGAGTCTGAGGGGGAGAAAAAGCGAACATTGACGTGTCCGGCTACGTTGTATTTGCGTGTACGATTACCACGCCTTCTCGGTATCGCGCGTGACGATCGACATACCGTCGCGGATAATCAGTCGCGGGAATTTGATTAGCCGGGCCCCGTGCCGGTTTCCGTATCGTCGGCTGCGAGAAAAGGGTCATCGAGATAGAGGAATTTTCTCTTGGCCAGAAGGAGGCCCGATAACGCGGGACATCTCTTTAGTGAGCTGTTTCCCCTTGGATTTACGTCGTTGGCTATTTTTATCACGATCGAGCGAGTATTTATCGGTGGCTTATCGCGCCATGTATCTCACGAGACTGTGCATATTATATTCCGTGCAGTTTGGAGCATCCAACTAACGGTGCTTCCCGTATGCT